>JAYDZK010000086.1:207365-220124 GCA_034509185.1 Euphonia xanthogaster
GGACGCGGACGGGACGGGACCCCCCTGTGCCCCTCCCGGGGCGGGCTCCGCGGGGCCGGCGGCCGCTTCCCGGGCGTGGGAAAGTTGCGATCGCGGTGCGGGATCGGTGGGATTTGGGATTTTCCTGGCTCCGAGCGGGGCTGGCGGCGGCGGGGGATGGAAGGGGCCGGGCTGGGATCCTTCCTCCGCCCCGCTCCCGGGTGCCCTTGCCCAGCGGCGACCCCAGACCCTCCCGCAGGATGGGTCCTGCCTCGCCGGGGGATGCTCCAGTGGAAAGTGTCCCTGCCCATGCCGGGGGGAAGGCTGAAAATGGATGGTCTTTAAGGATCCTTCCCATCCAGACTATTCCATGATTCTCTGATCCTATGAAATGCTCAGAGCTCAGAGACCCTTCTCCACCCCACCAGCAAAGCCCCCCAGCCCCCCATCCTGCAGTGCACCTGAAGATCCCAGTTCTTCAAGCCAGGCCAGCCTGCACTGGGACTGGGGCTGCAGTGGTTCCCCCCTTTCAGCACAGGGAGTTTAGCAGCTGGGATGAAGCGTTATCCCACGTCCATCCTGGCAGTTGGAGGCGCTTGCTGCAGCCCCCCCAGACGGTACTAATGCAGATTCCAGAGGCACTTTCTCCTCCAGGCAGGCACAGTGCAAGGACCCTCTGCAAGGAGCTGCTCAGAGTGCAGGGCATTTTTTCCCCTCCTCTGAACTTGCCAAGGACACAACAGATCTCTCTGTCAGCCCCAGGGATTATGGCACAGCACCCCCATTCCTGCATCCTCGTCCCTCATCTCCATCCCCACATGCTCATCCCCTCATCCCCGTTTCCTCCTCCCTGTGCCCACATCTCCATCCCCACAGGGCAATGAACAGAATCCCACACCTGTAACCATGGGCACATCCTGCCACACCAAAACTGCCAATCCAAGCCTTCACCAGCACATTTCCACCCCAGCACCAAACCCCAACACTCCAGTAAGTGCTGTGGAGACCCCATCTCACCCAGAGCCTCAGATGTTCTGCAAGGCAGAGGCTCTTTCTCAGCCTTTAATTAAAAGTGTGCCACGGTCACATTCCTCAGATCCCTGCTCTCCCTAGGAAGCCACAAAACAACTCAGCAATCCCCTGTGTAACTTTGCCACTGACACCCCACAGTCCAGAAGCAGATCCAGGATCCAGCTGAATGTCTCTATGGCAGGAAGCACTTCCTGGGAAAGGTTTTTGGAGATAAAGCTTGAAAATTAGGTGCAGGACACCAGGTTCCTCACCTGTCTCTGGCAGGGAGCATCGTCCAGAGGGTTGATGGTGAGGGAATTTAATCCCCAGTTCTGGAGGAATGCTGCATAGGGTCGGTTCTTTGCCTCCTTGCTGGGCTCAATTCAAGCAACTTAGGTGAATCTTTGGAGTTTCTTGATGGAAGGGATTATGGCTGTGGGTCCAAGGTGCCAGCTGCATTGCTGGAGCAGAGCAATGCCTCACTCATCCAAGCCTTCCAGACGAGGAACACCACTGCTCAGGGAAGAATGGGATTTGACTTTGGCTTTTCATGCTGTTCAAGCAACACATTCAAGGTCTCCCTTTGCCACCACTGAAACCCATCTGGGTGCCCCATGATCCAGAAGAAATTTGTGCTTTTGAGCAAAATTTGATTTCTATTCAGAGGCTGTACCTGTGCCAGGCAGTGCTGGCCAAAGAGTCAGAGAGGGAAGTGGTGGGAGCTCTGTGCTGACAGCTTTTGGAGCAGGGCTTGGCAGCATGGGCAGGGCAGGGGGCTGGCAGCATGGGGCTGGCGGAAGCCACCATGCTCCAGTAGTGTCCCTCCCTGCACAGGTAGTGTCTCCACAGCAGTTTTCCAGTCAGAGGTCACCAGTGATGCACTGAGTGGACTGGTCTCCCCCAGGGGTCAACTGTTAATGTGGGGAGAGATGCTGGAGGCAGGACTGGGGGAGAGGGAAGCTGCCTGTGGTTCCCTGGGGTTAAAGTTGGACTGTGCAGGGCAGGAAGAATTCAGCCTGGATTTTTCACCCTTCCCAAGATGGAAGCTGCTGGGATGGGGATGTGGGTTCCTCCTGTGGAACCACCCCTCTCCAGAGGAGCAGAGGGGTGAAGAGAAGAAAAGAACCCACTGGGGACAAAAGCGACAGCAGGAAGAGAAGAAGGGGCTCAGGGAGGAGGTTTTGGAGAAGAGCCCATGGCAGGGCAGGAGATGGGCAGGAGATGAGCAGGACCAAAAGCTCAGTGCTTTTTCCCTATACCCTGGGAGAGGGTGGCTGTGGTGGCTCTTACAGACCCATCTGGGATGGGGAAGAACAACAAAAAACAATATGAAAAAGAACCAACATCATTGTCTCTCTTTAAAGAGAGAACAATTAGATCTCATGATAACTGGGCACCTCCTCTTGATTTCAGGGGAGGGAGGGAACCTGAATCCTTGTTTGAAGCTCTGGTAATCCTGGCAAAGCCTTCTCTGCTCTCTGCTGCTTCGGCTGGGGACTGAATCTGGGCAGGAGGGACCATGTGCATTGAGGAAGGAGGACCAGGCAGGGAGTGATCACAGCCAGGATCTGAGAGCAGAGAGAAGGAATGTTGTTATGGAGAGGCTGAAAGCTTGGGGTGGGGATGACTCATGCTGGAGAACATACAGCTGTTGGAGCAGGATTTGGCACTGGCTTGCAGGGCTGAGGAGCCTCCCCCATTACCAGAGAGGGGAAAGAGGAGGCTCCGCAATGGCTCTGACCTGGCAGAGGCAGCTGTCAACCTGTGCTGGAGGTGATGGGCAGAGAATGCTGCCTGCTAAAGCAGGGTCATGGCCTGAAGAGGTATTTTGGGCAGCAGAGAGTTCTCAGTAGTGAGATCCCCTCTGGCTGAGGGACGTGTATCATGAGTGCTGGGGCTCCTCTGCTCTCCATGACGCTGCCTTGGGGAAGGAGAATCGGAGCAGTGGGGCTGGGATGGGGCTGGACAGGTCAGCTGTGAAGGACAAAGCATGAATCAGACAAGCCCACCTTACTTAGTGACAGGGGAACCAAGGCATGGAGCAGAGTTATGCTCCCTGTGGGCTCCTTGGCCCATGGCCACGGTCTCCTCGTGATGGGAGAGGCGGATGTGGGGCCTGGAAGTGATTTCTGTCTGAGGAGTCAGACCACCATCCCTCCTGGGCTGCTGGCAGCTGATGGTTGTAGGGCACCATAGCTTCCATCCAACTTCCATCCAGCAGAAGATGCTGCAGCAGCTTCCCCAGAATTCACAAGGCAGCCACAGAGCTAAGGGGGGAAAACAGTCCCCCACATCCACTGGAGCCAGGGCAGGCAGAGAAGGAGATTTGGGCAAGGCATTAGGAGCAGTAGGGTGACCCAGTACCTTCCCAAAGTCACTTTCAGAGAGATGGTTTTTGTATGATGCCTAGAAATAACCACAGCACCAGATCCCTGGTGCCATGGGCTGATAGCTCCATAGGCTGTTTCAGAGGTGGCCCCATTACTGGGGTAAGTAAAACAACTGTAAATACAAACAGACTTGTAATTAATCATGCTCTGTAAATGTGAAGTCATTATCTGTATGTCCCTGGAAAAGTAATTATCTCCAGTTTTTCAACAAGAACTTGGAAAAGCCTAAAGAGTTGAGCTCTGGAAATGTCATCCATCTCCATGTAGAAGAAAAACTGCATATTTTCACATATTAATGCAAGTTAATCGAATGTACAAAATAAGTGAGATTTAATACATCTCCAAAGCTGTAAGATAAATGCCTCTTCTCTTCCCAGGGATTTATGAAAGTGTTTTGCAAACTTTTCCAGTATTGGACGCATTCTGTGATGCTGTGTTTAGTTTTTCTAGCCAGTGGACATAAGATGGGATCTGATTTACAGATCTGTCCTCCTCTGCCATGTAAAGCAATCCTTCCTTGCCTGACCGGGCTCACGGATGCAGAGCTCTGTGTAACAAATTCCTCTTTCCAAACAACCAAACTCAAATGTTTTCCAGTTGAAGGGAACATCAAGTCGACAACTTCAAGCCAAAGCACAGCTCTGTGAAGTTTTATGCAACTGAAAGTCCACAGAAACACACCCATGCTTGACTGAAAATATTAGGGAAGATGACATTGCCTGCTGCATTCCTGATGCTCCAGCAGCCACTTGGCGAGAGGAAGAGCAAGAGGAGGAGGAGGAAAAGGAGGAGGAGGAGGAAAAGGAGGAGGAGGAGCAGGAAGCAAGAGGCTGCAGACCTGGGGGCAGCACTTGCCAGAAACTACCAGGCCATTGCACTTCTGGCTTGGACAGTGCAGTGTTAGCACAGGCTGGGTAGGACATCTGCACTAAAATGGGTTTAATGTCACCTTATGTCTCTAACACACACTATGGGCAGAGAGCTGCAGGGAAAGTGCTCAATCTTGTGTGCACATTCCCAGCACTCCGTGGGTGGCTCAGGCTGGGGTTAGTGCAGCCAGAATTAATTTTAAGCAGCCAGAAGCATTCAGGAGAGGAGCTTTTGCTCTGGAGTAGCTGCATCTGGTCATCACTTGCTTTTCTTGGTCACATAAAGAATCAAGATCCACATCCTGATGGGAAGGGTGGAGTGTCTCTAAGGATTATTCCAAAATGCACCGAAAGGCTCATCCTTCTATCTCTTCACCAGCTTTCAGAGAGTTTCTTGCATCAAAGTGTTTTGGTTTGTCATTTCAGTTATATCCTAAATTACTAAGCATTAGTGCTTGCTAATGTTGAAGTACAGAAATAAAAGCTGAAGTATTTCATCTAAAGCTGAGATATTTTACAGAAATGCAATATTCTGAGATTGCCTTTTCATTTCAAAATGAGTCGTAATATTTCCAGCTCCACATGCCTCTTCGTGGGGAGGAAATTTGGATTTTCAACCCTTTCTTGCTTTGCTGGAGCAGGCAGGAAAATATTTGAGACAGGCTGGGCTCTCACTGGCAGCAGCTGTGTGAAACCTTGGTGGCTTGGGGCAGAGGTTGAGGGATCTTCCTGATGTCTGATCTTACAGGAGAAATACCATGGGAATCCAATGAACCCATCAGGGCCAAATTTGAACAGTCACTGAGGGAATTGCATTTTAGATCCTGTTTAATCAAATTGCTGAACTTGTCACTGCAGGAGCTCAAGAACAAGTTCAGAAGGGACACACTACAATTGAGGGGAAAGATCTTCATCGTCAGCTAACAAACACGGTCGATGGGATGACATGATGACGTCTGCTCTGCACTGCAGAAGCCCTCAAGGCATTGTTGCTCTGAAGGGATGGAGCACACCAGGGAGGCATTGTCTTCCATCCATCCCTGACCCATGCCAAGATCCACATCTGAAACCCCCTCACCCCGTTCCTTTTTCCCTCCTTCACTAAATCACACCCTCATTAGCACCAGGCCTTCATTAGCAGCTTGCAGGGGGAAGGTGCTGTGCCCTGAAGGAGATGTGAAACCACAGGGTCTGGCAGTGTCTCTGCTCCTTGTTCCCACAGTGGGACATGGAGCCATCCTGTACCAAAAGCCCCTTCCCAAAACGCTTCAATATCTGCTTGGGTGACGCAGAAGCTGAGCATCCCCAGTCCATCACACAAGGAAAACTGCATGACTTGGGTGCTTGGGTACCCATCAGACAGAAATGTCCCTTTGTCTGCCTCGATTCACAGACTTAGGACACATCTTGGCCCAGAACATTAAATGGCTGTTACTGGCAATTCAGATAGCTGATCCAAGTGTTCCCAAAATACAGCAAATATCCTCACTGAAATGGTGTCTCTTGCTGTGCCTGAGCACCAGGTCTTCCAGCAGCCCTAGAGAAGGCTCTGGTTCTGCTACCAAGCTGCTAAAGGATTAGTAAAGTAAAAAAAACAAAAAAAACCAACCCCCCCCAGAAAAAAAACAAAAAACAAAAACCAAAAACAAACAAACGAACAAACAAACAAACAAAAAAAAAAACAAAAAAAAAACCAGAATAAAAAAATCACCCAGTGCAATATCCACAGCATTTTCTTGTGCTTTAAAGTTGGCTACTGAGGTCAGGCAGGAGCAGGGGGAGCCTGTGCAGTGCCTCAGCACTAACACATTTATCTGCTCCTCGGCCCATCAGCTGCATCTCAGCGTCTCTGGAACATCATTGCATTTATCCATGTCCCTGTTTCAAATAACATCCAGAGAGCTGAGACCTCGGGAGGGGAGAGGACTTGGGCAAGATCCCCTGGAAAGGGAGATGAGCCCAATCTCAGCCACAAAGCTTTCTTGTTTGGAATATTCTGTTTCATCCCAGGATACAGACTCATCCTCTGCAGCCCTTTCCTCGACAGATTTGGAGACCCCCACCCACATCACCTCACAAACATGGAGCCACTGCACACAAGAGCTTCTCCCACTTTCTGGAGCATGGGAGGATGCAGAATGCTCCCCCACACCTCACAGCAAGGCAGCCCCTGAGGCTTTAGGGGATCTCAGCCCTAGAACATCAGAACCCCAGCATGACCCCACAAATCCTTCCTCCCCTGCTCCCCAGGGACACCACCCTAGAAGCAGGGCTGCAGCTGCGCCCTGATTGTGTTTAAGGTGATGTTGGCAAAATTAACCTGATGGGTTTGGAGCTGTGAGACCCAAAAGGCAGGAACACCCAGGCATTGAACAGCAACTTTTGAGGAACTCATTTTTCTGGTCAGCTCAGACATGGGGTTTGTCTTGGACAAATTATTTTCTCTCCCCTGGGAAGGTCCTGGAAACCCCTTGGCTGCTCAGGGGTTGAGATGTGGTGACTTCATCAAAAGCCATGGGGCTTATATAGGGCTGGGATTCATCCAAAGGATACATTTCCACCCAAAGGGCACTTTCCTACTCAAAGAAAGCTGGAGCAGAGCCTGTTTGCTATATGGTGCAGCCAGGGGTAGCTGGGAGGAAGGCTGTGGACACTTTCCACAATTTCATCTTTGCAATTTTTTCTCTAAAGTGAGAAGATCAAGAAGAAGAAGAAGAAACAGAGAGGAGACATTTGCGGGCATCCTTCTCCTTCACTGCTGGAAAGCTCAGATGTTGAGGATGGAAACACACCACACCTGTGATTTCCAGGAAATTATTTGGGCTACAGCATCTCACTGTGCTTGACCTTCCCAGGTCACTGAAAGGCTCCATAGACAGAGGAAGAAGAGCTATTAATGCTAATGGGTGGGAAGTGGCCATAAATAAATCAGCAGCATCTTTCCAGCCATCAAAGCCTGAAACTCTCCCATATGGAGTGAAAAGCAGATGGGAGGAAGGGTGATGCATGTTTGGCTTATGACAGGGGTTATCAGATGCTGTTACCTACCAGCCCAAGAGACTCAGCCCCACAGATCCCCACCCAGCTGCCATGGGGGCATTTTGAACCTCACCCCCCAGCCCTGAACAGAAATCCCCTCCCAAAGCCACAACTGAGCATCATAGAACGAAACCTTTCCCTTTGGAACAGCTCTGGGCTGGATCTGTGCAGGGGTTTCACACTTCCCTGCCCTTTCAATGCCACAGATGAGAGACAAGATGAGGAGAAGCACCACCAGCCCAATACCCCCCTGTAACCAGACACATCCTTCTACCTCCAGCCATCCAGCCTGGCCCCAGTAATCCCAAATCCCAGGCATTAGACATTTAATCTTACCAGAGGGTCTGAAATTAAAAGGGAAGGAGGGAAGAGCTGAGCTCCTGTGAGTTTAATTGGTTCTGGCTGGTGGATAAGAAGAAAGGAGGGAAACACAGCAGTTTCTTCTGCTGATTTTCCCTGGTGTTTCCTGAGCAGCTGTAACTATTCCAGAAGAGGGAAAGAGATGCAGGATTGGGGAGGGAGAGGACAAATGCCCCCTCCCCGGGGGAGAGGACAGAATAGGA
Source organism: Euphonia xanthogaster (assembly GCA_034509185.1). Taxonomy (NCBI): domain Eukaryota; kingdom Metazoa; phylum Chordata; class Aves; order Passeriformes; family Fringillidae; genus Euphonia; species Euphonia xanthogaster. The sequence continues at coordinate 215,217 of JAYDZK010000086.1, forward strand.
GCTCGTGTTTGTGTCTCAGCTAGCCCCGGGCATGTGGAGCTGAGCCAGCAGCCTTGGCTGCACCCCGTGGACATCATTTTCCATGATGCAAACTGGGACGGGGGTGAGAGGCCAAGCCAGGGCATGGATGAGGCAGTGGTTTGGTGCCTTTGATGTCCTCTCCTGCCATGCAGAAAAGTTGGAGGCATCTCCCCTGCCCCAGGCTAGTGCTGGGGAGGGTCCTACTCGGGTTGTGAGTGGGGCTGGATGCTGAGCACTGGAACCAGTGGAATAAACTGGGGACAGAGCCAGAGGGGATTGAGAACAATGAGCTGGGGGCCAGGGATCCCCATTTCCAAGCACAGCAGACTAGATTTCGCTGTGGCCCCTAGGGGGTACAAGGTGCAGGTCACACCTCTTTTTGCTAATGCCCTACGGGCTCTGGCATATTAAAATTCCAGTTTCCATTCCCTCCCCCCAGCCTGTAATACATCCTTGGGACATCTCAGTTTTTTATCCCAGAAGTCCCAGAGCAGGATACTGAAACATTCATGCAGGACACTGCAACATCTTGCTTGTCATCCCTGGGTCCTGCTGATGCTAATCAAAAAGTGTGTTGCCCTGGTTAATAAAAGCACTTATTTAATTATTATTGGCAGAAAAGATAATTTTTAATTGCACCCCCCACCCCCCATCCCCCAGGTGAAATGAGGGACTGTTTTTTGATCTCAGTTGAAATAGCTACAGGTATGTGTTTTTTAAATATATATATGTCAATACATTATTTTCTAGATGAAAATAGTCAGATCCACAGCTGACAGGAAATTTTAAAAAAGCCCAAATGGTTAAGCTGTAGCCCCATTTTTCCTTATTTATCAGAAAACAAGCAGGATGTAGGAGTTCCAGCACCCCACACCAGCGACTATTGGATGGGGAAGGAACTGGGAGCCATGGGCTGGGATGCTGCAAGATTTCCCCAATGCCAGCCTGCAGGAGATACTGGGAGAAGATGAGGTTTGGAAAAGCCTCATGTACTTAAAGAATAATGCGACCTGCCAGGCACTTAATGCAGCCAGATAAATGGAACTGCCAGCTGGAGCTCAGCCAGGAGAAACTGCCTGAGGCAGAGGCTCTGGGGACAGGGATGAGCTTGGGGATAAGGCAGGACAGTTCTGGAGCAGATGCTGTGAGGTCTTTCCTTGTGTGGGTGTGCAGAGACTTTGGAAACAGGGCAAGATGGGGAGTTGGGATCTCCCTGTGGTACTGGGCAGGATCCCCAGCCAGGCTGGGATAGCTGAGGGTGGACAGGAAGGGTCCAGGAAGACTTGAGAGGCCCTTCCAGGGACTAAAGGGGTTCCAGGAGAGCTGAAGAGAGACTTGGGACAAGGGCCTCCAGGCACAAGACAAGGGAGAATGAATTCCCACTGCCTGGGGCAGGGATCGGTTCTCACTACTCTGAGGGTAGTGAGACTCTGGCACAGGTTGCCCAGAAAAGTTGTGACTGCCTCATCCCTGGAAGGGTTCAGGCCAGGTTGAATGAGGCTTGGTCTAGTGGAACTCCCTGCCCATAGGACAGGGGTGGAATGAGATGGGCTTTATGGTCTCTTCCAAGACAAATCATTCTGGGGTTTTGTGATCTGGGGGGATGGCTTAAATCAGGGGAATCACAGAATTGTTCATGTTGGAAAAACCCTCTGAGATCATCAAGTCCAACCATTCCCCAGCACTGCCAAGGCTACCATTGACCATGTCCCCACGTGATACATCTGCACATCTCTTAAATCCTTCCCTGCCCTTGGCAGCCTGTGCCGGGGCTAGAGCACCCTTTCAGTGAAGAAATATTTTGTAATATCCACCCTGAGCCTGCCCTGACCCAGCCTGAGGCCGTTCCCTCTCCTCCTGTCCATCTTCCCTGGGAGCAGAGCCCAACACCCCTGTTGTCAGGGAGTTGTGCAAAGCCAGAATATCCCCCCTGAGTCTCCAGGCTGAGCCCCTTTCCCAGGTCCTCAGCCATTCTTCATCAGACCTGTGCTGCAAATACCCCACAAGATGAACAAGAGACGTCCTGAAGTGCCCAGCACCACCCTGGGCACTGGGGATGGGGCACAAAACCAGCAGTGTCAGGAGGTTTCAATTCCCAACACTGGCAGCACCCTCAGTGTGTGAACATCCCCCAGACAGCCGCTCTGCAGGGAAATGGGCTCACAAAGAACATTCTGCAGCTCAAACTGATCCGAAGAACCAGGCTGTGCCCGCTGCCGGCCGAGCATCCTCCGTGCCGTGCTCCATATGGCAGCTATTACTGCTGGCAAGGAGAGAGGTTTGCACTGTGAACACACACATGGAGACACACAGAGAGACAGACACACAGACACACAGAGACAGACAGAGACACACAGAGAGACAGACACACAGACACACAGAGACAGACAGAGACACAGACACAGAGACACACAGAGACACAGACACACAGACACACAGACAGAGACACAGAGACACAGAGACACAGACAGACACACAGAGACACACACAGACACAGACACACAGACACACACAGAGACACAGACACACAGACACACAGACACACAGACACACAGACACACAGAGACACACAGAGAGACAGAGACACAGACACACAGAGACACACAGAGACACAGACACACAGACACACACAGACAGAGACATAGACACACAGACACACAGACACACAGACACACAGAGACAGACAGAGACACAGACACAGAGACACACAAGACACAGAGACACAGACACACAGACAGACAGACAGAGACACAGAGAGACAGACACACAGACACACACAGACACACACAGACACAGACACACAGACACACACACAGACACAGACACACAGAGACACAGACACACAGAGACAGAGACACACAGACACACGCACAGACACACAGAGACACACAGAGACACAGACACACAGACAGACACATAGGCACAGACACAGACACAGAGACACACAGACACAGGCACACAGAGACACAGGCACAGAGACACATGCAGACACACAGACGACACACACAGACACACAGACACGCAGCCCCCCCCGCCCCCCGAAGCCCCCGGCTCCCCCCGGTGCTTTAATCAGCCCCACATTCTAAGGAGGGAGCAAAGCCAAGGCGCCTTCGCCCCTTCCCCGCCGTGCTGCCTGTGTGGGCTTTGGGCCCAACTTGCTCAGAGGAGCCTGGCACGGACACAGGGTGGCTCAGCCTTTCCCTGCCCCATCCTGGGCTTTGGCTCTTGGGGAGAAACATCCAAAAGCTCCCACTCTAGACCCTGGAAGTGAGCGCTGTGAGCTCCTGCTCACTCGGGACAGGTCTGGAGGGGGCGGCTGAGCGCACAGGCATTTTATGAGCGAAGCCAGTAATGCTGTTTGCAATTAAACAGCCCAGCCTTTTCCAGAGCAAGAATGCTTCTTGCCCCTGAACCACAGCAACCTTCAAAGCCCTTGGCCAGAGTTCCTTGGCACAGGGTGAGTTTTCAACCCTCCTGTCCAATAGGTCTCTGGAAAGGACTCGCTGACGGTACGCAGCAGAGCTGAGGAGGCTGGATGCTGGAGGGAATTCAGGAGGGGAAATTACGCCAGTTACCACTCAGAAGTTTTACCTCAGAAACACCAAGCCTCCTACAGCCCATCCCAATCCATGCTCGGCATCCATGATGGCAGCGAGTTGCTGCAGCCGGGCCCCAGTGCCAGTGCCAGGACTCGCAGCCGAGCGGGCCCCGCTGCAGAGGCAGCAACAACCGTGAAAAATGCTCCTCATAATCCCTCTGGAGAGGATTAGCCATGCTGAATGCAGAAATGAAGACATTTTATGGCCACCTAAGGGCCGAGCAAGAGAGCAAACACCAGCAAAGGGACCCATGAGGGAATGACTGGAAGTAACAAGAAACTGGGGTTTTTTTTTGGGAGCAAAAGAGATAACTTTCATCTAGGGAACCTGACACTGTTTCTCCCAGTAAGTTTTCAACTACAGACTAGGAAAATCCTGTAATAATTATGTCCATGTTGTAATATTATGAAAAATGCTGTAATGAGATTGGGGCTGTGCTAGGCTCCTCCAGAGAGCAGAGGGGCAACATGCACAGCCTCCTCCATGTGCCCACTCCCCTCCATCCTCTCCTGCTCGCGGCAGAGATTCCAGGATTTGGGAACCCTCCTGATGCACAAAACACCATCATGAGGTGAGGAAAGGCTGTGGGTTTCTCCCTCTCTAAGCACAAGCTGGGGTGAGTTAGTGAAGGTCTCAAGACATGGTGGTTGGCCAAGGCTTTCCAGCCCTCTGATCCTCTTCAGCTCCATCATCTCCATCAGTGAGATTTTTCCTGGAGGTATTTCTGGCTCCTTCTGTGTTGCTTTCCATGTCCCACTGAATATTGCATGTGCTATCGTTCCCCAAGGACTGTTACTCTGAGGAAAACTGATTCTTTTCTAGAGCTGCTAAATGGCACCTCTCCCATTCCCTGGCGTGATTAGATCTGTGCATTTACCACTGGTTATGTTTGCAGGCACTTTTGGGTGTGATTAGCAGCTGAAGACTGTCAAGGAGTCAAGCTCAGGCGTTAGAGCCTCTCTGCAGGCTGCAGAGGAAACAAAAGCATCATTTTTTCCTTTCCACAGAGGCTCGTGGTTGAACTGAGCACAGATGGGTGGTGGCAGAGCGACCCTGAGAGGTCTGAGCCACCCACAAGGGCCCGAGCCACCCACCCCATCTATTCCCAGCCCTCATGCCATAGGGTGTTTGGCTGGAGATCCTGACCCAGACAGAGCAAGAAAAAAGGAGTTGGAACTAAAACCGGGGTAAAAAAGGGGAAGAAACAGGGAGGGAAGGAGACACCTTCTAAAGGGGCTGGGGGGCGGTGGGGGGGGGGGGGGTGGTGGCAGAATCTTTGCCCGGGGGC
>JAYDZK010000086.1:222000-233049 GCA_034509185.1 Euphonia xanthogaster
CCTGAGCTGCCCTGGCCCAGCCCCAGCCGTGCCCTGGCTGCTGTCCCTGTCCCAGAGCAGAGATGGGAGCTGCCCCTTGGGAGGAGCTGCAGATCCCAGGGAGGTCTGGGCTCAGTCTCCTCTGTTCCAGCTGCACACACCAAGTGCCCTCAGCCACTCCTCTTGTGGTCCCTCCAGATCCTTCAGCACCCTTGTAGCCTCTTTTGGATGCTTTCTAGGATCAAACAGCCCTTGGAGAATTCACTTTAATACCTCATATCCCTCTTCAAAGAGGAGTTACCTGATTTCTAACATATAAAACATATTTAAACACATATTACCAGCTCTTCCCACTGGCAAAGCTCATGCAGGAAGATCACATCCATCTCAGGTGGTTGACAGAATGCTCCTGAGGAGGACCTGGGCTGCAGCACTGACCTCCAACACCTCACCACAAAGACTGTGAACCCCTGATGTCTTTGATGCTATTAAGCACCTCTCGAGTGTGGGCGAGAGCCAAAGCTCATGGTTGAGCCATGGCAAGTCTCCAGCTGGGCTGGATATTGATTTTTGGGGGACTTTAACATATTATTCTGCCCCACAAGCTCTTAGTTCTTCCAAGTGGACAGGGACTATTTTGTCTGTGCTCATGTCCAGTCCTTCCCTTTGCAGTTTACAGGGGCAAACCCTGTATTTTTATCCTGCCTGCAAGAAAGTTCCTTGGCTCCACAATCAGAAGCTCCAATTCCAGTTTATAAAGGTTTTCATTTGTAGTGGATACAGAGTTGCTTGCAACATCCAGCTGGAAACACAGTGCTAACATACAATAGAGCCATCCACAGCATCACTCTTGGTTCTTAATGGAATTTGCTTGTAAACAGACACAAACAAGCACCAGCTGCAAGGCAAGAGAAAAGTTTTGGTGGCTCAGTCCTGGGAAAACCTTGTGCAATAGTAAAAAAACCCCAAAGTCTGCTTTCTGCCCTGCTTACAATGAGTCCTCATGCACATTTTATAAGAGAAACTGCCTGGGTATAAAAAGAAATGACTCACTGAAACTGGTAACACTGAACACAACTTGGTTTTGATCCAAAGTCAAAAGTGTTTTATTTATTTGAAAAGTAAACAGTTCCTTTATCAACTGCCTGTTTCAGGGGTTGTTTAGGGCAGTTTCCTTCCAAATAGGTTGCTCAGCCCAGAGTTTTGCAAAATCCTGGGAAACAGGGAAAGCAGCAAGGAAGACACAGAAACCCTGCTGGCTGATTTATGGAGAGTGGGATGGGGCCTCCCATCCCTGGTGAGAGCCTTCTCAGAGCTGCCTTTGCTGGAGACTTGTTGCTGCAGCAGGATGAACAGTGCAGCCCGTGCTACAGCCACCAGCACCGCTGCCGCCCGCACCAAGCACAGCTCTGAGGCTCCTCTCTGCTTCCAGCCCAGCTTGATCCCCAGCTGGGGAGCACCATGGGGGCACAGGGGGCACAGGGAGCACCATGGGGAACAGGGATCCCAACAGAATCTTGTGTCATTTCTGGAGCCTCTCCCCTCTGGGCTCCGTGGGATTCCCGCTCGCTTTGGGTCACCCTGGCTCTGGTGGTGGGTACACAGACAAGGCTCCTGCCTCCAACTAGGCTGGGTGGATCCAGTGCTGCTGCTCTGCTTTACCCTGGGCTTTCTGCCACAGCAAGGCTCTGCAACCTGGCTCAGTGGGAGCAGGGGATGCTGAGATGCTGCTGGAGCCGCACTGCTGCTGCCCAAGAGCATCTTCCTGCTGTTTTGTGACAGGATTTGGAGGAGCTGGAGGGAAATCTGTGGATCTGCCTTTACCCCACCAGGCCCAAGGGACACCCCATCCCCTGGTGCTCATCCCACCAGCCCTGGGAGGGACACAGGGTTAGGGGCATTTGGGGAGTGGATGGCGTTTGGAAGGAGGGATGGTGGTAAAGAGAAGGGGATGCCTGTGGGCTCACACATGTGTGCAGCATTCATGAAAAGGAAGGGGATTGATGGTGGGATAGTGTCAGAACTAACTGATTGCATGAAGAATTGATCAGTGAAGAAGCATCACAGAGCAGGGAAATCCCATGAGGCACAGCCAGAGAGAGGAAAAAAACCTAAAGGAGAAAAAGGGAGATGGTGCTACTGAGCTCTGAAGACAATCTGGTTAATTCTTTCAGCATGTGGTGTGCTGGCAAAGCACAAGGGGGAGGAAAATACTTGTTTGTGGGGAAGAAAACAAAAATCAATATTTCAACTGCTGTGTTTCTTCTGAAATTAAGAGCAAGACCTCCCCCAGCCATTAAGCAGCAGCACAGACATTCTTTGGAATGGGGAAATTTATATCTGAGCCTCTTCTCTGGCCTTTTTCAATTCCACCCATGAGAGAGATGAGTTCAAGACATTGTGAAAACCATCTGGAGACTCATTGAATAGTTGTGTGGTCCCACTTTGAGCAGCAAAGACATAGCATAGCCTCCCCTGCTCTGGTCCTGCCAGGGATAACAAACCCTGGAGCCACGGGCTCCAGGCACCTCAGCTTGGAGCGGAAAACCCCTCTGAGTTTTAGGAGAGTGCACAAAGTGGAGGTGTTTTGGCAACCATGACCCACAGAGCTGCTGGACTCCAGCACAGCCACGACCCCAACCATGGAAACCACCTCAGTTTGGAACAACCTTTTGGAAGCATTTCTGAACACCTGGGGAATTTGAGTCAAGGACATGGACAACACTCTGGTTTAAAAAGCTCCTTCAACCAGTGTTGCTGCAAAAAGCCACTCTATGGCCTGAAAAGACCCACTGCTGATGACATGTGAGGGCACTAGGTTGAATGATGGTGAAGCCATAACCTTTTTTTGAGAACAAAGCAAACAGTTGAAGTCACCGGTGCCCTGGTCCAGGATGGGAGTGGGTGGGAAGGGGTTTCCTGGGGGAAAACCAGCATCTCTGGGGGCTCTGGTACTGATGACCTCCTGTAAAGGCCTTCAGCACATTTCTTTAAGAAACAGCTGGAAATGTTCCAGCAGCAAATGTATCTGACTCCAAAAAATATCTTGCTTACATTAGAAGTGTCTGGATGGTAAATAATGTAGAGAGGAGAAAGTGTCATGGGGCAATTAATAAGCTGAGGCTGTACACGGTGGCAAGGAGAAGAAAATATTAGGGGAAGTGACAGGCAAAGTCAATAAATAGTGGAGTGGTATTTGGGAAAGGTCTGGCACTTCTGCAGCTGGCTGGGCAGAGCATAACAGCCCTCTTGAACACTCCAACACTCCGTTTTTCTCTAATGCCACCACTCTCTTTTTCTCCTGAAGCTGGAATTTGCCCATCAGCTGCAGAGTGCAGGATGGAGACAGCAGGTTCCTTTTCCATCCATCCCCACATCCTTCTTCCCACTGGGTTGGCCTGTCAGGGGACTGCAGTGGTTTGTCTTTACAGTTCCTGCTCCTGAGAAAGTTGTAGGATTTGAGAATTTTAGGTTGTCAGGTGACATTTGTTATGGAAACCAGGGTGGTACAGGATCCAGACAGTGTGAGGTGAGAGCTGGGGTCTGTACCCCTCTCCTTGTACACCCACAGCTAACAGCAGGTTACCCAATAAAATGAGAGACCCTTCCAGTCCCTCCAGGGGGTTTGCAAAGCCCACTGAGCATTGTGTGATGGGTCTTGGCACAAGGGACAAACCAGTCCCACAGAGCATGGTCAGGGCTGAAAGAATAATTTGAATAGGCAAAAAGATCAACCACAGGTTTTCCCTGCCAAAGGAGAAGTATGACTTGGGACAAAAAAATTTCATGTTTGCCTGAGCAGAATAATCTGCAAATGCAATCAGCCATTTGGGTAATTGATGTTCCTTGCTCTGCTCAAACTTCTCAGTCAAAACTGTGGGGGAAAAAAATCGCTGCTGAGGAGAAACTCAGATCTCTGAAGTGCAAAGGACACAGCCACAAGACCCAGCACAGCCCTGAGGGAACTCACAAGAGTACAGAGCAGCATTTGATGTTCCCGAGCCTGCTGCAAACAGCCCAGCTCCCCAGACCGGGAATCCGAGCACGGTAACAAAAGCAAACAAACCACGGTTTAAATAGAAGCAAAAACACTGGAAGGGAAAAAACCAATGAGAGCAAATGTTTACCCCCAAGATGGGATAGTTTAGAAATTATGGCTGGGAGCCAACTCTCCAATATTTTTAGTCTCAGAAGGTTTGCAAACCTCAGCTGCCAATGTGGCCCTGGCCCCTCTGCCCTTGGACCAGTGATCTGCTGCAGGTGCAGCCCCAGACACCTCTGGGTAGGAGCAGGAGGAAAGGTTCAATGCCTCATTTTGGTGCACATTAGAGACTGGCTTGCAATTCATCAGATTAGAACAGAAACAGGTAAGGTAATTATCATGGTTATGGACACATAGTGAAGAAGCTCAAGGGGGCATTAAGGAAAGGGAAAACAGACTGACCCCAAAATGCAGTTTTAACATGGCTTCATACTAAGAACAAGTTCTTGCTAGTCTTAGTCAAAAACCCAACTTTGAGAGCTGCTTTAAGAAAATGAAGTTCTGGGATTGTTTGTGATAGGAAACCATGAGGGATTAAGGAATTCAAGAGGAAAGCACAAGCCTTCCAGTGCCTACAGGGTCTCTGGGAGACCCAGAGAGGGACTTAGGACAAGGGACTGGAGGGACAGGACACAAGGAATGGCTTCCCACTGCCAGAGGGTAGGGATAGATGGGATATTGGGAAGGAATTGTTCCCTGGGAGGACGGGGAGGCCCTGGCACAGATTGCTCAGAGCAGCTGTAGCTACTCAGTCTCTGGATGGTCTTTAGGGTCTCTTCCAACCATCACAAATCATCACAGGATTCTATGATTAAAACCTGGCAGCAGCAGAGGAGAGTGAGGAATTGGAGAATCAGCTGCAGCAGCCAGTGCTGTCCTGTGAGCACATCAAGGAGAGCTCAAGTACAGAGATAAGAGATACAGACAAAAGAGATAAAAATGAAGACGCTGCCTTGTGTTGTGACTGCCGTTTAAGGGAAGGACAACAATGTGATGACCAAGCCCTCCCAGTGCCAGCCCTCCAGGGCAGCCAGCCCCGTGTCTCCCTGAGCACTGCTGAGGGTAGCCCCACACAAAGAAGAAACAAACTAGGTGTGAACTTATATTAATTTTATTCATATTTCCAGAGGAAAGCATCGGTGGAGTGCAAGGTCATGGCTAGTGTAGAAAAGCTCAAGTATTTGGTTTAGAACAGGCAGAAATTTCTGAGGCTGAGCTGAGCCCCTGATCTCTTCCCCTACACATGCTTCCAGTTCAAGTAACAGGAATCTCCAAAGTAAGCTGGCTCATCACATCATGGGGGGGATGTCAAAAACTTTAAAGCTCTCTGTGGTATAAATCCCTAAGTAGGGCATAAAAGTAGCAGGCAGGAAATCTTGTACAGCTGAACTGGCTTATCCCTGGGCGAAGTGTTGGGCATTTCCTTCAGCAGCAGAGTTTTGCTGTCAGCGATGCCAAATGCTCCTGTCCAACTTTAATGTGATTCATTACCCCGAGCTGAAATTTGCTGCTACTGGATTACGGGGATGATTGCTGGTGATGGCACAGAAAAAATTTACCAGGAGTCCCAGCCGAGGAAAAGAAGAGAAAAAGAGAAAAATTTGATTGCTTTGAATTTCAAAAACAACAAAAAGGGAACAAAAACACAGCCAGGAATAAGATTTTGAGAACTGGAAATTCCTAATTGCACTGCTGGCCCATGGGAACTTGACACAGCTCCGAGTTGCTCCTAAGGAATATATCTGTATTGCTAAGAGACTCCTGGGTTCAGCTGGGCCAACAACTGGTTCTTGCTGACATCCAGCAGATTGAAAATCCTCCCAACCCCAGGTGGCATTAACCAGCTTCAGATTTGCTCCCCACAGAGCCACAACTTTTGGATTTTTGCTTCAAAGTGCACATTTCAAATTACACAAGGCATCAGATAACCAAAGGCCTCTGCAGAGTCCTGGCCATGCCACAGGCCTGGAGCAGGACTGGGAACAGGCAGAGCCGAGTTTGGACAGGCAGCAGGAACAAGTCGCTGAGACACAGTGGAAAGCAGCACTCCCTGACACAAGTGGAATGGCACCAGCAACCGATAAATTCCTAAGTTACGGGGCTAAAGGATGAGATGGTTTTGTTTTTTTGCTATATTGTAAATATCAGGGAGTTTTAAATGTGTCCAGTGAAGACACTCGAAGTCCTCTGTCCTGTGAAGTTGCTGGATTTAATTGGAATACAGCTGTACTTGGGAAAGGAGTGAGTAATAGATATGTGCACATTCTTGCCTGCTCTGCAAAGACAATTATCAGATTACAAAAAAAGGCACAAGAAGCACATTCCTCCTTCTTTCATCCCTAAAAGGTTCCTCCTTCCCCCCTGCTGAAAGCACTGTGCTGGCTGTCACTGAACAACCTCCAAGTACACATTTCCCTCTTTGATCCAGCTGGCTCAGAAGCCCCAAGGATTAAAGATTTCTCTTCTGTTTGAATAATGTCACTGACTAGGATCTCATCGCTTGTTTAACTGATTCTCTTCATCCTCTATCTATATATAGTAAAAAAATGGAATTAATATTATATTTTGGTTTATTGCTAGAGGCAATCTGCTGTCCTCCAAATTAGGCTCCCAAAGGAAGGAGGTGAAACAGAAAATCTGGAAGGACCTGCCTGCTTGAAACAAGAAAAAGGCAAAATTGCACTTGCCCCACCTGGCTGGGTGTCACAGAGGGGGAAACTGGGGCAAGAAAGGGCTCAGGATTATTTAGCAAGTCAGTGGAGAGCCGGGAATAAAATAGCCCAGCTCTGGATCTTCTGTTCCAGTTGTCAAGAAACAATTTTGCTTTGCTCAGAAGGCGAGTTCTGTCAGAGGACAGGACATGCCACTTACAAGTCTTAATGTTGACATTGGATGTGCAGAGTGGGATAAAGGAATGTGACTCTTTGGTGAATATCCTGGTTATCATACTAAAAATGTATTTTAATAAACAAAATTCACTCCTTGCCTAGTCCTTAACACTGCAATAAATTTCTCCCCTGCAGCTGCCTGGCTGATATTTACTGGTTCAGCTATTAAATATCCCACCAAACCTGTGTCTTCTCTGTGAAGGCTTAAACTCCTAGAATTCTTATTTAACAAAAAAAATAATACATGGAAACAAACTGCTCTAAATATTATTCCAGGACTCAATTGCTTCAGTGGTGTGAGTTCTACTTAGAATTTTTAAGGAACCTTCTGCTTCAAACAAGTCACAAGAACCTTCTCGGCAGCAGGAGGGTTGGACAAAGAATGTGGGTGACACAGGAAGGGGGAACAAGTGTGTTCCTTGTGTCACCACACAGTCATGGACAGCCTGTTCACTCTGTTCCTGACAGCTCCTGGGAAGCCATGCTGGTGGCAGAGATGGCAAGGGAGTTTGAGGTGCCTGTGGATGGATTACATCACCACGCAGTGCCCTGAGACACCCCCACAGCCTGGCAGAGCCTGAGGGCAGAACCTGCCTTTGGCAGCTCCAGGTCACACCCCCAGTGCTCCCACGGGTTCCCACACACAGGATTCAGCCTGGCAGCTATGGATGAAGGGCTGCAAGGGCTGCCTGAGCTGAGGTGGTTCTAGAACAGCCAAACAGCCATCAGGGAGAGTGGCTAGAGGGAGAGCCACGAGCTGGTGCTGCCAGCAGTGAGTGGAACAGCACACACAGCCCAGCAGGACTCAGCGTGTCTTCCACGGGGAGAGGAGAACTCAGGAAGTGCCTGCGTGGAAACCTCCACCCCAGATGTCCATGGACATGCTCCTTAAACTGCCTCTGCTGCAGCAGGAACCAGCCGTGCTCCCAGCCAGGAGAACACAGGTTGCATGTGCAGGAACACAGACCCAGGCTCCACTCATTTCCCCCCACACTGCAGCTCTCTTTCCTTTGGGGAAGTTCCCTCATTTTGCTGTTTAAGTCCTGATTCCTCTCCAATCTCACATCCCTGTGTGCTCTGCCTGCTCCCCTCCAAGAGGCAGAGGAGCTGCTACCCTGCCCTCCAGCTCTCTGGCAGAACACATTGAAGCCCACCTCAAGAGGGAAAGGCCAAAGCACTTCACATTCATCAGTCTGGATGGTTCAAAAGAAAAGCCATTTGTTTCTAGGAAATCTGTTTACACACACACTCTGGCCACTGCTGGCTTTCCAACTCCTATTCCTAGCACTTGGCTGACAGAGGAGAGGGTAAGAACAAACACACACACCAATCCCCAAGTGCTCTTGATTGTGCCATTTTGCCAGCTGTTCCTGGTGCAGAAGGAGCTGCACAAAAGCACTGATGGGAGAATTACAGCTAAAACACATCCCTCTGTCTCCAGCAGCAGATGCCCTTATAGGATCCTTGCCTACCCAAAGCCCACCCGCACTGCCCTTGCCTCCTGACAGGGAATGACAGGAATCAGGACATTTTGCTTGCTGGCAGAACCAGAGCGAGCCATCCCCGATGGAAACCCTCTGCCCACGCTCCCTTTCCTGCTGGGGTGTAAGCAGCCCAGCAGCCAAGGGTATCCCAACAACCAGGATCAGTACGAAAAACTGGAATTTAACCATCAGTCCTGAAAAGGTCAGCTCCTGAGTCACAGCAGTGAAGGATACGGGGGAATTGCTTTGAAGTGCATCTTTTTCCTCTCTCTTTTATTACACAGAACACATTAATCTCGCCGGTGATCACTCAGTTTTTCAGGCACTATCACTGGACACAAAGCCAGTTTTACTCAAAACTTTCTTCTTGCTCCTGCAGCTCCACCAGTGCTACCCTGGATTCCCCTTAGAACTGGAGGTTTCTTCTTGATCTCAAAAAGAGATTGATATATCAAAACCAAATTCAATTACAAAATATAATAATATCCTCTTCTTGGAAGTGAAGCTGCCCCATATTCCAGACTGTGGCAGGATTTTTATAATCTCAAACCATTTTTACTAAATTCTACTTAAACTACATTAGAGTCTCAATCCACCCGTACGGTGTGTTGTAATGCTCACAGCTGAAGATCCATTCCCTGTCAATTCCTCCTGGATCTGCCAAAGGCCTCTTCTCAGTTGTCTTCTGCTGACTTGAACATGAGGATGGCATTGTAGATCTTCAGGGCAGGGCCCAGCTTGATGCTGAGTATTTTAACGATGTCATTCTGCTTGAGAAGCAGGAAGGCCTCGCCATCAATCTGCTGGAGGATGGAACACAAGCAGGACAAGGATTAACCACCAAGGGACAGGCAGGATTTCCACTTCTGGTCATTCTGGGATTGTTGCCTAGTTCTGGCCCCTACACCCCACGATGTCCCCTTTCCAAAGAACACAGACCTCATCTCACAGACCTCATCTCACTTCCCTAGAAATGGAGAAACTCCATGTGTCCTGCCCATGGCAGAGGTAGAATGAGATGAGCTTTTAAGGGCCTTTCTAACTCAAACCATTCCATGATTCCATATGCTATATAGACTAAGGCATAGTGAAGATGCAACATGGCTGGAAAAACAGAGCCTCCTAATCCATCAACAAGGACATATATTTGATTAGATGCAAATTAAGCAAGTGATGAACATGTGAAAATACAGGATACTGTAGGTAACAGTGAGTAAAATCATGACACACTGTTTCTGGAAAAAGTTAAAAATTCACTTGAGTAAGAGCATCCACAGAGACAACACAGATATAATTAATATAAACCCCAAATGCTGTATGAAGCCAAAGATTAATGGACACAGACAAACAATAAGTGTCTCCCTAAGTTATTCCATTAAAATCCATTTACAGAGACTGACAGCGTCTCCTCCTCTCACTTGATGCTCACCAGTGCAGCACACAGCACTGGACAGTCAGCCCAGCCAGAATAACAATTCTGCTATTTTTGTAGTCTTCCCAAATAGAATATTTTCGGATGTCAATGCCTGGTGCAAGAGGAAACACTGAGTAAACTCAGAGAACACATAATTAAAGCAAAGAGCTGGGAGCCAGGAGATCTGGTTTTCCCACCTCTCACCACACAAGAGACCCTAAGCAAGCGACTTAACCTGCTACTGAGAGTAACTGGGGAGTTAATTCCTGCACTGGGAATGATAGCAGTGTTCCCAGACTACAGATGGCCACACTATGTCCTTGAATCTTATTTTCAAGCTGCCTCAAGTCTACAATGCTGCAATGAATGTGTTAAAAATAGCTTGAAACAAATAGGACTGTGCTGCTTAAATTAAATAACAGAGTCAAGATGAGCAGAAAACTGCTGGAAAACAGTCCTAAATTTCAAAATGGCTTTGTGTCCAATATTATTTATTCCTATGCTTCATTTTCACTGCACTTCCTTACACTCACTTATTTTAAACAGTCCTGCACTGAATGGACCTAGAAGCAAGTCTGTGCTTTATTATTCATTCCTTTCTTCCATCTTACTGGATGGGTTTTAGAATTCTGTGCATAATTTGTTCTCTTCACTCCTAATGTAAGCAGCAACTTATCCCCCTTCAGCCCCCCAGCAAGGGAAGTCTACAAGGGATTTATTTATCCTGGACATGAAGCATTTGGAGGCTGATCCTGGACAGTGTGGGGGAGTTCAGCTCTCCTGTCACTCACACCTGTATTCTGGCCAAAGACCAGGCTAAAAGGGTTTTAATTTCAAACTGACAATGTGGTTTGAGCATAAACTGGAAAAACAACAAAAGCCCCTCTAAATCGGGCGTAGAGAACCACACTTTGAGACTGCAGAAAAGAAGGATTAGAACAGACTGTGGCTATTGCACTCTCAGAACCAGAAAGTATTCACTGCGTTCAGGACCAGAAGAAATAAAATACATGGAGAATGGTTGGATTTATTAGGAGATTTGCTTGGACATCTCACCTCTGGATTTATTAGGAGATTTGCTTGGACATATACACCTTTTCTAGAAATCCCTTTAACACAGCTACAGTGAAAGATGGGCTCATTTGGTGGGTTCAAGTTTCACTATTCCCATTATATTCAGTTCATAAGTATTCTACTGTATTGTCACATTGTGGACAGTGCTTTTTGCAAGAGATCGGAAGA
>JAYDZK010000086.1:238197-250854 GCA_034509185.1 Euphonia xanthogaster
AAAAAGAAAAAAAAAAAAAAAAAAAAAAAAACCCAAAAAAAAAAAACCAAAAAAAAAAAAACAAAAAAAACCCCACACAACCAAAACCCAATACTACCACCAAACCACAAAAACTCAACACAAAAAAGGACCAGCTTTTAAAACATCAGCACTAATTGCTCTGTCCCTTTTCCAGCTGCTGTGGTTCCCATCTCCCACATCACTGCAAATCCCACCAGACTCCTACCACTCCTCCAGCATGAAGAGCAAAGTCAAGATAGGATTTATCCAATGTTAAGAGGCACTTAGGGAAAATGCACTTTCTAAAAGTCTCTGAAGATCCTCTCTGCATCATGAGCAGCAGTACCTTTTTCCTGCTTTGCAGATTCCCTGCATCCTTGCAAGCACAACTCTACAGCACATTTCTCTGGAATTAAATGCCCTGCAATTAAGCACCAGGGTCTAAATTATAACCACTTCCCAAGCACAGAGAGAAATATTATTTATGCCCAAGGCATTGAGGCAAAAACCAACTACACAGCACACAAAACACTCTAGCTTTTTCACACACCACCTAATTACAGAAGACATCTCAAGAGCTGCAGAGACACATCTCCAGCTGCACAGCTACCTCTGCCAGAAATCAGGTCAGGCTGTGGGCAGTTTTGTTCCCAGGGAATCAGGCAGGGAGATGCAGCAGGAGTGGGCATGCACAGTGCAGTTTGGAATTCTCTGCACTGTAAAAGTGAATCAGCAGCAAAGTCACAGGAGAGGGGGAGGGAGATCAGAGAAAGGGAATCTGCTGTCAGAATGATGCTTCAGGCTGAGGACTGAGAAATCAAGGGATAAATAAACAGAGGGAGGGAGGGAATCCTTTTGAGCACAATAAGCTGTGGATACCAGAGGGTTAACAGGGGTCCTTCCCCTCCATGATAAAGGGTCTTGGGTCTAACTTCCAGCTGAGTCAGCTGTGGCACACGCACAGCAAACAGAAGAGCACTGCCTAGGAGAGGGAAGGAAATAAAGATGTCTCCCAATAAGCGCTCCAGAGGAAGAGTGCTCTGGCATTCCCGGGAGAGTGGAACAGGTAACTCACCTCCTCCACAGTCCATTTGGCAACTTGTTTGGCTGTCAGGCCCAAGACCTCTGGCAAGAGCCTGCAGTGCTGCTCCCAGAAGAGATGGAGGCGGTGGGTCGGGTTAGAGGCCAGGGAAGGCATGAAGATAGACTGGTGGAGGGCCTGCTGGAGATCCAAATCAGGGCCTGAAAAAGGAAACAAGACAAGTCAGAGTCAGGCTTCAAGTAGGAGCAACTACAACAAAGCAGGAAGAAGGGTCACAGCCTGGAGGGGAAAGCAAGGCAGGGTGAGCAGAGCCAGGCACAGCTGCTGTGTGGCACACGGAGCTCTCAGGACGTTCTCCCCCTCCCGAGCAGGAGCAAGGGAAAAAAAGGTAAGATTGCCAGGCTGGAGGCTTTATCATTAGCTTCTTCCCTGGAAAATGATGTCACGCTGCTAACAGAGAAGATGTTTGCAGCGTTTTATTGACAAGGTGGAGGAATTCTGGTAACAGAATCATCGGCTGGGAACTGCTGGCACCATTCCAGCCCCAGCTGTAGCCACCGCTCTGTGCTGCCAGCATGGCCTGGGCTCACTCCCCAGGAGAATCCCAGGCCAGGAGTGCGCAAGGTACCTCCAGACATCAGCTCCCTCCTCATGTGTCAAGTGAAGCTCTGAAAACCAAGGCAAAAAAAGGAGGAAGGAATCACCCCTCCCTAATGAGATCACTGGAGCAGTGCAGAGTCACGGTCCTACAGGGACGTGCTGGTTATACAACAGGAAGCCAGGCAGAGGACGGGAGCAGGCTGGGAAGCACTCCCCTGGCTTACAGCGGCACAGGGGGCTACCCCCGAGCCCCCCACCCCCGCAGCCGGCCCAGCGCCATCCCGTGGCATCCCCACTGCATCCCAGCACTCAGAAAGGCTCCCACCTCCTGCTCCAGGAGGTCCCACTTGTGCCTAAGGTCTTCCCCACTGCCACATTCCTGCTAGGTGGGCATTACTTCCATCTCAGACCAATTCCTGTTCTCCACTAAGCACAAATCCTTAGACTAAGCACCCAAACCATGACCTAGACAAGTGACTTTCCCTCTGACAAAGAAGTAGTGATCTCATAGTTTAAACACAGCTGGGAGGAAAGCTCTGGGTAATTGTGAAATTACAGGTCAGTGGATGATTGCATTTCCCTCCCCTGATTTCCATCACGCCGTGGAAGGTGAATGTGAAGGGAGAGTGGGCAACTTTCCCTGCCAGCTGCAACTGCAGCTTGGAGCTAGCAGATCCCTCAGCTCTGACTGCATAACTCAGCACTAGGCAAAAATGAGTATTAAAAAAAAAAAAAAAAAAAAAATCAACATCCAGGCACCTGTCCCAGTTTGTGCCTGCTTAGCTATTTTTGATTGGAGACTTATTACCATCTTAAATCCTCCTAAAAGCCTGGTCAGCTCCGTTCTCTGAAATGGCTTTTTATAGTAAATCTGAAAGTTAAGCATATGGTTTGCTAAAGTGATAGCAGAAAGCTGCTCTGATAACTTAACCTGTCACATACCAGGAAAGAAACACCACTGTTTTTCCATTTAGTTTTTCATTTTCTTTTTAATCCTTAAGAGAACCTTTAAAAAGTCCTCCAATGATTCAGAATATGTTCCTGAATACCCATGAGAATCTAAAAAAAGGGTTGATGGAACCTAAACTATCTGCAAAGTTTTGAACAAGTCTCCCTTGAGCCCTGTGCTGGCTCTGTCACAGCCTGACAAAGGTCACAGACTGTTTGGGAACCCCTTGTCACTACAGAGAAGTTTGAAGTGGCAAAAAAAACCAGTGCAAACTTGTCTTCTCAGTTAATAAATACAAGGGTCCACACTACAAAATATTCAATCTTTCACTTATAAGTAATTTTACCCTTTCTCCTCATTTTAAAGGAATTGCCATCATCTCCAGCATGTGCTTTCTCTTGACTGTGGAATCAAAGACAAAAAAACTCTATGAATTCAGAATGCTCCTCGTGACTGTGGGGGTATTGCAGAGATAGGCACACACACAGAAAGAAGGAATAAAACTTAACCAACCTTTCCCATTGCTTTCCTGTTTCACCAGCTGAAACTTGATATAGGCACGAGAGCACCCGAGCCTGAAAGCAACAAAAACATTTCAGAAGATACAGAAATGAATGTAATTTCTTCTCCATACAAAGATAAATGAGATTTATAGAAACTAAAAACTTTTTCCTCTTAAAATAAGCAATAGCTCCATCCCTGACATCTCTCTGAGCTAAGGGCTGTTCTATTAAATTCACAGCCAGAACTCAGATCTGAGTTTACTGCAGGAAAGAGAGGGCCCAAAACAACAGGAGGAAGGGAAGAGATTTACCATGTCATTCTAAAACACTCTGCTGCAAAACTTCAGTCAAATTGGGCTGTTTGTTATTGACATCTTTATTTCAGATAGAGCAGCAGCATCAAGAAACACAACTGTTAATGCATGAAAATTCATCACAAAAGTCTTGTTTACGTTTTTGGTGTGGCTTTGATGTCTGCAGAGGAATCCTCCTCTCCCCAGCCTCTCTCCCGACTATCTTCCGATTGCTCTGATGGAGTGTGGATGCTGCTTTGACACCACTTTTCATTGTCTGGTGCAGATTTTCTGGAAAGACAGATAAATGACAGTAGCTGAGCTGACATCCTCTGTTCCCTTTTCCCACAGGAGAGCAAAGCTGGCTGCTCCTGGCAAGTGAGAGCAACAACCACCACCTTGTGGCAGAACTTTCCTCTCCCCTCCATGAGTACAAAGTGCTTTGTTCCTCTTCTGCAAGGACTGAGAGAGCTTAAGTGAAATAAATCAGCTTCTGTGGACTCAGGCTCTGATCCCAGCAGGTACAGGAAACCACTGTTTTGGTGAAAGCAAGAGATTTAACATTTCTGAATCTTGATACCTCTGGATAATATTTAAGAGTTTCCATTACTAAGTCTGATGCATAAACTGAGCTACAGAGTTGGCCAAGGAAGGACAAGCAGCAGGATGATACCAGACTTACAGGCTTAATTCAGACCTCCCACTATCAGGACATGAAATACTCGGAAGAAAAGAAATATATTACAATTCTAAAATGCCATTTATTCTGTGAGAATTCAAAATCTCCCGAGAGCTTTATGGTAAGAGTGCCAATGAAATGCAACCAACTTTGGTGTGGAAATTAGGGAATGAAAAGATGCCTGCACAGTTGTAGCATGGGAGAAAGCAATTTGACCATGAAGTCTAGGGAGGAGAAAGAAGCATTCACTCCTTTTTTCTGGACAAATAGATCTTGAAAATGTTACAAATCTAAACAAATAGATGAACTTTAAAATATAGATAAGCCTTCACATACAACAAAAAATTAAAGTATTGCTGGAGTTTGCCCTAGTGAGACTGGATTTGTGAAGACTAAAAATGATCTTAAAAAATCCTAAAAATGATCTTAAAAATATCCTGGTGCATCCCATGACAGGTTTAACTGACTCCTGCACTCCAAGAACCAAGGCACAGTTTCCTTCAATGCTGCTCAGTTGCAGGATTTTCTTGTGAGAAAACAAAGTATCTGAGAGTGCTCAGCTTGTTTGCTGCTAAGTGATACACACACACCGCTCAGCCGACCCAGGGTGGATCACAGTTACAGTTTAATAGGGCAAAATAACCTTGGCTTGACAGTTTTAGGATAGGAAACAAAGGACAAGAACATATTTTAAATTGAAACAGCAAGGAAAAATTTATGGAGACAGAATGCAATTTCCTTTGTTGGAATGTGACCAGAGCACCAGGATTAAAGAATCAAGAAACTTCTTAAGGCATATGAGGGTATAGAAGCGCACTGCTCTGTGTTAAAGAGTGACTGGGGCACACATCAGTATTACAGGCAGATGAACTCAATGCTCCACTGCGTCGCTGCCAATTCCAGTGGTTTTCATCCTTGTAAATGGTTTTGCCCCCCAGTACCTGGCCAAGAGTAAAATCAAGCTCACCTGGATTGTGAAGAGTCGCCCTGAGAAGACTCTCCTGCTCCCAGCAATGGGCCAGGGGTCTCCAGCCTCCTGGCTTTCTGCATGATGTTCCCAGGGGAAGGTCTCTCCCCACTCAGCCGGTCCTGTAAGAGGTTTTCTCTGCTGAGGTTCACATCAGAGTATGGGCAGCCAACTAAGCTGTGGTGGAGAAACAAAAAAGGGAGAGGGCAATGAAAGCTTTACAGTCATACAGTCTTCCCTACCTCAGGAACAGAAATCCCTCACAAACCCAGAAAAAATGAGGCCATCCCACAAGATGCTCTAGGTGTGAGAAAGCAGGGGACTATATGGCAGAATTAAAACCCAAAGTCATGTTGGTAAAGACCCACCACAGAGGACAAGAGTTCATCCTCTTCAACTTGCTTATTGGAACAACATTTCATGAATCAACAGAGTTCTGCAACTTTCAGTCTGAAAAATTCAAAGCTCTTTGCTGTATTATAAACTACCAGGTCTTCTGACCTCCTACCTGAGATTGTTTTCTTGCTCTTAGAATAATTTACTTGAGAAAAAGCTTCCTCTTCCAAGAGCTCACAAGAAATCAAAAGGCAGAGCACAAAACATGAGCAACCTCTCCTCACTTATACTTCAACATCCTTCCATGCCCTCTCCTCTTTAACTGTCTCCTTGCATGTTGTTCTTGGGTATACTATTTCACAAATATAACTCCTTCAGTACTGCTGGAATGTGGAAACTGGAGCGAATGAATATGTTTGCATCACAGCTATCATGATTATAGTGGTATAAACAAAATTTATGATCAAACAGCCTGCTTAGACACAAGAGGGAGCTGCGACTGCAGTTATAGCTATCTCCAGAATAACTACCCTGAGATATTTCAGTGCAGTGCAGTTGCCTGGTGCTGCATCATTACTATTATTATTGTTGTTGTTGTTGCTGTTATTAACAGCACTCGTCCACATACGTGTAATGTGTTCCATATCGGGGGCCCCGGACGTGCCCGATCCCCTGGCAGCCCGGAGTAGGACACGCCTGTCCAGCTGCTCCCTCTGGATCTTCAGCACCTGAGTGTAGTAAAAAAAGGAAGATAAACAGATTTGCACATGAGGAGCAGACTGCACTTAGGAACTTATGTGGCATAACAAAAGCATGTGCTGTATTTACCTAGAGGGATTTGCAGAGCGTGTCCAGTTTTGTCACACCAGCCTACAGGATGGATGTCAGGGCTGTCTGCATCCACCCAGAAATCGTAGTGAGGGTCCCAGCCATCAAAATGAATCTGAAAGAAGCAGAAGTCTCAGGGAAAGACACAGCTCAGGGCATGACTCAGCTCTTATGGTAACTTCCCCCTTTGTTTCACCTTGCTCAGCTTGGGGCTGATTCATTCAATCTTTCAGATCAATTTTTCAGTCAGGCACAATCATCTCTGTGCTCAGTCTAACTCTTTGTTTTCCTGCATCTGTGTTTCACAGAATAACCAGGATGTGGTGACATAGTCTGTCACCCCACAGCCTGTGGGATGCTCTAACATGCAAAGTCCAAAGCTATGCAAACACAAATGCTTATTTGTTTTGTTTTCTGTGGATCCCAAAACCACCATAAAAGCCAACAAGTTTGCTGAGTTTTGCAGTGAACAAGCTGCAATTTTCTGCTGGATGAAGAGACTGGCAGTAGCTCAGATCCAGGTCAGGTTAACAGAGACTGAGGATCGCTGGAGTTTAAAGACCACTGGGTTGTTCATGCAGGAAAGTTTCAATGTATGAATTGAGTATCATGCCACTATGAACTGGCAAAGCTTGGCTTTTGTTCACAGCAATGAGACTCAGAACCAGCTAGATAATGGGGAGTGAACTCCACTCCTGCCCATGTAATCATCCTTTGGGAAGGAGAACTGTGGCCAGGCAGTCTCCATCAGTGCAGCCTCCACTTTAGCTGGCTCATACTTAGCTTTACAGGAGCCAAGGCACGACAGATTATTTGGGCAATATATTTGCATGAAAAGACTAGGTTAAAATGCATTTATGTGACAAATTTGTACTGGAGGATAACGCTGCTTCCCACATGTACCAGGGTTTAAATTGCTTTCCCTTTCCTGGTAGGAAAAAAATGCAGTTAGGCAGCTTCCCCAGCAGAACACTCCTGCTGCCATCAGTCACGGAGATCACAGGGAATATGCCAAGAGATGGGACATCACACTGTCAAAGTGTTAGTTGAAAACAGTTACGTTAGAACAGTAACTAACACCAGGCCAATTCCATCAGATTTCAGCAAAACAAAGCAACAGGAACCATTTCCAGCTGGGCAGGCCTGGAGGCCACAGCAGCTGCCAGGCTGTTGTTTGCTGCTCCTTGCTCCCAAGTGCTGTTTTCCCTGAGCTGCCCATCCCAGGGTTCTCAGCACAGGCTCTGCACTTGGGAGGAAGGTCATACCTTAATGCGATGGTTGTCTTTGTCAATGATTGTTGCCACTCTTATCAAGATGGGATTTCGTCTGTCCACAGCCTCTAACTTTGTATTAACCTGGAATCCGTGAGGAGGACGCTGGAAGAGAGGATTGTAAATAGAATGCTAAAAAGCCTTGGAGTTCAGAGCTGGCACCTGCTTTGAATGAAATGTGCTCCAGTTTCCATCCGCCCCTAGCTGCCTTTGGAGCTTTGGGTTATCCCACATGGCAGACTGTTCAGAGGCTAAAATCAGAGTTTCCAAGAGGTTAAAATCAGAGCTCCCAAGAGGACTTAGCTGAGTGCTTGTCAGCAGCCCCAAACTGCTGCTGAGGCAGCCTGAGGTGGCTCAGCACAGAGGAGCTGTCCCAGCCAGAACAAGAGACCCTTCCCTCACAGACAAAAGGCCAGGAACCAGCACATGCGGCTCCACTGACACGGCCTCCCCAGCCTGACAGCACACCTCCCCACACAGCAGGGACATGGTCTTCTCTAGAAGAGGAGACTGAGAGCGGAGAGATCACAATAGTCCATATGAATATCTCCAGGGCAAGTGTCAGAGGATGGTGCCAAACTCTCCAGCAGGGCCCAGTGACAGGAAAAGGAGCAATGGCCCTGAAATAAAACACAAACCTCAACATGAGGAAGAACTTTTCATGGAAGCTAGCAGAGCACTGGAACAGCTGGCCAGGGAGGGAGTGGAGTCTCCCTCTCTGGTGACATTCCAAACCCACCTGTGTCACCTGCTCCAGGTGACTCTGCCTTGGCAGGGGGTTGGAATGGATGATCTTCAGCCTCTCTTCCAACCTGACTATTTGTGATGTCACACCAGTAAGGACAGTGGCCAGTTCTCCACTTTTTCTTGTTTCTGAACAAGCCATTGGGTGAAGCCTCTCTTCACCACCCTACATCCTCCCTGGCATCAGCTCCAGCCCCTGGCTATCAGTTATCCTCATTGCACAGATTACTCCTTATGGCAACACCTGTGCTGCTCATGAACAACTGCTGGGAGCTGCTGTGCTGGGGCTCACAGCAGCTCTGGCCCTAGAGCCTCCCCTGCAGAGGTTCACTCACCCTTTTCCTCAAACCCTGAAGACTTTAGGAAAACTCCTGAATGTCCTTGGACCTGATGTGTGCCCTTAGCAGCACCCTATGTAACCTCTATGCAACAGACAGCTTTTCCCAATTTTTCCATTTATCTGACTGCAAATTCCTCCTCTGACTTCCTCAGCAGGGGGTTATGGATGCCCATTCAAAACATGTCCCTCTTCACTTCTGCACACAGAAGTGAGGGTTTTAGCAAGAAATGATAAATTGTCTATTTGAACATGACCTGGTTAATGAAATGACTAAAATCACTCTTCCCTCCCGGTCTTCCTTACCCTCGTTATTGCTAGTGGCTGGGGGCAGGAAGGAGATGCGCTCCTGAGCTAAGGGGTTTAACTCCACACCTGAAGTTTCTCTTTGGCCATTTCACCTGGACACAGACATCTATCAGTGGGCTGTCAGACACTGGACACACCACAAAACAGACAATCTAAATTGCTTTTATTTTCAAGAGCATCTTATTGAACCAGCCAACCTTGTCTGTCCTCCCTGAAGAAGGAGCTGATTGCTCAAGGTCCAAATCCTGCCCAGAAGAGAAGCCAGGCTCTTTGCTTAAGCCTCGCTGAAGGGTTGCTGTCCTTTTGGCAATAGCTTATGAATGTTTTGGAACTGCCAGCCCAAGAGGATGGGCTGAAATAACAATGCTTACATTGGAGCTGTCTCCTGAGTTTTTGGGTGGAGAGGGCAGAAATCCAGACCCAAGACCTGCTATTTGTGCTGATGACCCGTGCCTCCAGACTACATAAGACAGCTCTTTAAAATTGTTAAAAGCTAATTCAGTGAGAAATGCCTATTCTGGCTCTCAACCCGCATTTTTTATGTACTGATTTCCTGTAATTGCTAGGTGGAATAATAATTATTATTTTTAAAAAATCAATAGCGTTGCCATTTATTTGCACTTCAATCCAACCAAGCCAGAAAAAATAACGAGGTTTGATCTTGAAAGAGTCCTACTAACTGCTCATATATCAAATACCTTTTCTTTTTTGTCTCATTTTTAAAACACAGTTTTAGATGCTAATTTGCACTCTGGAGTTTCATGAGGGCCAGAATTGGTCTTTCTGCTCTTCTCTCAAAACCTGATATCTGAAGGAGCAGAACAACGGCTGCAGAAATGTCTGGAAAACAGGAAAGGAGGCAGACAAGGCAGCTGCATGCCACTTGGGAAGACACTTCACTTCGGAAGAATCCAAAGTAAGTTCTCAGTACTGAACAGGCTCCCTATCCTGAGCAAAGCCCTCTTATGTTCAGATGACATCTCTCACCACACTTTAGACCCTGAAAATATGAGGGAAGAAGCCACAATGGCAGCTCTTAGAGAGGACTTAGGCTGGGAGTTTTAAAAGCTTAGTCCGCCCCTGGGGGCAACAACTGCGTCCCACTGACAGGCTCCACTCCTCATCCTGCCCCTGGCTCCAAGGCGCTTCCCAGCCATGGGAAACCTCAGGGATGTTTTGGATGTGCTGCAGGTAAGTCCAGTTAAAGCCCTACAGTTCTCTGAAGAGGCAAAAACTTCTTCCAACTCCCTAACACCACTCTGCAGCCTGCACCAACCTCATGTGGACACCTGCTGAAATCTGGCAACTATCAAACCTGTCTGGCTGAAGTTTTGCCTCTCATATCTGAGGCCTCCATGATTGCTTTTCCTCCTCAGTCCCAAAGACCTTCCCACAAGAATACACAGGAGGGTAGCAGGTATTAACCTGCAACTCCCACTTCAGAAAAAGGAACAAAGACAAGTGTCACGATGGCAAAGAAGAGTTTTCAAACATATTGCAAAGTTTAGTAAGGTGAGCCAACAGCGTGGAAGGGAAAAAATCAAATTAAAAGTACAGTCATTTTCGAGGCTTTCGGTTTGTTTCTGCTCACAGTGAAACTCCAGATAAACGCACTGAACTGCAACGAAAGAAACAAAAGCTCACTGTCTCAAGGTTGAGAGAAGCACCTTCACACTGAGTCTGCAAGATGGTCTTAGGGGTTTGGCTGAGATGCTCTTTCATCTGTTAATACATTTATTTCTGTGGAGGGCACAGCTGGCTCCTCCCCAGAAGGACTATGATCTGTATCAGCACACATAAATCCTTGATATGAACTTCTCTACCTTCTCTACCTAATTCCAGCCTCACCAGCCAGGAAAATACAGATTTGCACAACTGCAAGGTGAATTTTAGAAAGGTTTTTAAAACTTCATGTAGAGGGGACTCCAGATAACTGCACTCTTTCTCCTCTTTGTGCCCTCTATCAGGCACTTCCTACATACCTCTGGAAACCACTGCGGACTGAAGGCTCTGCCCTCAAATCTGCTAATGGAGCCACTGAAGATACTTAGTCAAAAACCCTTTCCAAGCCAGCCATCCGTAGTATTAAAAAACAAAAAAATCTTGTATTTTGCTGTGTGTTTTTGTTTTAGCAGCATTGAGATGATCTTAAACTCAAAGTAAACCACAGTTTCACCTTCCTCGCACAGACAAGGTGAACTATGCTCAAATAAAGCCTCCAGCAAAAAAGAGTGGATAACAGCACCTGAGCAAGAGCAATCAAAGACATTCACCTACCAGTCTAAACGCTCTTGCAGGAGCTGCTTGGGAATTCGTTTCTTCCAAGTACTTCTCCCATGAGAAGGCTTTGGAATCCCTGTGTCCTGAAAAAACAGAGAATAAACATTTCTGTAAGAAAATCCCCACATTCACTGTTACAAACAGCTAAAGGGCAGCTCTGTGACACTATAATGATCACTTACAATGGATGGTGCTGTAAAGTGGCCTGTTTGCTCCTACCCACCACCTTCAGCACCCAGAGCAGCTCTGCCAGTTCCCCAGTTTTACACTGAGCTCAAACCCTGGCGAGTTCACTTCTGCACAGCTTAATCAATCCTTACCCTGTAAAGAAAACTCCAGTTGTGAGTTGTGAGCTAGTCAGATGATTCTGTGACGTGCAATGGCATTACTAAGTTAATTTCCTGGTTTATTAACTACTCTATGTGTGAGCACCTGTAAGACTGTAGAACCTTCTTGCCTCCCGCTGCCCGCTCACCCAGGCTGAGTAAACCCAGCAGCCTGGAGAGAAAAGGCTCCACAGGTGTGCTGCTCTAACAACAGTGCCATGTCTCTCCCTGGCAATTACATTTAAGAAACTGCTCCACGTTCCTCCTATTGCGGTAATGTTTACCTGTTTACCCCCAGGACAGGTTATTTTTGGCAGGAGGGTGCAGTGACTAAATGCAGAACGCAGTCTGCAAACTGCTGCATTTAAGTCCTTCAGCAGAGAGACCAGAACTGGCTGCAGGTTTGTGGGGGCACAGGAAATCCTGCTATGAGCAGAGAACTGTAGAGCCCAGCCCTGCTGAACCTTCCAGGAGCAGGGACAGATGTGGTGCTGCTGAGAGGGAATGTTCACGACCCCTTCTACATCTACAGTGAAGACACTGAGGCCAATTCCCCCCATGCAGAGGGATCGGGCAGTGCTTCCTGCTCCACTGAATCTGGAATACAGCAACTACAGGAATTCTTGCTGCAGGGCTGTCAGTCTGATAAATGTCAGGCTTAATTTTTTTAATGTTTGCTATTCTTAAGCTGAATGAGCACTTCCAAGGCCTGAAAACAACACTGGTTTCGCTGTGCGTTCTGTCCTCTCTTCATTTACCAACATTCTCTTCATTTACCAAATTCCAGTACAGCAGAAAGGGATGTGGATTCAGCTACTCCTTCATTTCCAAAAATTCCATCTAGGAGATCATTAGAGCATGGTGCTAACAATGCCAAGGTCACAGTTCAATCCCTGTATGGGCCATTCATTTAAGGGTTGGTCTCAATGATTCTTGTGGGTCCTTCCAACCCAGAGCATTCTGTGATTTCCAGAAATTCCATCTAGGAAATCATGGTACAGATCTCTTTTTCTCCCAGCTCACCTTGAAGGAAATGCTGGAAATCCTTCTTACTTTCTCCCTTCTTAAATCAAATTCAATTATAAATTACCAAACCCTGTTCCATTTTGTCCTAGCTTGCAAGATGTGGCTGGGTGTGTGTTCTGTCCCCAGCTGTCAGAGCTGGGCAGCTCTCTGCTGCTCGTGGGGCAGTT
>JAYDZK010000086.1:293031-305284 GCA_034509185.1 Euphonia xanthogaster
GCCCCCCGCTCGGTCCCCGGTCACCGGCCGCACCATGCGGAGCGCCCGGGCGCTGCTGCTTGCCCTCGCCCTGCGGGTCTACGCGCTGGACACCGAGACGCCCGCCGGTAGGAACGGAGCGCGGTGTGTGCGCCGGGGAGATGGGGTACTGCTCGCTCGGTGCGGTTCCGGGGCTCCACCGACCCCGCTGCGCGGAGGGTCCCGCCCGTCCCACCGCCACCTGTTCCCACCGGAGAGTGTCTGAACCGCCTCGGGACCCCTGTCCTCCGTGAAACCACTGGAATCCCGCCTCCCTCCCCTCCGGGCACCGGTATGGGGGCTCCTCTCGCCTGCGCCCGCCGCCACCGGGGGAAGTTTTCCCTGCCGGGGTTGCGGCGGCCGGGGGGTCTCGGCGGCGCCCCCCACCCCGAGGATGCTCCGCCGAGCGCGGCCCCATGGTTCCCGCTCGCTGCCGGTACCGGGGCCGCCGTCCGATCCCCCCTCCCGCCGCATCCCGGGAGAGAAAACTTCCCCCGTGGCGGCGAGGGGAGCACGGGCGAGAGGAGCCCTCAGGCCGGTGCCCGGGGGCGGCGGGGTCCCGGTGGTTTCACTGGCGGCTCCGGCGGGAAGCTGGGGACCCTCCGGTAGGAACAGGTGGCGGCCGCGGCGGCTCCGATCGCAGCCTCCCGGCTCTCTTTTTGCTGGGGGGTACTGGGGGAATTGTACGGAGATACGATCGATTGACTAATTTGATTAATTTACTTATTATAATTTCCCCCCCTCCCCTTGATCTACCCGGCGCTGAGCCCTGCGCCCCCCGGGACCCCCCAGGCAGGGGCTCGGGAAGAGCTGATGCGGCGTGCCGGGACGACGACGACTCGCTCCCAGTCCCTTCGGGAAGCTGGAGTGGGGTTGGATGCTGCAGAGAATGGGAATTTGGGGCTCCCCAGGTGCTACCGGGGGCTGCCAGCACTTTTTTGGGGAAACGGAGCCACGGCAGTTGGTGCCTCACTCCGAGGGGTCCCTGGTGCTATCGCCCCCAGCTCCTGGGTGATGCTGATAACATTAAAGTGTATTTTTGTCTGGTTCTTTGGTTTTTCACCTTTAAATCCATGCTGTTCACCTGCACGCAGTCCCTATGGTGGTGCATTGATTTTGTTTTTTTGGGTAGTGGCATTTCTCCAAAGATTATAAATAGTGACACCCATCAGCAGAAAACAAGCAGCGGCTGACCCGTGCATGGGGGATGGAGAGACGATGGGGGGGATGTGAAGCGTTCAGGCTCCCCCGGGTCATGCAGGGTGGGGGAATGGGGAGGGAATGGGTTTGTATTTTGGGGGAGAGGTGCTGTAGGAGCTGCTGCTCTGAGCTTCAGGGCTGAGCAGAGGGCGATGGGGAAACTGAGGCATGGAGCTGCTGGGGGCTGGTGGAGTAAGGGGCCTCTTCTGCCCCCCCCCCCCAGTTTCAGAGGGGGATTTGGGGTTTGCTGCTCCCCAGCCTTGGTGTGTGGTGCTCTGCTGGCTCTCAGGGCTGAGTTGCTACAGCCCGCGAGGGGCTGGAGAGGCAGTGGTGGGGACGTACTGGGGACTGGGGTGACTTTGTGGGGAGAGTCCCCTTCCAAGCAAACCCTTTTCCCTCGGTGGTGTCCCTTCCCTGCAGGATGGCATTGGCAAAGGGCAGGATCGAGCCTGCTCCGGGTGTAAATCAGGAGTATGTTTGCTCCATTTCCGTGGCAGATGCAGAGCAGGCTCAGCTCCGCAGTGGAGCTGAAGGGACTGGATCCAGCTGGAGATGAGGCGTCTGCTGCCGGCCCCCCCCCCGCTCCACTGCAGGCTGCTTTTCACCTGGATCTGCTGTTTGATCCTGCTGATGTGGCTTGGCCGGTTGTGGGGAGGTTGCCTGGCTCATCCCTGGGGCTGCACAGTGGGCAAGGGCTGGGAAAAAAATATTGAAGCCATTTGCACGTGCTCTGGGCCTCTGGGGAGGACACACTGCTTGACTCGGTGGATATTTTCAGAAGATGGGGTTTTTTAGCTGTGCCTTTGTGAAGAAGAGGCTTAGGTGGTCCCTTCTACAAATGGGGAAGTGAGGCACAGGGGGGAAGTGGGGTGCCCTGGTTACAGCCCATCATGGCCTTAGGGTGTTTGCTCCTTTCTGCAGCCCTCAAACTTCTTGTAGTTCGTGAAGGTTTCACAGTGACCGAGCAGTTATTGCTGGCCCGTTGTGCTTGTCACGGAGGGGACCTGGGTGGGGTTGAGAGGCACTGGCTGACCCCCCAAACTGAGGGATGTGGGGACTCGTGTAGTGTCAGCAGGCTGGGATGGGGACCTGTGCTTGGCACCAGTGGCCTTCGTCAGCCCCGTCTCTCCTCCTTGGGCTTTTTGCAGCAGGAGCCTTTCCCTGCTGGAAGCCCGTGGCCAGGAGCCGCCTGGCTCGCAGGGCTCCGCGCTGGGCCCGGGGGCAAGAGGTTGTGCAGGCTCAGGTATTTCCCTCCGCTTTTTGCCTTCCCTGCCAGGAAAGGTGGATGTGGAACTTGGGAAAGTGTTGAGGGCATGGCTGGACTCAGTCATGTTTTCCAACCCAAACGATTCCATGGTAAGGTGCACCTCTGCTGCTGTGTGTTGCACCCCAAGAACTCAGCAATGAGCTGCTCAGGGGTCCCAGCCCCCGCTCCCGGGCTGTTTTCCGGCGGTGGGGACACGCGATGGGGACACAGCCGTGCTGCTGCGTGGCACTCCTGCCGGAATTATGCGGAAGCTATTTGCGCTCTGCTCCGACTTCGTTAGCAGTAATTAAGCAAATAAAATATTTGGGTTTGCAGCTTCCACTTGGGAGGTTGGGACTGCCAGGGAGCACTGGACTGGCGTTGCTGGCGTCTCCGGGGGCACTCAGACTGCTGGGGGAGGCGGCTGCCGCCTGTGGTGACCAGCTGGGGCCAGGCGGGGGGACGGGCCCCCCAAGCGTCCCTGTCCCCGCCCGACAGCGCAGGCAAGAGATGGCGCGGGTGACCCTGACCCGACGCGGCGGTGCTGTCTCGGTCGAGTGAATGGGAACAGCCGAGCAGACGCCGTTCCCGGGGCGGGGATTGGGGTCGGCAGCGGGGCAGCCCCCGCCCGTTAACGGTCACGGGTGCTCGGGAGGTGCTGGGAGAAGGGATGAGCAGGGAATGCTCGGGGAAGGGGGGGTCAGGAGCAGAGATGTCCCCGGCTGCTGCTGGGGGACAGGGTCAGTGTTTCGTGCCCTCCGGGTGCTCAGGTGCCTGATGCTGCTCTTCCAGCGCTTTTCCCGGTGTTTGTTTCCCTCTGTCTGTGGGCTCTCCCATGCCAAGGCATTTTTGTTCTCCCCACTCAGCCTTCACCAAGCACATAAAATGTGCGAGAACCTTACATTTTCCTTGTCAGCTTGTTTCAGGCTTCATGTTTTGTGGTGGGTTTTTTTTTTTTTTCCTGTACCAGGGAAGAAGTTCTTTCTCTTGTTTGCTCCTGCGTGTGTTTTTAATGCCCTGAGAATCCCATGCCCTTTCCCAGAGCGCCCAGACAGTGCAAACACCCCTGAGGCTTTTGTGTCGAGATGCTCCGGAAAATCCTGTTGACATGCCCAAGTGTGCCCAGGGCAAAGGTTTCTGGCTCCTGAGCCCTCAGCTCTCCAGTGTGTGCAGAGGGACACTGGAGTGTGGTGGATTTTTACTGTCCATGAGGGAGAAGCAGAATTTAGGGAGGCTCAGAGTGATGCTGATGCTCCTGGATGGACCTGTCCCTCTGGCTCTGTATCTGCAGCTCCATGGTACAGCCTGGCAATGTCTGGGTTTTTTTCCTTCCCCATCAAGACTTGCAGTTGCATTTGTTTCATTTTTACCCTCTTCTTGTTCCAAAACTCCTGTTTCATGTTTTTCCTCTGGGTGCCTGGACCTGCCCTGGCCCTGGGAACAGGGATGCTGGTGAATCACCTCCTGGCCCAAAATGCACATTTTTCCTTTTGTTATCCAAACTAAGCCAAACCAGCCCTATTCCAGCTTCCTTGGGAACATTCCCAGAGTAAAGTCTATTGGGATCAGGGCTGTGGGGGAGGAGGGACACCCCCTGGAAAACCAAGGCAGGTGTTGGTGGCTTTAACCCCTGTCCTGGCTGTGACCAACCCCTGTTGCCTGTTGATGTTGGTTTTTCCCGTGACTGCACCTGAGATGGAACTTTTCCATCGCTTCATCACCCAGTCCTTGCTCTGCAGAAAGGCTGGGAGCTCTGAGCACCCCAAAATGCCCCATAAGAATCTTCTCCTGGCTGCAGTCCCTCTGCAGGGATTTGCTGCTTTGCTTTGGGCAATCGTGTGAGGGTTAAGCACAGGGGGCTGGAGGCAGAGGAAGGCAAATCCTAGCACAGGCTCTGGAGAGCCTTATCACCATGGCCCTACCATCTGCCTGCTTAGACCTCCATAAATAAGCTTTTTAATAATCTATTATTAACATGCACTATAATTGTCTTATTAGACATGTCTCCAAACCTTTAGTTACTGCGTGATTAAATGTCAAGATTCCCAAAACTGTTCTTCCCCATGGCAGCTTGGGATTTGCTTTGCAGTTTTCCTTGGATCCTGCTCTCTCATTCCAGCCTGGAGATCCCTCCTTGTACTTGGTGAAGCTGAGGCCTTCCCCTCTGGACAAGAAGGATTCCTAACAATTAATCCCCTGAAGCTAATAGCTTCCTCGTTTGCAACCTCAAAATAAACAGGTCCTGGAGATGGAGCTTTTCCTTTCCACTGCAGGTGGCCTGGCAGGAGCTGCTGCTGCTTTTACCCGTGCTGGGGTGGATGTGGGGGATGTGGGTGGGTGATGGGTGGGGAGGGGGTGCCAGCCTGCATCTGCCTGGCTGGAGTGGTCCTGGAGACACGGGATCTGCTCCTCTTTGCCGCGTGAAGGGCGTCTCTGGGGAGTGGCTGTGGAGCTGGCAGGGGTCAGAGGGACTTTCCTGGGTGTTCCTGAGCTGTTGCTTTCCTGGCCCTGGGAGTGGCAGGTTCTGCACCCTCTGCCTGGATCAAAAGCCAAAGTCCAGCTCTTCCAGCTGCTGGAAGGCAAAGGCAGAAGAGCCCTTGCCTGTGGAGCAGCCCTTTCCCCCTCCCTGCTGCCAGCACTAGGGGCTCACATGTCAGTTACCCTTTGTGGCTGTTATTTTATGTTTTTGTTTTTTTGTTGTTTTTTGTTTTAGATCAGAAGTGTTTTTCCTGCTTGCTGGATGGTTGCTGGCTGCAGCTCATTCCCAGCTTCTTGTGTGCTGTTCCAGGTCCTGCCTGGGTGTCGCTGCCCAGGTCTGCAGCTCCTGCCTGGGCACTGGTGGGGGAACATGCTTACTGCATGTTTAAGGGGCCCAGGCTTTGCGCCCCAATTTCTCACACCTGGAGAGTGAATCCCAAGCGTGGATTGTGGTGAACCAGGCTGGGGCTCTCCCTGTTTCCTGTCCCTGGATGCCTCTGCCAGGCCCCAAATCTGGGTGCTGGTTCTATGCTTGCTGCAGGAGCAGGACAGCAGAACTCCCCCTGTGCCATGGGCTGCCGAGGGCTGCAGTGGCTGTTCTTGTGGGTGCCTGGCCACTGGGATGCTGCTTGCTCGATGAGGAGGCTGGGCTGCAGTGGGAATGCCAGGA
This sequence comes from Euphonia xanthogaster, assembly GCA_034509185.1. Lineage (NCBI taxonomy): Eukaryota > Metazoa > Chordata > Aves > Passeriformes > Fringillidae > Euphonia > Euphonia xanthogaster. The sequence continues at coordinate 298,644 of JAYDZK010000086.1, forward strand.
ATGTGATGCTCCTGCAGTTTGGGGCCCAGTTTGGTCTCCATGTGTCACCTTGTCTCTGTGTGACAGATTCACAGCTGGAAAGAGCCTCTTGACTGGCTTTGGCCATACATTTATTTCCTGACCTTCCTGTCTCCCAAAGTGCTGAAGATGTTGAGGAGCAGGAGGGGAGCTAAGGTAGGGTGCTTGGCACCCTTTTGGCACCTGGCCGACTCCAGTGTCCTGCAGCAGGGATGGTGGGCCCAGCTCGGGGCGTGGGGGTCTCTGGGCAGCCCTGTTGCTGAAGGCAGGGATGTGCCTGCCATGCCCCCTGTTACCTGGGGACCCCATTGCCCACCCAGGGTGGGCCCTGACTGGAAGTTGGGAAAGCCCCTATCCCTGACAGGGATGCAGTGGAGCAGAGCGTGGCACTGCAGCTGCGGGGGTGGGAGTATGTTACAGCTGGAGCAACTTCCTGAATATTTTTGTCATACACAATTTTTTGATGCCTTTTTTTAAATTGGGCTTGAAAAATACTATCAAATCACCCATGACAGGGTGGCTGTGCTGGCACAGCCCCCCCCAGCTCCCTGCAGCCTTCCCAGACTGCCAGAGGGTTCATCCTTGCCCGTTCCAGGGCTGTGCTGGTGCTGGGGAGCCCTAAATTGACCAATAACTGCTTTGGCTCCCTGGACTCCCCATGTGGATCCAATCTTTCCTGACATCGTTAAGTTAATCAGAATTGTGGCTCCGATGAGGAGGCAGGAGATGCTCTGAGGATGAGGGATGGGGACATTGATGACCTGATGAGTCTTAATGAGGCCACTGTCCCCAAAGCCCTGCTCAGGATACCAGCCCTGGTGACTCCTGGGTGTTTGAGCCTGTGTGCTGCTTTGTGCTAGAGGCCTTCAGCCTAATTAGCCCAGTTAGCCGAGCCAAGGAGCACGTGTGGCTCCAGACCCTCAGCTGCTGGACACGCCACCTGGGGCAGGCTCCCCCAGAGCAGGATGTCACCAGAGGCGAGTGATGGCCAGCCTAGAAGAGGAGATGAATCACTTGCCGTGGCCCAGCTGCTCCCCCAGAGCGTGAGGCTTGACTTTGGGTGCTGCCCGAGGGGTCTTGCTGCTGCAGCCTGACAGGAGATGTGGGAGTGGCTTTTCAACAGAGGGGACAGAACAGTGCGGCCACTTGCTTACGGAGGCGGGAACAGGTAGAGGGATGGACTACAGCAAACTGCATTCCCTTGCTTGGATGGATTTGGAGGTGTCTATGGAGCTTCTGTGGTTTTGGGGGTGCTCTGTAGGGCTCCTCACGGTGCAGCCCCTCTCTGTCCTGTGTTGTGTGACCCTGGAGCCTTGGGTTCTCCAAAAGCTGTGATGAGGGAAGGTTCAACAGGAGCAATTTTCAGGGCTGGTCAGGAAGTCCAGGCAGATCCATGCAAGGATGTGTCTCCTCCAAAGTCCTTCCCTGCTGCTGGCAGCCCACCCGTGTGGACGAGGCCCTGTCACAGCTCCACACACTCTTGGGTGCCAGGTCATCATTCCCTGCCAGCATCCTGCCTGTTAGCAGAGGTATGCTGACACCCTGGGTAATTAGCTGCATAAATGCTCTTTCCTTAATTACCAGCTGCTTCAATGTGGTTAGTTGAATTAGCACAGATGGGTGATCCTGGGCACCCCCTGGCACCTCAAAGTCCTCACTGAGACATTTGGTTCTGTGGTTTTGGTGTCAATGGGGCACCTGCCTCTTCCTGTGGAGGTGGGTGCTGGGGCTTTCCAGTGTGTTTTTGGGGAAGGAGCAGCTTGGGAGTGACTTTGGAAGCCTCTTAATGCGGGGGCAGACTCTGAATTCTTCCTGTGGTGCAGGTTCAGCCACTGCCCTTCTGGGGCTCTTCCCAAGGACTCTCTTATTTCTGTTATTATTTCTTCTTATTTTCACTGTCTTTTCATCTGTCTGCTGAGTGATAATATCCCATTGATTTTCTGCAGCCAGCAACCAGCCTGCTTTCCCTGGATTATAACAATATTAAACTAAAGCACTGCATCTCCTCATTGGGTTATTTCTCTTTATATCCGCTGAACTTTTTATTTAGTCTCTCACCCAGGCTCCTGTCTGGGGACCTGCTGACTCTGTGATATTTCTCTGTCTGAGAGGCTGTGTCCTGCCTTCCTTCCCATGAAGTGGTGACTGCAGCTGGTTGGGGATGGGAGCTGGGATCTGTCTGGGGCAGGATGTGTGCAGGCAGGAGGTGGAAGGTGCTGGGTAGTGGGGTTTCATGGTTCTCCCATGGGGTTGCAGGGTGTTGTGTGCACTTCTGACACTGCAGAGACTCTTCAGTTATTCCTGCACACTTAGTGTAATCCCAGAGTTTTTGCTGGAATGAATTGAGGGTTCTCCAGGTCAGGATGGATGGATGCCCAAGCCAGCACTGACAGAGGTGGCTGAGCCAAATTCATGGACTGTTAAAAATAAACCTGTTTTTTTTCTGGGCTTGATTTGCCATTTCCTTACCTTTGCCTGGCTGAAGGGTACCTGGCATGGTCCAGCGTGTTCCCCAGAGCTGTGGCAGACCTGCTGGGCACACAGCTCCTTTTAATTCCTCCCATGAGGGCTCCTGCCTTTAACCTCCCATGCCACAGCAGAGGTTCAGCTGAGCCCTGGCGCTGCTGGTGGATGTGCCCACATCACACGTTGTCACCTTCCAGCCCTGCGTCAGTCAGCCCACACTGCTGTTCCTGGCTCTGTTGGTGGCACAGAAGGAGGAGGAGGATGGTGGCCTGGATTTTGCAAGGCACTGAGCCTTATTCCTCTTCTCCCCACCTTTATCCCACCTAGGGCTGGCCAGGATGCTGGGCACAGTGGGGATGCTGCGGCCTCGTACCTGATAGGGGCTGAGGGCTCCCCGACTCCGTTCTCTGCCCTGGAATGCCATCAGTGACCCTTGGAGCTGCCTCCCAAGGCCCTCCCAGTGCTGGCACATGCTCCATCCTGGGAGGATGAGTCTCCCAGTACCGTGCTCCCACAGCCATCACTGCAGAGATGTGGGACCTGCTGTGGGAGGGGAGGCTGACGGTTGCCCCCTTCTTATCCCCTGCACAATGGGGTTGGTTTGGAAAACTTGTTCTTTCCCATGATTTCTGCAGCTGGTGTTGGAGTCCCCCAGGGCTTTGGAATGGTACTGATGTGTCCTAGGGCAGCTGCTTTTCCTGCCTGAATTCCTGCCAAGGGAGCATCTCTGTGTCCTCAGGTATCCCCTGAAAGCAGTGTGTGCCTCTTGGGGCTCATGGCCCTGGTCTCTGTGTCCCTGGCATATGGAGTGGATGGTCCTCAGCAGATACCTGGGGGACCTGGTAGTAATAAAGGAGTGAGGGGGAGAAATGAGCTTTATTTCCTCTGCCTTTTCTAGTTTATATTAATTTGTTCCCATTTTTTTCCCTGAGGTGTCGCACAGCTCTGCAGCCCGTGAGCTGTAATTGCACAGGGTGCGATCGATAATGGCAGGATGGAGGTTTCCAAAGGTTTCCTGCCTTGTTTTTTTTCCCGTGGAGTCCACCAGGCAGCACTGACGATGTTAATTAAGTGGTGGTTCACTATTAAAGCTCTTGTGCAGTGGGTTAGTGGCCTCCTGGCTGTGCAGCTCGAGGGTGTTTTTGTGCTGCAGGACCTCTCTTGAGCAGGGCTCGAGTAACAGAGTGATGCTGGTCCTTGCTTGGGAGCAGCACTGGCTGGATCCGGGTGCTGGGCACCAACAGCCTTTGGATGGGATGTTAAATCCCCTCATCCACTCTAGGCATGGAGCTAAAGCCTCCTGGCCTGTGCCCCCCAGCATCTCCAGAGCAGCCAGGGAGGTAGACTCCAGGGAGGCAATCCTGGTGCTGCCTGCAGCAGGGTGATGCAACACCCTGGTCCCAGGAGTGCTGATCTCTCGAGCTAAGAGCACGTGGAGCTGCAGTTGGCAGCTGGGTTTGCCCCAAGGAATGATTCTGGCAAGAATCATTATTCCCCCTTTGCTTTTGAATGCATTTTTGCCAAGCAGTGATGTATGGCACGCTTGGTCCTTGCCCAAGCACAAGCCATCCCTGTGGCATTGCCAGGTCTTCGGAGTTGTATTTTCCCAGTTGTATTTGCTTCAAAATGCCTGTAATGAATCCAGATTTGCCAATTCTCCCCCATCCCTGGGGTTTCTTGGAGGCTGCTGCGACTGGGTACTCGCTGTGGGAAGTTTGACAACTCCTTGGGGACCTGCAGGTAAAAGCCATAAAGAGTCTTTACCAGTCAAGAAGAAAAAAAAAAAAAGGAAAAAAGGAGATTTATGTCTTCTGTAGTTGCTGGCAGATGGATATTGTTCTCTAGTCCTGCTTGTTCCAAACACTGAGGTTATCAGGCATAAGTGACTTATTATGCAAATCCTCCGTCTTAATATCTGGCTGCTCTCTCCCTGGAATTGCATTGGCCAAACCCCACACGTTCCTGGAGCTGCTAATGTTTACACATTAGCTTCTCTGGCTAATATACAAGGCTTCAAGTTGCAAATTGATGTTTTTTACAGCTGAGCAAATTATTTTTTCTATTAAATACAATATTTAAAATGATTTGGAGAACCACAACAAACTACTGGTGAGAATTCTAATGGTGCTGCTTTTCATATTCTTCCAATCAGCTTTTATCGGGGCTGAGAAATCAGTGGTATTGCTCTTAAAAGTTTTGCTTTGGCGGAAGTGGGGAGCAGAGGAGCAGGGAGGGGGTTTGTCACCATCTCTGGGGTGTGATGCACAGAAACACTTTCAATGTTGTGCCGGTGCCCCAGGCCCTCTGCATGTGCCAAGTGCAGCTACAGAGAGATTCAGCTCCCCTTTGCTTGGGCTGGAAGAGGTTTTCCCAGTGAAATCCTGGGGTGTTTGGGCTTGGAGCTGTTGGTGTACCAGTGTGGCTGGGGTCCCCACCAGTGTGAGATGTTGGGGTGCTGGCACACAGGACCTCTCCCTGTCTGGATTTTCCCACTGTGCTGGATTCTTTAGTGCCAAACAGCCCCTGTAACATTCCACCCCTGGGAATTTGAGCACCCTGCAGATGGAAATGATCCTGGATCCCTTAACCTCGCCTGGGAGCCTGTGGGGTGCTGTGTACAGGGTCTCACTGGCTGAGAAGTGCATCTAATTTTAGATGAGTTGCAGAATGTGCTCCCTGCCCCCCATGTCTGCCGGCACCTGGAGGGAAGCAGCTCCTGGCGTTTCCTTGCCGGGGCACGTTCCGTAGGAGTGTGCCAAGGAAATCACCTTTAAATAGCAGCTGGGATCTGGGAGGTGGAAGGCTGGCTCTGCTCCGGGGGTGCTGGGAAGGAAATGCACCTTGGTGAGATCTGCTGGAGCTGTGATTCTGTATCCCAGCACACCCAGCTCCCTGGGCTTTCTGCCATCCCTGGGGTGATCCCGGGCTGCCGGGGATCATCCCTGGGATGTTCTGGGGTTGAGGGGAAGTGTTCTGTGACTTCACCACATCCCCTCTGTGCCTCGGTTTCCCCAGTTGCAGCAGCTCATTGACCATTTATCCTGTATAAAGGGCTTTATCCTTTGGTGCAGACAAAGAGCGTCTTCCTCACGTGCATTCTTGGGTGTGATAATTTGGGGGTGTGCAACTGCAAAGCCTTCGCCTCCATCCCTTCTCCTGGGAGGCAGTGAAAACTTTGGATTTGATGGCAGGAGAGCTCTGCTCACCCCGTGCCACATCTTGCTGTGGTCAGATGATGGTTTCACTCTGTAGGGTGTTTGCACTTGGCAGCCAGGGCAGTGTGTTATGTGTCCTGTGCGTATCTGAATCCTCCCCATTTCCTGTTGAGAATTACTTGGGGTGGAGGACTGGAGCTGCTGGATAAGGCCAGGGATAAAAATTTATTTTGACTCTGAAAGATGACCAGTGTTATCTCCCCTGGCTGGTGCCTGTGCCATGGGGTGCTGTGGCTTGTGCTCCCAAGATGCTGCACTCCAGAGATGACCGTGGGGCTGATCCAGTCCTGGCTAAGCCAGGGTAGGAGCAAAATGGGCTTTTTCCCATCAGGACTGGGTGTCCTGGGTGGCTGCACTGTATTTTGTGGCTCTGGGGAAGCAGCACTTGCTTAAGTTTTGGTATGAGCCCATTTTTCATAAAGCCTGTCCCCATTTTGAGACATTATTGGTGTTTTGTTCCCATCAGATGATACCCCAGAGCGTCTTGGGTGGGGGAGAGCACAATCCTGCTCTGGATGGTGCCAGGCTGTGATCCCAGTCCTGGATGGTGCCGGGCTGTGATCCCAATCCAGGATGGTGCCAGGCTGTGATCCCAATCCTGCCGTCCTGGATGGTGCCAGGCTGTGATCCCAATCCTGCCGTCCTGGATGGTGCCGGGCTGTGATCTCAATCCAGGATGGTGCTGGGCTGTGATCTCAATCCAGGATGGTGCCGGGCTGTGATCCCAATCCAGGATGGTGCCGGGCTGTGATCCCAATCCAGGATGGTGCCGGGCTGTGATCCCAATCCAGGATGGTGCCAGGCTGTGATCCCAGTCCTGCCGTCCTGGATGGTGCTGGGCTGTGATCCCAATCCAGGATGGTGCCGGGCTGTGATCCCAATCCTGGATGGTGCTGGGCTGTGATCCCAATCCTGGATGGTGCTGGGCTGTGATCCCAATCC
>JAYDZK010000086.1:319437-355251 GCA_034509185.1 Euphonia xanthogaster
GTGGGCAGTGGCCACAACCAGACCTTCCAGGAGTGTGTGAAGATGGAGCGGAACGCCAACCGCTACACCATCAAAAATCTGCTGCCCTACAAGAACATCCACGTCAAGCTCATCCTCTCCAACCCTGAGGGGCGCAAGGAGGGCAAGGAGGTGATATTCCAGACAGATGAGGATGGTGAGTCTGCTCAGGGAGATGCATCATCCCCAAAATTGGAACTCTGTAGCTAGTGAGCTGCTGGGGTTTCTCCTGTGGCATGGTGTACGTCCCTGGTTCCTGGCCTATGGGCATGATGGGAATATCTCTTGAGCCAAGGGGGAGGTGAAAAGGATCTCGCAGCCCCAGAGGGTGCAAGAGGAGGTGAGAGAAAGGGGCAGTGATGGTGTTTGGGGAAGGGAGATGCCTGGGGCCTGGGAGGCTCAGGGATTGGATGGGGATGTCACTGCCCTCATGCTTGAAGCGGAATTTTACCCCTGGCTGGTCCAATGGAGGGTGTGGGAGTTGGCTCATACCCAGCTTCTCTCAGCACAAGTTGTCCTCACTCACCCATTATTGGGAACCAAAGCCTGGCAGCCATAATAGCAGCAATTAAAACAATTAATACTTTGCACTCAGGTAACATCTTTTATCTGCTTGATTTCTGATGGATTGGGCACTTCTGCATTTCTGGGAAAGTGCTGTTCACCAGGGCAGGTGCAGCTTTTCTTGGCTTCCCTGGTGCTCTGCCCTGGTGAAGTTTGCTCTCAGGTGGGTTTGGGTTTGTGCAGAGAGCTCTGCAGTGATAAGGCCCCAGTTTCTGGCAGCAGGTTTGCTCCTGTTTTCCCCCTGTTCTGGGTTCCCTGTCACCTGAGTGGGAGGACATCCTTAATGGATGCTCCAGCATTGCTCCAGGACTTCTTGGTTTTGGAATCTCTTGCTCTGGTGAGCCCTTCCCTGAGGATCTGCTCAAGCTGAGGCTGCTGGAGAGGTCTCCCAGGTCCAGCTTCACCTGCCCCTCACCCTGTCTGCAGCTTGCCACCAGCAGTGCCTGAGTCACTCTGGGCTCTGGAGATCCAAGGGATATGCCAAGAGCTACAGGACAGAGCTGGCTCCATGTCCAGTGCCACCCATCAGTGACAGGCCACATCAGGGCTGGCCTCTCCCACTGCTGAGTGTGGCTGGAGCATCCGTGGCTCTCACGGAGTCATCTGTTAAGCAAGAACAGAATTGATCTCCAAAGCACTTTTTAGCATAAAAAATCAGCAATTAAAGGGAAGGAACTGGTAATTGCAAATGATTGAGCTGCCTCCAGAGCCCCGGAGGACCCCTGAGGAGAAGCCTGCCATGGAATTCCCCTGCACAGGACTTGCCATTACCTGTGCATAGCTCATTCCTGTCTCCCAGGCTGGAAAGCAAAACCTGAAGAGCTGGAGAGGAGCTGAAAGCATCTCCAGGTCCTTTTTCCTCTTCAAAGCCTAAATCCAGCACCTTCCTCTGTACACTTTCCATGTCCCCAACCCTCAGCCTGCCCCAGCGGGGGCACCCAGCTCTGCCCTGCCAGTGGTTTATTTTCCAGCTATAATTGCTCCAGTTGTTCTCACTGGGCTGTGACTGCTCCAGCTGTTTGCTTATGGAATATTAATACAGGAGCTCCAGATGTCTTTTTGCTATACTATAATCACTCCAGCTGCTTTTTCCTGTGCCTCAATTAACTGGGGCTGCTGTTGGTAGGCTGCAAAGATGCACCTCCCCATCCTAAGTGGTAAACCCTGGTTTGGGGCTGGAAAATCCAAGTAACTGGACCAAACCAAGGCTGTTGTTTACAGCATCCTTCTTGGACCCCAGGCAGAGCTGTGCTGGGCTATGGGGAGGACACTGAGGGAGGTGTGCTGCATCCATAGGTTGTGCAGCTGGTGTTTCAGTGCCCCCCATGGATCCAGGTGACCCACAGCTGGAGACTTCATTCCGTGTGTGCATGAAATAATGAAACTCAATCCCAGGGACCTGTGGAAATATCCCTGCAGTGTGATGGTGCTGCAGGGAGCCACTTGTCCTGGGAGCAGGCAGGGTGCATGTGATGCAAGCCAGGATAAATATATATAATTCTGTAAATAAGTATATGTGTGCAAATATGGATAGCAGAGGGGTACGTGCACACGTGGGAGCTGTTGTGTTCATCCTCTGCCTCTCTCAACCTGAGATGGAAGCATGATACCTGTACTTGAATATATAAATATGTGTGTGTATATATATATGTATATGTGTGTGTGTATATATACATGTGTGAATATATAGGTGTTATAATATTAAGATAATATATAAATTATCCTAAAGACAATAACAATGATACAACGTATAATAATAGAAAAGAAGATGTAACTGCCTATATATAATAATACAAAATAACATACAATTATATATAGTGTAGGTTCTGTATATTAAAACCCAGTCTCTGTAGGTACACACTTTACTGCCCTACAGGTTTCCGTAATTCTTCCCGAATTTAATAAGTGCCTGTGTACATGTGTAGGACACAGTGCCTCTGATTAAATTAACTTGTAAATCAGGTGGAAACGGTGCGTTTGCACAGTGGGAAGCACAGGAGGTGATCCCTCTCTCCCAGTCCCATAATTACACCCGAACAAAAGCTGTGAAAAAAGTCAATCAGAGAGAAGAGCTGCTGTCCCCTGCAAGGTTTGGGAGTGGGGGATGCTGCCGGTGCCTTCCCGAGCCATTGCCTTTCCTCGCTGACTGCCTCGGGTGGAGAAATCCATCATAAAGGAGCGGGTATTGATCCTGGCGCCGCTGATTGCTGTCAGTGATTACAGTTATTATTGTGGTGGTGTTAATTAGAGGGGAGGCCGGGCCACGTCAAGCCCGTCTGCGTGTGAGGATGTTGCTGCTTGCTGGTGGTGTCTCCACAGGATGCTAATGGCTCCCAGGGGAATTGGGTTGTGGGGGAAAAGGGAATTTATTTCTTTTCCTCATGCTGGAAAGCTTGGGCACCCTGTGCTGCTGCCGGTGCCTGGGCTGAGGTGCTGGAAGTGGTACCTGTGGGGTTTGTGCTGGTGTAGGAACCTCCCCCTCCCATGGCAAAGTGTCACCAGCGGGTCCAGGAACATCAATGCCTTGGGTGTCTCCCTGGGGAGCCACCAGTCCTGTCTGGTGGCACATGCTGGAGGTGGGTGACATGGCAAAGGGAGTGTGGTGGCTCGGTCACAGGGCGCAACTCCCACAGCCACCCAGAAGGGTTTCTTGGAGGATTTCTCCTTACAGACTGGTTTCCAGCTGCATCCAAGCACATCTCCTTTCCTTCCCCAGTGCCTGGTGGCATTGCCTCCGAGTCCCTCACCTTCACCCCGCTGGAGGACATGATATTCCTGAAGTGGGAGGAACCAGTGGAGCCCAATGGCCTCATCACGCAGTACGAGGTACATCCTGGCTGGTGTGGCACCTGGGGTACATGGGGACATGGGACAGTCCTGTTGAGGGGTGTGTTCGACAGGTCTGGGACAACCTCTGCTGTCAGCCATGAGGATTAGAGACAGCTGCTGCTACTCCTGAGCCCTTTGGCTTTTCCAGTGAACCTCTGCTTTTGTTTCATCTTAAAGAGTCCCTGCCTGCCTCCATGACCACCCCCTCCTCTGAATTCATTGTTTTAATCCCTTCTCCACCTGAATCTGGGCTCTGTCCCCTCTCCCATGGCCACGGGTGATGCTGTGCCCCGTCTCTGCAGATCAGCTACCAGAGCATCGAGTCCTCAGACCCCGCGGTGAATGTGCCGGGCCCGCGGCGCACGGTGTCCAAGCTGCGCAACGAGACCTACCACGTGTTCTCCAACCTGCACCCCGGCACCACCTACCTGTTCTCGGTGCGGGCCCGCACCGGCAAGGGCTTTGGCCAGACGGCGCTCACCGAGATCACCACCAACATCTCCGGTAGGTTCCCCCAATCCATTCCTGCTGCTGGGGCTTCTCCTCCACTCAGGTGTCCTACCGTGGTGTGGAGCCTCTGGGTCACTCCTGTGGTTTTGGTGACTGGCAGTGTTTTGGTGGCTGTCATAGAAAGATGCTCTTGGTGGTGGCAGCTGTGCTGTGAGCCCATGGGCAGTCCCCAGACTGGTGGGTCCCTGTCTGGGGAGCCTGGCCAGCCCAGTGCTGGTGGCTGTTGCTGTCTGAGATCTCAGTCTATGAGCGAGGGATTAATTGGGCTTTGTTAATAAGCTGTGCAGTACTTAGGGCTCTTTGCTCATGTGCATGGTGTCGCATTAACTACAGCAAATGGACTGAACTGAGTGTGAATGGGGACACTGGGACATAGCAGCTCAAGCTGGACCCCAGTGGCTGCCAGTGATGGTTTGGGGACCACAAAGTTATGCCACGCATGAGTAGGGTCCCCCACCTTAGTCTGGGGGTGCTGCTGGGCTGACTCAGGTGTGCTTCTGCCGTGGGGTGGTGGAAGCTCACACTGTGCCAGTGATTCTGAGTGGTGCTGTTCTTGGGCACATCTCAAGACTGGAGCATTTGGGTCCTGCTGAGGTTGGATCCCACTCTTGGTTTCTTCCCCTCTGCCAGACTGGTGTTGGTAACCTCCCTTGTGCACACCCAGGGGTCATCTCTCAACTCTTGTTCAAGACATGGAGATGTTTTTTGCTTTATTTGTAATAATTCATATGACCACACTGGGTGATGCCTTGTCCTGGGAAAGCTGCTCATGCCGCAGTTTCCCCCTAAGCCAGGGGAGCCCCAGGACTCACCCCAGCTCCTGTTGCAGCTCCCACCTTCGACTACGGGGACATGCCATCGCCACTGAGCGAATCAGAGAGCACCATCACGGTGCTACTGCGGCCGGCACAGGGCAGAGGGGCTCCCATCAGGTAGGTTGGGGCTGCAGGAGGGTGAGACCCCAGAATGGGGTGATACAGCAGGGTCCAAGGACGGGCAGGACCGTTCCTCCCAAAACTAACCTGTGCCTGGCCCTCACCAGCATCTATCAGGTCATTGTGGAGGAGGACCGGCCCAAGAAGCTGAAGCGGGAGCTGGGGGGGCAGGAGTGCTTCCCGGTGCCGCTCACCTTCGACGATGCCGTGTCCCGCGGCTCCGTGCACTACTTTGGGGCAGAGCTGCCCGCCAGCAGCCTCACCGAGGCCAAGCCCTTCACCGTGGGGGACAACCAGACATACAGTGGCTACTGGAACCCACCTCTGGAGCCCAAGAAGGCCTATCTCATCTACTTCCAGGCCATGAGCAACCTCAAAGGGGTGAGTAGCCCTGGCACCCTGCTCCAGCCAGGGGCTGGAGCAGGTGAGGGCAGGCTGGGGTCTGGGGGTTGGTAAAAGTGGGACTACTTTTAGATTGCCCTCCCCTGGGTCACCCTCTGGGTTCACCCCTGATGTCCGGCCAGGGGGCAGTTGGTGCTCCAGGCCACCCTTATGGCATGTTGAGATGATGAGTGGGTGTCCTGCTCCGGCACCCCTGGTGGTGCCTGTCCCCATCCCCATGCTGATGCTGGGGGTGGAGTAGCCTAATTTCCCCCACTCACTGCAGTACCAGCCAGGAGACCAACAAGCACCAGTGCAGGGGAGCCCCTATTCCTGGGGCTGCTCCTGGGTTGGAGAAGGACTGTTTGGGCAGCGAGAGCTGTGTGTCATTGCTGGGACCCAGCGCTGGCAGGACGGCCGGTCCTAGTTCCAGAGAACTCCTGGGAGCTCCCGAGCTGCCCTTCCCTCCCTGCTGCTGCCAGTTCCCCCTGTGGAGCTGCACCCCCCGCACCCCCCGGGCTGATTCCTCCAAGTCACCAGCAGGACCACCAAGACCCTGTGGGGACCCTTCTCAGCATCACCTGCTCCAGCAGCTTCTGTCCAACCCACGGGAGCATCCTCATCCTGCATATCTCCGTCCTGCTGGAAAGTGGTTACTGAGTCCTTTTCTTTGCTCTGGGGTCGTTCACACCTCGCTTCTTCAGTTGTAATTAGAGCCGAGAGGGACAGGGAGGGTCCTGGCTCTGGCTCCCTTGGCACTGCTGGATGATAATTGGTGGCTGATGCTGTGTTACTTCTTTCCTGCTGGGAGGTAATGGATTTATCCCAGCAGCCATCAGATGTTGAAAAAACGCTGGATCGGTCGCTGGGGTTTTTCATGGGTTTTGTGCCAGAAGAAGCAAGAAGAGGAGAAGGAAAAGCTGGAGATTCCAGAGAGAGCAGTGCTGTAGCTGGCCCTGCCCTGGGCATGTGGCATGGGCAGGTCTTGGGCCACGGGTGGATGGAGCACATTGGTGCCTGGTATCTTGAGAGACTGGAGGATGCTTGGAGAAGACAATACTGCCAAAGTGGTGCTTTTTGTTTTGCAACAAAAGTTGGACACATGGAAAAATGGAATATTTTAGCTGAACCCATCCCTAAATTGCAAATGTTAAAACTGTGGGAGACTTAAGCTGGAACCTCGTGGCAACCTTGGCAGCAGGTGCAGAGCACTAGGATTGGGGCTTGAAACTTTGACTGATGGAAGACGAACCCATAAAGCTCTGGATGACAACCTGGGAGTGTTTCAGCTGTAGCCGGTGGCACATTGGTGACACGTGGATTGGCTGCGTCTGCTGGGTTCTTCATGCTCTTGAGCTTCACCATCCCCTCTGTGCAAGGAGCGGTGGCTCCAGCTAAACCTGGGAATGCTGGGGACAGATCATTCAGCAGCATCTCTTGGGATGTGGGTTCCCAGGAGCTCTTTGGGTGCTGCAGCACAAATCACTCATGGACTCCCTCAATCTGGGGACCAAAGCACCAATGGACCAGCCCTGTGCCCACCCAGCCTCGCTTGGGTGGGAGTGGGGAGCGGAGCCGCTGGGAAGCTCATCCAGCGCTGACCCCCCTTTTTACCTCCACAGGAAACTCGACTGAACTGTGTCCGGATCGCTCGCAAAGGTGAGCCCTCCCTTTGCCCTGACCCCCCCGAGGCTGCGGCTCCCTCCGGCCCCATGGCTGCTCTGGCAGTCGGGGCTCTGCCAGTGGGTTGGGACCAGCACTGGAGGTGATTGGGCTGCATGTGATGGGTTATTCCAGATCCACTCCACACTCTTCTGTTTTCCACTCTCTTTGGCGTCTGGGGTTTTTCCCTTGGTTGAATTTTCATTCTTAATGCTGTTACCATGGTGGAGGTGGGGCTGGAATGCTGGTGCTAGATGCTGAATCCAGGGGTGGATGATCTTACTTGGGGTGTGATGAAAAGTGCCCAAAGGGACTGCCCCACCTCACTGGAACTGAGAGAGGGACTTGTCCACGGTCGTAGTGTGGCACTGCAGAGCCCTGTCGTATCTTGGTTGAGTAACTTGTGTTCATGGAGAAACGAGCATCCCATGGGACGAATCCCAGTGTTTTCATGCCTGATGTTGCCAATCCCCCTGGACTGGAGCGTGGTGGGTGCTCATAGCACCCTTGTCACCCGTCCTGCCTGTCCCTGTCCCCTGGCAGCTGCCTGCAAAGAGAGCAAGCGTCCCCTGGAGGTGTCCCAGCACTCGGAGGAGATGGGCCTGATCCTTGGGATCTGTGCTGGAGGGCTCATCATCCTGATTATCCTGCTGGGAGCCATCATCGTCGTCATTCGGAAAGGGTAAGGAGACCTGGGCTGGTGGCTGGTGCTTCATCTTCCTTCCCTCCCTCCCAGCTCAGCCCTTCTCCACCACCCCAGCACTAACTGGAGTTACTGGTGGGGATTCAGCTGCGCTGGGCAGGCTCCAGACGCTCCCTCGAGCTGTCTCTCCATGTGCCTGTGCATCTCACTGGACACAGAGCTCCCATGCTCTGTGACACCAGGCATAGCAGGGCACATTGGGGACTGAGCAGCAAAGTCCTGGGGATGTCCCTATCCCCTCTGCAGCTTTGTTCCACTGTCCCTCTCCCCCATATTTTTTGGTTATTTGCTTCTTTTCCTGATGGTTCTTGGCTTTGTGCTGTTCTGGTGATCCTGCATGGATGGAAATGCTTCTGGCCCGTGCCCAAGCCCTGCACTGGTGCTGAACCCAGCTGTCCCCATCCCACCAGCTCTTCCCTGCCAACAGCAGCCACAGGACCCCAGGGTGTGCAGCCCTGCACCCCCAGCCCAAAATTACAAAAATCAGCTTAATCTACACTGAGATGTTGCCTCTGGGCTTCCCTGCTGCCTTGGTCAGGCCAGCAGGAGCACATCCAGCATGGATGTGGCCATAGCCGTTGTGGTGGGCTGGCCCTGGGGGAGCTCATGGGGTGGGAGGGAGGAGGGTGAGGGCTTTTCAGGCCACTCATCCCTGGGAGCGCTGGGGATGCGGCCGCTGCTTTTCACGTGGCTGCAATGCCCTGGAAAAGTGGCTTCTTCTGTGCAGGGCCGGGGGGGCTCTCAGAGCTGGGATAAAGGACAGCAATTAAACATGGGGCTTGGGAGGATGGAGCAAAGTACGTGAACAGCCGGAGGGAGAGAAAAACAGCGGGGCAGAGCCTCAGCCCCTGTAAATCTGCAAAGCTCTTTATGGCTGCGTGTACCTTGGAAGGATCCTTGTGGATTTATGTTGCTGGAAGAGTGGGGCTGTAGCATCCCTGCACACTTTGAAGTGCGGGGCTGGCTCATGCCTTTGTTGGCTCCTTCCCTGATGGAGCAGATGCCAGCAGTGCTGATGTGTTTTGGGGAGTGATGCTGTGGGTGAGAAGCTGTGAGTGTGGCTGCTGTGTTCCCATTGCCAGTGCTGCTAGGCAGGAGGAGGAGCAGCTCTGCTTCAGCATCCCAGGATGAACCTGTTGAAGGATAAACCAGAGCCACAAATTAGATCTGATGTTGAGAAGCCTGAATTTGGGGCTGTTGGGAAGCTGGGATGAGCTCATAAATCTTCTCCAGAGTGCTTTGCTTTTGAAGAAACACTGATGTGGTGGAATGGAAATGCAGCCTTGGAATATGTTTGTCTCTAGTAAATGGTGCACTGGGAATGTGACATCCCAATGCCATCTCCCCCTCTGCACCCCTAACCAACAGCCTGAGGGAAATCCCTACATTTGGGACATCTGTGTTGTTCACTCTTAAAAATTATGGAATAACCCCGTGGACAAGGGTGCTGTGGACACTCACCACAAGTGTGGTCATGCTGAGAGCTGGTGCTTGTGCTCTCCTGCCAGGATGTCGGCTCCTGCCTGGAGTAAATAACCTGTGGCTGCCACAGGGGAGCCTGATCCTTTATGCTGCATTGAATTTTCTGGCAGCTGACGTGCCCTGTAACCTCCCTTCTCAATAGTGGAGAAAAGCTGCTTATGCAATTTCTGCTGTTGTCTTTGCACGCTTGCCAGGAGGAACTACTATTCTTACTCCTATTACCCGTAAGTAATTGTCATTCTCCTGCTTTACCCTCCTCCCAGCCACCCCCCTCACCCCGCTGCTCCAACAAGTCCTTATCTCTGCCAAGTGCATTTTAAGGGTCTCTTTGGATCAGGGAAAATAATGCTGCTGAGCTTGTTAGAGACAGAAGGTAGCGTAAAGGGGAAGGGTCAGCAACTCTGAGTTGAATTCTGGATTTTAGCAGTGCCTTGCAGTATTCCAGCCCACAATGCCAGCATGGGCTCAGATCTCCTGTCATCCTTCTGGCTTAATCACTGCTCTGGCTTTGGAGCCTGTTCTACCTCTCAAAAGCATTCATTCGGGTTTCTTTGCCTAAATGACTTGAATTGGGGGTGGGAGGTTCTGTCCCAATGAGAACTCCTGGGATTTCCCACCATCTTCATTAGGTGCCTAAAGAGACCCTGCACGGGGGAAAAAAGCCTCTGCAGTAGGTGCTGAGCACGGGTTTACTCAGGGAAGTCCAGCCCACCCCTTGGGATGGTTTTGGCCCCTGACCTGGCTTTAAAATCACAGAATGATTTGGCTTGGAAGGGGCTTAAAGCTCATCTCATTCCAACCCTTGCCATGGGCAGAGACACCTTCCACTAGACCAGGTGGTCATGCCTGTAGAACTGGGTCTGGGGAGGGCTGGGGCAGATCTATGTGGTGGGAGATGGCTGGAGAGAGCATTTGACTGACTGCACAAGGAGCACACCTGGCTGTCCAAGGGCAGGGGACAGGAGGGGACATTGAGGCTGAGCAACTGGAATTGCTGCAGCCAGCGAGGGATGCTGCGTGTGACTGGCTTGCGACAGCAGAGAACCAAAGCATGATGACCACACTGCTGCAAATAATCTGTTCTGCTCCTGGATTAATCCGAGCCCAGGAGCTTTGAAGGCACCCTGCTCACTTCTGCTCCTCCCCATTGCAGGAAACCCGTGAATATGACCAAAGCCACCATAAACTACCGGCACGAGAAGACACACATGATGAGTGCCATCGACAGGAGCTTCACCGACCAGAGCACCCTGCAGGAGGACGAGCGCCTGGGGCTGTCCTTCATGGACTCCCATGGCTACGGAAACAGAGGTGAGGTTGGTAACCTGGCATCCCCCTGCTCCCATCCCACAACTGTGGCAACCAAGGTAAGGATGGGGACCCTGGCATCCCCCTGCTTCCTTCCAGCCACAAAGGTGCCCAAAAACCCCAAAATATCACAGAAACAGCCTGCCAGAGCTCAAGGAGTGTTTGGACTACACTATCAGGCACGGGGTGGGGTTGTTGGAGTGTCTGTGCAGGGCCAGGAGTTGGACTTGGGGGGGTCTCTGTGGATCCCTTTCAACTCAGGATATTCTGTGATTCTCTTGAAGGCTTGGTGTTACATCTGTTTTAGACTGATGTGTGTGGCATAGCAGGCTCTTCCCTGCCCTGTGTAAATCTCCAACGGCATGGATTTCATCAGTGTTGGAGCTTTTGCCACCATCCAGGCTGTGCTGAAGGGGAAGCTCTTGTGGGGATCTCTGTCTTCTCATGGAGATCCGATGGCTGGGCTGGTGGAGGGCGTTGGTGGGCTCAGGATCTGGCTGCAGCCCTCTGGACCTGGGTGAATCCCACCTCCTGAGTTATGCTGAGGTTGGAAGCTTTCCCCCTGCACTCCAATCAGAGGGAGAGTGATAACTTCACACCCACCGGAGGATGTGTTTCCATGCTGATTTAGTTGTAAAATAACTCTTTGGCTGCCCCAGATTCAGCCATATGCTAATAACATCTGTTACAGTAGCTGCAAGATGCTGCCTGCATGCGGCTCTTCCGCATGGGCTGCGGGACTGATGCGCTTCCTGCCATTGTCTCATGGATCATTAAAGCCCAGAGGGCAAACTTTTCCTCCTCTTAACACATTGAGCTAGGTTAGGTCTGTTTTTTCTTTGGTCGCTGTTCTTGAAACTCTCTAAGGGTGATGGGGCTGAGCTGGGGAGCTTGGGCTGTCTGCCATGGCTGGGAGAGTCTCTATTGCTTGTGAACATCCTTAATTAACAAAGGGAAATTAATGACTTGGTGACTGGTTGGTGGCTGTACCCCCCCCCTCCCCCTTTCAGTTTCTGTTCATTTAAAAGAAAGTCACTAATCCTCATGGAAACCCAGTGGTTCCTCAGTGTGTGGCTGTGGCAGCACCTTGCAAATGCCAACAATTAATGAATTCCTCTTTAATCCCAGCAGCTGATGAGCCCATTGGTCAGGTCATAGGGTGTGGGAGGCACCCTCCTGGGTTGTCCTGTTAGTTCCCACTGCCAGAGGGCAGGGTTAGATGGGATATCGGGAAGGAATTCTTCCCTCTGAGGGTGGTGAGGACCTGCCACAGGCTGCCCAGAGAAGCTCTGGCTGCCCCTGGATCCCTGGAAGTGCCCAAGACCACGTTGGACAGGGCTTGGAGCAGCCTGGGACAGTGGAAGTTGTCCCTGCCCATGGCAGGGCAGGCACTGGATGGGCTTTAAGGTCCCTTCCAACCCAAACCATTCCATGGATCCCTGCCTGCCCTTCTCTGGTAGTAGCTCAGAGTACCAGGTTTTGTGCAAACCCATATTTTGGGATCTGGTGTGGGAACTTGCCCTGACAAACACAGGTGAGGTCTTCACCTGGCTCTGCTGGTAATGACACAGCAAAGGCATAAACCGGGTAAATACTGCACAGGCTCTCCATCAAAGCAGCAAGCTCCATTTGTGGCAGTGTGAAGAATCCAGTGCTGGTCTCTAGCAGTGAGGGAAATGAGCTGTTAAGCTGTGCTGGAGACTTTGGCAAGGTGATTTTTCCACTTAGGATCTTGTGTGAATATTTGGGCATGGAGCTCTTGCTTGTCTGCATGGGAGCTCATTGTTCCAGCCGAGGGAAAATGAGGTTATTATCCCCTTACGGCCTTGCCCACTGATTTCTAATTGACCTGCTGAGGTCCTAAAAGGCTGTACTGGGCATTTTTGGCTTTGTGGTGTAGGAGGAGCTGTAGAGAGCATGATGGGGTAGGAGTGGGATTGAGGGCTGGACCCCTGGTGTTCCCCAGAGAGGGCCTGCAGCAGCTGCATCTCCCGTGTATGTCTTCCCCAGCCCTCTGTGGGTGTGAGGAGGTGATGGGGATGCAGCCCAGCGTTTTGCTGCCCTGCTAGCCCCTGGTTGTCCCTCCCTTGTGCAGGTGACCAGCGCAGCAGTGTGGTCAACGAGTCCAGCAGCCTGCTGGGGGGCTCCCCACGGCGGCAGTGCGGCCGCAAGGGCTCCCCGTACCACACGGGGCAGCTGCACCCGGCCGTGCGCGTGGCCGACCTCCTGCAGCACATCAACCAGATGAAGACGGCGGAGGGCTACGGCTTCAAGCAGGAGTATGAGGTGGGGACAGCTTGTGCCAGCATCTCAGGGGGAGCGGGAGGTAGGATGGACAGGGGGACACGGATGGGATCCGTGTGCGAGGAGATGATGCTCTAGGTCTGGAGCTCTGGATGGGAGCTGGAGCTCACAGCGCTGGGCTGGCATTGTCAGCATGGGGGGTGTTCCTGAGTCAGGATTGAATGGCTGGTGCTGGCAGCTCTGGGTTATTTCTCAGCTTCAGCAGGTCCCTGAGATGAGCCAAACTAGCCTGGCCAGCCCGGTCTGCAGTGCGTCATCCCAGCCCTCCTGCATGGGCCAGGGCTGCTCCTTCCTTTCCCTTTTCTTTCCCTGGGCATCACCATGTGACCTTCTGCTTTCCAGCACACTTGGCCTGTGATAAGTATGGAACAAGCATAGCCTAGGAACAACCAAATCCTCTGCAGTCTGGCAGCTCCAAGACCATGAAGATCCTGGGGAGAGGATGCTGGGGAGGGTGATGCCAGGGGAGGGATTTCTTTCCCAAGAGTTGTTGGTGGCATCATGTCCATCCCAGCTGGCCAGGTCAGAGCACTTGTAACAGAGCAGGTTATTTCACAAGTCTCTGCCTCAGCACAGCCAGCAGGGTCATTTCTTGGCTCCTCAGTGTCCCACAGGTCTGGAGATTGAAATTTCCCAGTGAAATTACTGTTTAATGCTCAGCTGTTTCAGGAGCAGGAGCTCTCCCCCCCTTTCACGCATTGGACAAACCAGGGCTTGCGATAATCATTAGTGCTCCTTGAAAAGCTGCTGTATGTTCTTGGAACTAGTCATTTGAAAGCACTCAGATATTATGGGAGGGGAGAAAACATGTAATTTCCTTCCACTTTCCACCTCTTACGCCAATCTATGAATGTCACTGTTATTACACACAAACCTGTTCTGTGCTGGGGAGAGAAAGGAGCTGGGGAGGTTTAGGAATAAAAAAAAACTACAGCCAACCCTAGGAAAAAAAAACAACCCAGGCAGTCTGTAATTTGCTGGAAAATGGGCTGTTTTGTGGATGTGACAGGAGTGTGTAGCTGGCAGAGTGTGCTGTGGTGGAGGTGGAGATGAGGCTGCAGGAGCCAGGTGTTGGGGTGGAGGGACTACCCTGTCTGTCCTGCTCCCCAGGGAGCTTTTGGGGCTGGGGGAGCCCTAGAGTCCTAGCCCTCAGCTTGAGATGTCCATCCTTTCCTTACAGAGTTTCTTTGAAGGCTGGGATGCTTCAAAGAAGAAAGACAAGACCAAAGGGAGACAGGATCATGTGTCCACATGTGAGTGCCTTTAGCAAAGGCTTTGACACCCCAAACAGCTTCAGAATCCCACTTTCTGCAGGTTCCTGGGCCAGAGTGATTGCCCAGGGAGCCCTGGTGGGTGAGCAGGCACTGATGGTTCCTTGTCCCCTTTTCCCAGATGACCGTCACCGCGTGAAGCTGCACCCGCTGCTGGGTGACCCTAACTCTGACTACATCAATGCCAACTACATCGACGTAAGTGAGGACAGGGCCTGTGTCCCTGGGGCTCTGGGCTGCAACACGAGCTTCCTGTGGCCTATCAGGGTTTGTCCAGCAGCGTTTGGAGGACTTTGGACAGCCCAGGGTGGGCTGGTCAGTGCATCCCTGGAACACATCATGAAGGACCTACCTGATTTATTTGTGTTCATCAGCAGTTTCTGCTTGTTGCATCTCTCTCTGCTCTGCTCTGTCCCTCCTTCTCATTCCCTCTGTGCTTTTCTATCCTCTTCCCCCTCACCTGCTCATGTGGCCGTGGATCTCCCTCTCCCTGGGTGGGGGATGCAGAGGTTGAGAGGAGCAAAGGACCATCTGGGGCTCACAGTGGATTATCCCTCGATCCTGCTGGTGTGTGTGAGTCTGGGCTGAGCCCAGCCCTAGTGTCCTCTGAGAGGAGTGTCCCCGAGAGCGATGTCCCCTGCCTCCTCCAGCGGTGCTGAGACCAGAGCAGCTGCAGGAAGGCTCCAGCATCTCCTGGACGCAACAATAAATCCCACTTTTCCCTCCTGCCCAGAGGGTGTTGTCTGTCAGTGTGGCCTGATCCCAGTGCCCAAGCAGTGTCCCTCAGCCTGTCCCTGTCCCCTGTGTCCTTTCTGCCCTGTGTCTCCATGGCCTGCTCCAGGGCGGGCAGGTTCTCTAACCCCTCTCTGCTCTGTGCCTCACTAATATCTCTGATCTTTTTCTCTCAAACCTGTGTCCCAATGGGATCGTTAAGATTCGGATTAACCGAGAAGTAAGTAGACTGTTCCCCCTCTCCTCCCTTCTCTGCTCCCATCTCCTGCCAGGCCTCACTGTGGGCAGTGTGGTCCAAATACCATCAGGGAGAGGCAGGCTGGGAAAATGTGTTCATAAACCTGGGAATGTCCAGGGAATGGGAAAGTTAGGTCTGTGTGGCACTGGGACATGGAAAGCAGGGCCCGTGTGCTCTGAGAAGAGATTGAATTTGACCCACAAAAATCCCCTGTGAAAAGACCCCCAGGGGATGGAGAAGCCACTGTCACCTCCATGCGTGTGGTGTGGTTTAACTCTGCTGGACCCGTGGCCAGGGTGTGGGACACAGTGTTCACAGTCCCTCTGGCGGTAGCCTGGCTGGAATGTGCTCTTTGGCATGTCCTTGTTAAGGGCTGAGCAGCTGGGATGAGGGAGGGGAGTGGGACTGTCTCAGCACCAGGTGGCTGCTGTGCAATGGGGGGGTCACTAATGGCAGCAGGAGCTGGAGTGGAGCTCGTGGATCCCTCAAGGTGCTGCTAAAGGATTTTGCAGACCAGCGGTGTGGGTTGGGCATTACATAAACCTCCTGTGGGATGCAGGTGATGCATTATCCCAGGACAGGGTGTGCTGAGTATGGGATGGCTGCTGAATCTCCTCCTCCTCCTGCAGTGGACTTGCAGGACCTGACCCAGTGGCTGTGGGGAATTTCTGCCAGTTGGGTGGCTGGGAAGTGTCTAAGGGTCTATGGCCCCGCTTGGGAGTGATGTCTCTGCTTCCCTTGCAGGGTTACCACAGGTCCAACCACTTCATAGCCACACAAGGTGAGTCATGCCCTGCCCTCTCAGCCAGTGGTTCCTCAGCTCCTGTGTAGCACCAGGTTTTATTCCTGGTGGAATTAAACCTTTCAGGAGCAGGAAAGGAAGGGAGGGGGCCAATGCGGAGCTGCTCCCACCCCTCCTGCCTCCCCTGGGCACTGCATAGCCCTGGGGAAAAGGGCTCTGAGGTGCTGTGGAATTGTTTGTGCCTCAGAGGCAGGAGGGAGGACATGGTGGCATTGGGCCACTGCCAGGGCTGGGTTCTGCTGCTGGTGCCCATCCATCTGTGGGGGCTTCTACTGTGTCCCACAGGGCCCAAGCAGGAGATGGTGTACGACTTCTGGCGCATGGTGTGGCAGGAGCACTGTTCCAGCATCGTGATGATCACCAAGCTGGTGGAGGTGGGCCGGGTAAGCATCCCTGTTCCCATCCCATGCCATGCCATCCCATCCCTGCTGGAAGCCGCCTCTGCAGAGCCAAGCCCCCATCCTGTGCTCTCCTTGCAGGTGAAATGCTCCAAGTACTGGCCGGATGACTCTGAGATGTACGGGGACATCAAGATCACGCTGGTGGAGTCCGAGACACTGGCTGAGTACGCTGTGCGCACCTTCGCCCTGGAGAGGGTACGGCCCTGCCCCTGCCTGCCCCTGCCTCGGGGACAGACCCCCCCCTCAGGCTCCTCTCACACTCCATAGCTTGGCATTTACAAGTATCCTGTTTATTTAACCCAATATGGGGTCACCAGTCGCTCCTTCCTTTGCCTTTTCCCTGGCTCTGCACCCTGTGCCAGGCGAGCAGCTCAGTCCCACCTTCGTTTGGACAGTGAGTGAGTGTTTAATTTTCATGTGAGTGTGGTGGGGCTGAAGGATGCGTTCCTCTCTGGGCTGGAGGTGATGTAGCCATCACTCTGCAGCATGGTAACTGGAGATGGAGCCGGTGCAATTTACCCCTTAATCTACAGGAATGTCAAATTACTGTCTGGTTATAGGGCAGGGACACCTGAGGCTGCTGCCACCTCCTCCTTTTTCTCCTTGGTGGTTTTTAACCCTCTTGCAGCCAAGAGGAGAGAGCTGTGGGGCTGCCCAAGCATGTGACTGCTGTGTGGTCCATCTGCCTGGATGCTGAGCTGGCAAAATCATGGATTCCTGAGAAAATGAAGTGTTTGGGTGACCTTGCCCTCTCACCCTTCCCTTGCAGCGGGGTTACTCAGCCCGGCACGAGGTGAAGCAGTTCCACTTCATGTCGTGGCCTGAGCACGGTGTCCCCTACCACGCCACAGGCCTGCTGGCCTTCATCCGCAGGGTGAAGGCGTCCACCCCGCCCGACGCCGGCCCCATCGTCATCCACTGCAGGTGGGGACAGGGCACGTGTGACCGGTGGGGGTGGAGGGGACCTGAAAGCTCATTCCCCGACCACAGGCTGGGACACCTTCCACTAGTCCAGATTCCTCCAACCCCTGTCCAGCCTGGGCTTGATGTCCCTCTGCGATGGCAGAGGGATCTGTCTGTGAAATGTCACCACAGGGCTGGTGGCAGCAGGGCTGGTCCAGGGGGACAAGCAGGGAGCAGCACTGTTTTGGGGCTGCCCCAGCCTGTTACTGGTGACAGCTCTGTCCCAGTGGGCAAAGGTGAAATGGCAATGGGCAGCTTGACCACTGCTGATGGTCAGGACGTGGGGTCTGGCTGAAGGGAGAGGCAGAGGGGCAGCAGGACAGCCCTGTTCCCAGGGTTACCCACAGGGCTGTCCCTGCAGGGCTCAGCCACTCAGCCAGAGCTGGGAGGACACGAGTGACACATCTGAGCAGCTTTGGTGGCTCTCTGTGCCCTGAGCAGGCCTTCCCACATGGTGGGCTAATGGCTTTTCCTCCACTGGGCAAACCAGGAGGAGCTGATGGGTGGGAGGCATTTTTTTATTTTTTATTTGATTTCTCCCTGTCAACTGTCTCATCAGCGTTCATTCACCAGCCAGTGTGATTAGTGCCCGTAGCCTGTAATCACTGATAATCATGACGAGTGATTCATCAGCCCCAGAAATTTGTACTTCACTGGAAAAGACTTGTAGGAAAGGAACAGGGGGGTGGCTCCGTTCTTGACACAAGAGCGGGGGGGTTGTGTCAGGGCACAGTATGTCTTCGACTGTGACTCCAGCCATGCCAAGGCCTGGGATGTTACCACTGCTGGACTCACTCTGGGTACCATGCTGGGTTTAGCCTTACCCTGGGGGTCTCACCTGGTGCATCCAGACCTGCTCATGCCAGGGGAGCTTCCCTGCTTCTCCCAGGGCTCAGAGCTGAGCCGTCCTTGGTGCTTTTGGGCTGGGATCCCAGGAGACTGTTGGCACTTAGATGGTTTAGTTGTTGGTTTTGTTGCAAAAACCATGTGTTTTGCTGCCTTAAATTAAAAATGAGCTTTAGACATGGGTGCCCACTTGACCTTCAGGCACTCTTGGGGCTGCAGCAGGGAGGTTTGGGCAGGTTTAAGGCTAAACCAGGCTCTGGAGGTGTGCGAGGTCCTGGCAGCTCTGCGGGGTTGCTGGGTACAGGATCTGTGTGTTGAGCCCTCGCCCACAGAGGCCTTGCTCGGTGCCCAGCAGCCTTTCGGGCTGTGTGTGGATGCCAGCAGAGACTGGGAATGTGTTTGCTGTTTCCCCCTCCATCCCCAGTGCTGGCACGGGGAGGACTGGCTGTTACATCGTCCTGGATGTGATGTTGGACATGGCCGAGTGCGAGGGCGTCGTGGACATCTACAACTGCGTGAAGACCCTCTGCTCGCGGAGGATCAACATGATCCAGACGGAGGTGAGCGGCCGTCGGGGACAGCTGGAGGCACCTGGGGCTGCTGCCACCAGCCGGCTCTGGAGGCTCAGCCCTGTCCCCTCTCCTCCCCAAAGGAGCAGTACATCTTCATCCATGACGCCATCCTGGAGGCCTGTCTGTGTGGGGAGACCAGCATCCCTGCCAGCGAGTTCAAGCCCACCTACAAGGAGATGGTGAGGATAGAGCCGCAGAGCAACTCCTCGCAGCTGCGGGAGGAGTTCCAGGTGAGCATCCCAAAACCTCTACAGCTCCCCCTTGTCCTCACCCTCCAAGTGCCCAGCCCTGCTGGGACGTGGCAGGGCTTTGAGGGGGACCCGTGTACCCGCAGACCCTGAACTCGGTGACCCCGCACCTGGATGTGGAGGAGTGCAGCATCGCGCTCCTGCCCCGCAACCGGGAGCGCAACCGCAGCATGGACGTCCTGCCGCCCGACCGATGCCTTCCCTTCCTCATCTCCGTGGATGGAGACAGCAACAACTACATCAATGCGGCCTTAACTGACGTGAGTGTTCCCTGGGGAGGCAAGGGACTACTTCCTGTGGGCTCAGCCAACTTTTCATGGCAAAACTTTGTGTGGTTTGGATTTATGGCCTTATTTTGCACAGGAAGGCTCGTGGCAGCTGTGTGCAGGGAGGGAAGGATTGGGATGTTGTAACAGGGTCCTGCACCCCTTCTTCTGTGTAGTAGAACCCTGCAGGAGCTTTTCTCCTGCTCTCATGAGCTGGGCACTGAGGGCCTTCATGATCTTGCAGTGACAGTGGAGCAGCGGAGGAAGAGGAAGCTTTTGGGGGGGTTGGTGTCATTAAGCCCCTCATGTGCTGCCAGCTCCCCCGTGATCCTCTTGCCACATTTGATGCAACTGCAGAGGCTCTGAACTGCTCTCAGAGCCACCATGCATCCCCCTGATGCAGTCAGAAAGGACCCCGTGGTGACAAAGCTGTCTCCTAGTGGCTGATGATCACAAAGCAGAGCAGAGGATGCTGCAGGCTCCAAGCCCTCACTGAGGGATGGGGTCATTCATCACCAGCCCCACTTCCCTTTCCTTGAAATGCTTTGCATGGGCAGCACAGAGCCCCCCACACCTCAGGCATCTTCCCCAGAGCCTCCTGGTCACAGCTGAGCGGTGGCACCAAGCTGAGCCTTACGTTTTCCATGCTCTGGGTGATTTATCCTGCTGGATCTCTGTGCAGATCCCATCTCCCTGATTCCTGCTCCCACAGCAAAAGCAGTTTGTAAAGCAGAGTGAGCTGCTGGTGGTGGGGAGTGGCTCTCATAGTGCTGCAGTGGGATGGGAGTTTTGTTTCCAGCTTGCTTGCTGTTTGCATATCCATTTTATCTTTATGCATCACTGAGCCTCCCTTAATCTCTGCTAAAGGGTTAGTGAATGAAATATTTTTTATAGACAGACAAAGCCCTTTGGATGAAATTCTTGCTGAAGGGATAAAACCTATTTCCCTCTTTGGGTAAAAAAAAAAGTCTCATTCTCTTTAAGTGCCAAAGTGGTTTGCTCAGTCAGTCTGTCCATCCGTCTGATCAGCTTGGCCTGTGCCACCCATCAGTGGTGCTTGTGCCACACCCAGCTGCCACTTGCACTTGTGCCAAGAGGAGGTTGCCAAGGCAAGCCTGGGCAACACATGGTGAAATCTCTTTCCCCCTGCAACTCTCATGCCCCTCTGTGAAGATGGAAAGCTCTTGCCTGAGTGCTGGGGTCTCACTGCTGCCCATGGACAGCACCGTGGGAATGGTTCAATAAAGTTGTTTCTCTGAGCTTAATCAGGAGGTCCTGCAGCAGGCAGAGGATCCCCATTAGCAGAGAGCTGTGCTGATTCTGTGTCTGAAGAGGCTTGAGCCAAACTGTATTAATTTAAGTGTGCCTGATGCAGTGTTGAGCTCAGCTGTCCCTTGGCAAATCAGCAGCAGGATGACCAAGGGGATGTATCTTGTTCAAAGCACAAACCAGAGATACAGTAATTTCCTTCCCTCCCACTTCCTTCTTGCAATCTCTAGTATTGTTGCAGAGAGCCCCCGACACAGGAATAATGTGCACTGACTTTATGATTTCAGGCGGCTGAACAAATGCTTTATTAAGCTATACTATATTATACTATACTACTACTATACTGCAATACTAAAAAAAAACCCTGTGACCCTTTCAGACAGTCATGACACAGCTTTGACTGAATTGGTTAATCAATCTAAAACACCCATCACCAGCATCCAATTAAGAAATCCCTCTTCAGTAAACAATTTCCATAACACATTCCACATGTGCCGCAACAGGTGCAACAATTAGAGATAAGAATTGGTTTTCTCTGAGCTTTCTCACTGCCTTCCGAGGATTTTTCCTGGGAAAGTTGTGCCTGCTGCTCTCTGTGAAGAGAGCTGTGGTCACACTCTAGGATCTTTTTCTGAGGGGTTTTCTTCCTCCCCACAAAAAAAAAAATTGAGCCCATGTTAGTGATTGTTTCTGCTGCTCTCAGTGCCTGGTGGTGGTGTGCTGTGGGTGGGGGTGATGCCGTGGGTGATACTTCCAGTCAGGGCCAGGTGCAGAGCTGGGATCTGGGGTCTTCTGGGAGCCATTGTTCTTTGCTCAAGAGTGGCATCTTTTCCCTGTTTATTTATGCAAGTACTCTTTCCTGTGAGAGCAAAATGTGTGTGTTTTCATCCTGACCAAGGGCAGGGATCACTTGGATCTCACCATCACCAGGGCATGGAGGAACTGAGGCTGTGCCAGGGAGACCAGCTCTGCTCAGGCATGGAGAAGAGGGTTTTGGTCTCACTCATCTGTTGCAGTGATTCTTTGGGGTGTGACAACAGGAGCTCCAGTGTCACTGCTGTGTCCTTACTGGTGCTTGTCTTTCCTCTCCACAGAGCTACACCAAGAGCGCTGCCTTCATTGTCACCCTGCACCCGCTGCAGAACACCACCACCGACTTCTGGCGGCTGGTGTACGACTATGGCTGCACCTCCATCGTCATGCTCAACCAGCTCAACCAGTCCAACTCTGCCTGGGTGAGTGCTGCACCCTGGGACTGCACCATGGGTGGCTTTGTCCTGCTCCGTCCCCGTGAGTGGCTTTGTCCTCCTCTGTCCCCATTGCTGCAGCCCCTTGCCTTGCTCACTCAGCAATTTCTCCTCTGCAAGAGGACACGGGCCTGTATGCAGCCCTCAGGATTTGTCCCCTGTAAGCACAGGGCTGGCCAGTTGGAACCAAAGAGGTGTTGAGCAGCAGCCCAGCCTGGGTGCATGGTGTTGGTGTTGCACTAACATTGTGTTGGCATAGTGTTGGCATTGGTGTGGTGTTGGCTTTGAGTTGACGCTGTCGTTGCATTGGTGTTGAGTTGGCGTTGGTGTTCCATTGCTGTTCCCATTGCTCCAACAGGTCCATGTTCCCCGAGCTGGAGGCAGCTCTGCAGGTGGGGTCTCAGCTGAGCAGGGCAGAGGGACAGAATCCTTTCCCTTCCTTCTGCCATTTTTCCTCATTACTCAGCCCTGCCTCTCTCTCGCTGTCTGTTCTTCAGGGGTGTCTGGGTTACAATATTTAGCTGGATCATAAATGTTTACTGGTATAAGAGCAACAGGTAATAAATCAACCTTTCCAGCAGACAGCTTCGAAAGGTGACTTTGAGGGTACAGCCCTCACTTGAACTACGCCTTGCCAAGGGAAGTTTTAATATCCAAATTATAGTTCTGAGTCTGGAAGGCTCAGAAATCTCAGAGATTTATAGCCCCTATTAATAACCAATTATTCCTGAGGCACGTTTGCTGTGCAGTTGGGCCCAGGCCGTGGCTGACCTGCATTGCTAAATGCCCTGTGAAAGTGTGGTGACAAACATCATATATTTTGTGTCGGTGCTGGTTTCCCAGCTGTCACACTGTGAAAACAATCTCACCCATGCTCCAGGGACTGAGCCATCCATCAGTGCCGTGATGGACACAGGGAGGGGGAGTTGCTCCCCAGAGATGCAGGCTGGGACTGCTTTGGCTTGGTGGGATGTCCTGGCCATGGGATGAGGAGCACTGACATCCTACGTTGCTGTCACTGCTGGTGGCAGAGTGGCTCCTAAAACCAGCTGGCTTGAGAGCCAGCTGGGAGCAGCCCAGCCCTGCTCTGTTGTTGTGCAGGATCAGGTCTGTGCTGGAATTGGGGCACAGCCCATCCTTCATCCTTCTGGAACAGCAGTGTCCATTCCAGGCAATGTCAGCTGTTGTGTTGTGCAGTGTGAGGGGACTGTGTGGGTGCTGGGGGTGGATCTGACCTTTCATCTCTGATCCCTCAATAAGCTGTGAGATCCTCCAGCCATTGATGTTCTGAGTGAGAAATGGCATTGTGGTCCAGCACCCCGCCCTGGGGCCACCATCCCACCCTGGGGCCACCATCCCACCCTGGGGCCACCCCGTGCCAGCAGGCCCCCAGGATCCAGCCCCAGCCACTCCCTTCACGGGTGTCTCCTGATGCCCTTCCCTGTGTCCCAGCCCACATTTCCAGGAACGATGAGCTGTGCTTCTCTCCACAGCCCTGCCTGCAGTACTGGCCCGAGCCAGGGCTGCAGCACTACGGCCCCATGGAGGTGGAATACATCTCGGGAGTGGCGGATGAGGACATCGTGTCCCGGCTCTTCCGAGTCCAGAACATCACACGGGTGAGCTGCTTTCTATGAATTACAGAATCCCAGGATGCTTTGGGTTGGAAGGGAACTTCAAAACCATGTTGTTCCTACCATGGACAGGGACACATTCCACTATCCCAGGTTGCTCCAAGCCCCATCCAGTCTTGGCTTTGGACACTTCCAGGGATCCAGAGGCAGCCACAGCTTCTCTGGGCAACCTGTGCCAGGGCTTAACAACTCTTTTGGTGGAGAAATTTTCCCCTAATGCCCCATCTAAACTTCCCATGATGCAGCTTGGGGCTGTTTTCTCTTATTTAATCACTTGTTACCTTGGAGAAGAGACTGGCCCCACCCGGCTTCAACATTTCAGGGAGTTGTTGACAGCAGTAGGATCTTTCCTGACTGCTGGGGTCTCCAGCATAACTCAGCTGCTGCAGAGGAGACAGCCCCAGCTCTTCTACCTGCCAGAGAGGAACTTCTAAAATTGCTATTGCTCCATCCAACCTTTCTGGAGTTCACAGCTCCTTGAAAGGTGTTAGAAAACTGCTGGAAGACCTTTCTCCTCCTGCCTGAAGCTCCATCTCTGCCCTGCCACACACATAGCACAGGATGGACACTCCCCACATGGGCATAGCAGCTCCCCTGGCATCAGCAGAGCCCTTTCCCTGCAGAATGAGAAGATCCACACAGATTTTTACCCTTTGTCAGTGTTGCATGTCTGGTTAAGCTTGCCTTGAAAGAAGAGAAGTGGAGAACAGCAGGGAAAGGATGTGGTGATGCAGAGCTGTACACAGAAAGAAGCAGCTGATTTACCTACAAATGCCAGCTGGGAGGAGATGGCATCCCTGATGTCTTTAAACTCCTAATGGTTGCCAAGAGGCTGAGGCCAGTGCCCCAGTGAAGGTCAGTGGGCAGATGGGAATTAGGGAGCTTGGAAGGGAACGTGTGGCTTGGCTGATGGCCCGGCTGGGAACGTGCTTCGGCAGGGTGGCCGGGGCCAGAGGAGATAAATCCTGATTATCTGAACTCTTAACACAAAGAGGGTTTTGGTTCACGCTCCCCGAGGGAGCATCTGGCATTTCCTGGGTGTCAGCACAAAATCCTACACCAAATATGCTCAGCTCTCAGGTGGTAGGATATACTCTGGGCTAAATTAAAATGCAGCGTGATGGAAATCTCTGGATCGACAAGGAGATTCCTCCAGGGAGCAGATTGCTGGAGCAGGGCTGGGAAATGCATGGAGCCACTTTGTGCCAAGCCTTGCTGGATTGGAGATCGGCATTGGGGGTGTCACAAGTGCTCCAGAGCTTTCACCTCATTTCAAAGCAGATCCCAAAACTCTCCTTCCCAGGCTGTCAAAGGAGTTTTCTTCTGTTTTAACTCCACTTATTTGTTTCCTCTTCCTCCTCTGCCTTCCTGGCTTCCAGCTGGAAGCAAAAACTGGTGCCTAGGGTGGTCAGGCCATCACAGGCACATCACCAGCTCACATCAGACCTCCCAGAAAGGTTCAGGAAAGCTCCCAAAAAGGTTCAGAAAAGCCCCTATTTGAAATGTGTGGGTTAGAGGGGGCACCAAATGCCCCCAACTCTCAGTCCCCAGGAATAACAACTCCCCCACAGGAACACCTGGTCCTGCTGGGTGGAGAAGGTCTGGTGCTCATCCCACTCAGCAGACACCTGAAACTGTGGAGCTGAGTGTCCCCCATCTGTGCCTGACCCCTCATCTGGCCCTGACACCCCTTTCTCCTCCATGTGCTCCCCATACATGAGCTGTGAGCCCCATATTGGGGCTGGGGGGGTGACTGTGGTCTCATCCCATCCATCCCACTCAGGATGCTCCGAGTGCTCCTGAGCAGGAGTCCCACATCTGCCCGGCTAAAGCCTGCTGAGCTCCATGGATGTAATCCTCTTCCTGGATCCAGCTAACCAGATTAGCTTTCCAAACTAACCAGATTACCAGGTATTAAGCTCCTGCCTCCGTGGCAGCCTCTCGGCAGCCTCCTGGTTTACAGCGAGCACAACAGAACCACATCCCATGGATCCTGGGTGTGCAAAGAGGAAGGTGTGATGGAGAAGCCTCGGGGAGGCTCAGGGGCCTGGGAGCAGGTTTTGGGAGATACAGAGAGCCCAACATGCTGTGAGGTCGAATAAACCATGTCAGTGGAGTTCTCCTGGGTGGGATGGGGTGGTGGAATGAGTGTGAGCTGAAGGCCAGGGCTGAACCATCCGTGTTAAAGCAGCAGGAAAGGGTTTTCCTCTCTGCCTCTATTGTCCATGTGTGGCAAACCCCTCCTTCCCTCCATCAAACATCTCCTGCCCTCTGTCAGATCTCCAGTGGAGGCAAATGAGGGCAGCCCATGGGTTCCAGCTGATGACTTTTACTTTTCCAGTTGCAGGAGGGGCACCTGATGGTCCGGCATTTTCAGTACCTGCGCTGGTCAGCCTATCGAGACACCCCGGACTCCAAGAAGTCCTTCCTGCACCTCCTGGCCCAGGTGGAGAGGTGGCAGAAGGAAAGTGGTGATGGCAGGACTGTGGTGCACTGCTTGTGAGTGTCAGCTGGGGAGGAGCAGGCTCTGCCCAGGGAGAGATGCCTCCAGATTCCATGTCCACAGCACTGCCTGGAGATCCTCACAAAGCCCTCACTGGGGTGACTTTGGCCCCAGATGGGGCAACCTCTGCCACAACATGTGTTTTGGGTCACCTCCTCCATGAGATGGACACCAACCTGCCCTTGGTGCTGGTCCCCCACCCTTGGCAGAGGTCCCTGTCCCCACACCCGGTGTGTGTAATGGGCTCCGCAGGGACGTGGCAGGAGCTGTGGCACTCCCACCACTTGCTGCTCATTGTGGGGGGGACAGAGAATCACGGAGTGATTTGGCTGGGAATGGACCTAAAAGCTCATCTTGTTCCAGGGGGAGGGACACCTCAGGTTGGTCCAAGCCCTGTCCACCCCTGTCCTCCCAGTGGGATTGGCTCATGAACACCGTGTGTGTTCCCCTTGGATGGGACCCAGCACATTCACAGATGGGGAGAGACAGCAGGCGAACTTTTAACCAAAAACTAATTACAGCCTTGTCCATTTTTGTTAGCTGAAGGATAATTTGAGAACATGCTTTATAAAGCTCTGGCATCGTGTTCCCTCTTCCTCTCCCATGTTCCTATTGCTGTCAGGCTTCAGGTGTGGTGGTGTGGGAACAGGAGTTCAGCCCAGGATTTGAGGAGGTTCCCAGTGCCCCATGTGGACTGGGGGGCAGTTCCTCCAGGCAGCAGCACCCCCATGTTACCAGCCCAGGGTCACCCTGTGCATGGCAGGAGGGACACGGCAGCTTCCCCAAGGTCACAAGGAGCTGATCCATGGCAGGGCTGGGACCTGAGCCCAAATGTCCAAGATCCAGCCTTGGTAATCCAAAAGGGTGTTTTCATGCTCTTGTGAGGGTTGGAGGGCAGGATCATTGTCCTGCCACCTCATGGGGCAGCTTCAGGTCCCCTGGTAGAGGTACAAGCCCCTGCTCTGGGACGTCCCCTCGATGCAGGATCAGATAGAGAAAGGGAGACTTGGAGGGAGCAGGAAGGTGCTCTGATGCCACCTTCTCACCCCTGACATGTATGTTTGTCCCACCAGGAACGGAGGTGGCCGGAGTGGCACCTTCTGTGCCTCCACCATGATCCTGGAGATGATCAAGTGTCACAACATGGCAGATGTTTTCTTTGCTGCCAAGACCCTCCGCAACTACAAACCAAATATGGTGGAGACCTTGGTAAGCACCAGACCCTCCCTGTCCACCCTGGCTTCCAGTCTTGTCAGAGAGGAGAGGTGCTGGGGATGCTCACCTCCCAAAAGGCTGCCTTTTCCACCCCAAATCCTGATCAGCATCATGGGCATCCTCATGCCAGCACTGTGCTGGGGTGGGCTGGGAAGTGAGGCAGCTCCTCAAGGCAGCCTTGGGCTCGTCTTCATCGTGCTGTGCCAGCACAGCCTTAGGGTCAGTGCTGGGATTGTTGGAAATCCTCCCCAGGAGCTGTAAGGCAGAGTCACATTAACCCACGGGATGCAACTGTGGTTCTTTGGAAGGTTTGTGGCGTTGGGAGCAGCGCTGGTGTGGAGTGAGATAAATTCCTGTCAGAAATGTGAAAGGGAATGAGCATCACTTGGAGTGAAATGAATGGGTGCACAAGCTGCTGGGAGCAGCAATGGAGTGATAAGTCCTGAGAAGGAGGCTGGAGCTGGCAGCAGGTCAGGGCAAAAAGCCCCTGCCCTAATTCAGGCCCCTGGTGATGGAAGAGGGGAGGGAGCGGGCACTTGTCCATCCTCATGGTGAAGGGATCCAGGTGCCTCATGATGTTTTAAAAGCAAGTCAGCTGGAAATGTTTACCCTGTTTAGATTATAAAATCCCCAAGTTGCAAAATGAAATGGTTTTGAGGAGGGGATGTGATTTGCATTAGGAATTAAAAGAGGAGAAGGAGAGGGAGGGGAGAGGGGAGCAGGGGGAGGGATGCAGATAATGGAAAGATGATGTGACAAGCATGAAGCCACCAGACCCACTGGGCTAAATTGCAAGGGTATTAAAAAAAGGTAACATTTCCCATCAGGACACAAGCCTCCTCCTGCCTCAAATGAACCTGAACTGGCTATTCTGGGAATCTCAATCTCCTGGAGTCACCGGGCGGTCGGATCCATGCCTGGTGTAAGGAGCTCAGCCCAGCAGAGAGCACTTCCTGCTGCCTGTGCCTCTTCCCCCTCTGTTTGCCCCGGGGGTTATTTTTTTATGATGATAAATGGAAACAATCCCTTTGCTTAATCCAAAAAGCATTATGTGCTTTTAATCTGGGCTGCCGCAGCCTCCTCGCTTTGAAGTCCTTCTCCCCCTCTGCCCGCTTCCACCTGGGATGCTGTGGCCGCCCACCCGTGTGGGATAACAGGATTTTCGTGCCAGTGCTCAGGCTTCAATCTCCACCCTGTGGCCAGGATCTGGGGAGATGAGCTCTGCCCTCTCCCTCCCTGCTGTCACACCCAGTATGCTCCCTCCCACCTGATGTCCCAGTGCCAGCAGCATGAAAATCCTGATTTCTTTGGGGTTTTGCTCTCCTGGGATGGGCACTGCCATGGTTGGAGCTCTCCTGAGGATTTTGTGCTGTCAGTTGTACCAGGGTGGGAGAGCACGGGAACAGGTCATGGGAAGGAGGACAGGGATGGATAAGGCTGCCCTCACAAGCCCCAGTTCAGGGATTTTTGTTACAAAACCAGAAGTCAGACACTTTGGGCTTTCCCTTTGTGCAGCTGATGGGGAGTGAAGGGTGGGAGGATGCTGACACAATGCCTGGATGTCTCACGAAGAGATGGGAGAGGGAGCCTGGTTCTGCTGGGCAAGAGAATTTATGATAAAGGAATGTCCTGGCAGCCAGGGCAAGGCATCTCCATCCACTCCAACCATGGATATTTGCCTGGCTGCTCTCCCCTTTTCCAGCATCTGCTGAACTCAGAAACAAGAACTCCTTGATTTCCTGCCTAAGGTTTTATTGTGGGCACCTCTGACCCCAGACTCCATTGTTCCCATGTCTCTTCCACCATTTGATTGACAGATGTCAGTCACTGAGGTGATTAAGTTGCTGGGTCCCCAGTGCTGGTTGTACCTGGGATGGTGAATAAAGGTATTTTCACAATAAGGGGATGTTGCAGTCCTGGTTCCTCCCTTGGGGCAGGTGACAGTGCCGT
Organism: Euphonia xanthogaster; assembly: GCA_034509185.1. Classification (NCBI taxonomy): domain Eukaryota; kingdom Metazoa; phylum Chordata; class Aves; order Passeriformes; family Fringillidae; genus Euphonia; species Euphonia xanthogaster. Next base: position 348,291 of record JAYDZK010000086.1, read on the forward strand.
GTGTCCCCAGAATGCTGGGTTTCAGGGTGTGTGGAGCTGTTGGATGCCCCTGCCCCAGCAGTGGGTGCTGTTTGCCAAGAGTGGAGTTTTTCCTGGCTGTGGCTTCAGCAGAACTGTCAGGGGGCCCCAAGAGGCTGACAGGTGTTTCCTGAGGGTTGGTGACACGTGTTTTTCCTCACAACTTTGGGAAACAGTTCCCTCTGGATCGTAACACCCTCTCTTCTCTCTCTGAACAGGAGCAGTACCATTTCTGCTACGACATAGCACTGGAATACCTGGAGTCCCTGGAGACCAGATAGCACCTGGCCATGAGAGGGGCAGCAAGGGCTTGTGCAGGGCTGTGCCAACCGTGCTTCCCAGCCGGGCGCTGTGTTCCTGCTCGGGGTGGGCAGGGAAACAGCAAAGGACCTACCAGGAAACTTGGGATCCAGAAAACAAAAGGATGTGGAGATGTGTTGGCCACTCTCCATCTTCATCCTCCGCTCTCCATCTTCCCTCCCTGCCCTGGGCGTGTCCGAGTGGGTGGATCCCACAACTCAGCCTTTTCCTTGGAATCACAGCCTGGGGTTGGTGTGTGCGGGATGCAGTGCTGCTGGAGGGGAGGAAGAGGAGGCCACAAGGAGCTGAGGCTGTTTCCCATCAGGGAAGGACGGACACTGGGAGATGTTGCTCTTTTGTGTGTAGAATTGAAGCTGCTCCTCGATGAGCACAGAGGCTGCTGGGGGTTTTCCCTCGGTGGGACTCACTCTGAGCCAGAGCACAGGCCCCCAGGAGCTCTTGATTTTCTGCCCGTTGGCACCATGAGTTTGATCCTGTTTTAGTTCTGTGAGTTCCAACCCTTTGTGTATCCAGCCCTGGACAGACAGGGATGAGGGAGGAGGGGCACTGGCCGTGCAATGTCCCTCTGCAGGGACTGACCTGGACCCTCCTGGTGCTTTTGCAAAGTGGTGGAGGGGATGGTTCCCCAGTGTCTCCACACTTTCCTCTCCATCTGTAGCAGCGAATTCTTCCTGATGTCCCACAGGCACTGGCCATGGGTCCGTTTTTAACCCTTCCTTTGTGCATCACTGCATTTGAAACAAAATCCTCAAAATTCAGGTCCATCCCAAATACTTCCTGGATGCCACCTCTGGGCAGTTGCCCATTGATGCTCTTGGCTTTTGCTGGGCCTGGTGGGGCAGGAGGATCGAATTTGCGGTGGTGTTGGCTTGGGCTGAGCTGTGCCAAACCCACAGCCATGCATTGGGGCTGGACAGGGGAAGGTCCCCACACTCCTGTGTCACTGAGGCTGGTGGCTGAAGGTACCTGAGGTGTTTTAGCTCCATCCTGCTGCAGGTGGGTGTAGAATGGCACTTTTCCCAACTGATGTTGTGGTAATTCCAGGGATTCTGCTCTTGGCTTGGTTGTAATAAAATACATGGCCTTGGGAAGGTGCATCCAGAGGGATCCAGGTCTGGGAACTGAGGGAAGGTTGGTTCTGTCCTGAGGGCCAGGCAGAACTCTTCACCATCACTTTTGTGGGGGGATGGAGCACAGCAGATGAGAAACTGTTCCCCAGATGCTGGAGGTTTCATGTGGGCACCCCTGTCCTTCATCTGCCCCCTTCACCTCCCATCTGTGTTCCCCCCCATCCTCCAGCCATGCCTCCCCAGGGCAGGGGCAGCTTCCCTGCCCTGCCTGCCTGGGGATGCCAAGCCATTGCCCAGGGAATTCTCCCCCGGGAATCATGGAGGCTGCACAGCTGAAATGGCCAGAGGAGCAAACCCAGGAGCTGTTTCCATCCACCTTCCAAGGGTGAGAGAGAGCAGGAAGAGCCATTCCTGCTCTCTCTGCCCTTGGACAATGTGCCACTGCTGTGGTGATGGGGATTTCAGCACCATCCCAGACCCTTGGTTCTGCTACCTCCTCCCTGAGGAATTCACAGTCTGACAATAACTTATTCCAAGGGCTATATGACATCATTCCTTCCTTCTTTCCATCCCTGCTGTCTCATCTGCAGTGTGCCCATTCTGTCTTGTCACCAAAAGGTCTTTTTTAACCCCAAATGGTCCAGTAACACCAGTACCTGGCTACGCCAGTACTCACACTGGAATAAATGTGTGTCCTTTTCCCAGTCTTACAGACCTGCCTGTGCTGTCCTAGGGAAGGTGCTGCATGCTGGGTGCAGAAATTGTTTGGTTTCATATGAAAATGGCTGAGCTGAGCCTCTGAAATCCCTGGGAATGGGATGGGATGCTCTGGGAGCTGGAGGGATGCTGTTGCCTGGGCCACCCACATCCTGCCTGCGGTCCAGAGGGAGGGAGCATCCCACAGGGCTCTGCAGGTAAAGTATTGACAGAAAGAGGAAAAGGAGGAGAGTTGAAACCCCACTTAGTTCTACAGAGACAACAGAGACTGGTGGAGTTGTATATATGTTTTAAAATCAAGAGGTTTTTCTTTTTATTTTATTTTGATACCTCCTTGCTGGGTGTCTCTGGGTTTTTAGGGCATCTCTGGTGAAGGGCAGATTTTGAAATCCAAGTGCTATAAAACCCAGCCCATCTCCCACTCCTACTGACATGCTCCTCTGACACAAGGCAAGGACATCTTGTACATAGAAATATATATATAGAAATCTATATATAAAAGTATAAATACTGTTCTTAAGATGGATAATGTTTATTGGTATTACAGATTGGAGTGGTGCTTTTTTTAAAAATAAAAACAAAACAAAAAAAAAGGAGAAATTAAAACCCAAGAAAAACACCAAATTGGAACAATTTTGTCTGTATGCAGTCAAAGTGATCCTAAAAGCTGGCAGCATCCCGGAGCTGCTGCCAAAGGGACTTGGGACCATGAGGCAGCTCCACCATGAATGAGGATGGAGCAGTGGGACCGAGGGAGGGACGTGTCTGATGTGGATTGTGCCACACACATCCAGCTGTTGTTAATGGTTTTTTATTATTTTGTTATTATATTATTTTGGCTTTCTTTCCTTTTAAGAAAATCAGTTGCATAAATAAATGTTCCAAATTTGTGATGGCCTCTGGAGTTCTTTCCTGGCTCTGAGCTGGGAACTGTGATGTGGGGAGCCCTGAGGTTCAGAAAAAGCCTCTCTCTCAGCCCTGTCTTTTTAAAGGGTATTTTTGGGAATAGGTTCCTACAAAGCCCCCATGGCACTGAGGAGGTGGGGTTGCCTTGTGCTTCCAGAGCTTTGCTGTTGGTGCCCTCCTGGGGATCTCGGGCTGGGCAGGGCTTACCAGGCACCCTGGCTGCCCATAGCTCCTGCTGGAGCTTCCCCCTTGCTGGAAGAGGTGGTGTGCAGGAAAAAGAGCACCAGAGCATTTCCCAGCTGGAAATGAAATCCTGTTGTAAGAAGAGCCTTCAGGAAAAGTTCCTGCATTGTCTTCAGTGATTTATTTATTATGAAGCAGCCTTCAGTTAAATGTGTTGTGATATGAAACACTTCCAGTAACACTTGAGTCTTAATTTAATGGAGACCAAGGAAAAAAATCTAATTGACTTGTCAGTATTGTTTTTCATCTTTAATTAAGGCTCATGAAGGAAGCAGTAATTACACTTTACTGATAAATAATAAAAATGGGGATCATGCAAATTAAAACCAAGTCCTGCCCTTGGGAAGGGCTCTGGGTGTGTGGGTTCAGCCCTGGCAGGGGTGTCCCTGGGGCACAGCTCTGTGTCCCCAGGCTGTCCTTGAGGGCAGGGTGGGCTCAGACTGGTCTGAAGAGAGAGACAGCAGGTGGTCCCAGCAGGAACCGAGAATTGTGGCTGGTTAAGGTAAAAATGGGAGCAGTTCTGTGGGGACAAGGGTGGTGGCCACTGGGTTTGGTGGTTCTCTGAGGCCCCAGGAGCTCAGGGGTGTGGGTGGCATCAGTTTCATTCCTTCATTCCTGCATCTTTTGGAAGAGGCGTGGACAGCCCAGAGAGCCAACAGGGCCTCAGAGCCAGGACAGGAGCAGAAGTTCAGGTGCTCATCCTGCGGAGATGTCCTGTGATGTCCTTCTGTCCCACCTTGGACTCATCAGCGTGTCCTGGTGAGTAACCTGTTGGGGGCAGCTGGGGATGGGATGGGATGGGATGGGATGGGATGGGATGGGATGGGATGGGATGGGATGGGATGGGATGGGATGGGATGGGACCTGTGTCCCTGTTTTGCAGAGCCAGGAGAGCTTGGCATGGGCATGGCTTGAGGCATTCAGGTCCTGCTGCTGCTCTGCCAGGCCTGGACGGATCAGAGCTGCTTAAAGGGAGCACTTTGCATGTCAATAACCAATCCAAATACTTGTCCAGTGCCCAACTCTTGGCAATTGCTTGCCAGCTCAACGCCTCCTTTGTGCTGTTATCTGCAGCACACATGCCCAGTAGAGCTGGTAATAATTTCCCTAAGCAAATGTCATGGTATTGTTGGAGGTGACCTGGATATTCTCATTCCATCCACAGCCTCTTTCCCTAATCCTGGCTGACAGACAGCACTGGAAGTGTTGGGGAGTTCAGCTCCAGCCCAGGGGGCATCCAGCAGTTGCTACAGAGGTGGCAGGTGGGAACCCCTGTCCCATCCCTCTCCACCTGCCCAGAGGGGCTGGTGTTCCCAGAGGATGCTCAGTTTTGTCCTGACTGCCCCCACCGTGGCCATCCTGCCCCTGGAAAGTCCAGAGCCCCAAAAACTCTGCAGGACATGGGGAGTGTTGTCAGGAGGGTGCCCAGACCTCACCCACCCCGGTACGGAGAGCCATGCCCAAGGCTTTCAAAGGAATGGTGGGCAGGGATTCCCCTTCCTCTCTTCCTTCAGGAGAAGCCAGACCCTTCCCAGGGTGGGGGTCCCACCTGGAGCCCCCTTCCCTGTCCCTCCAAGCAGCTTATGGCACTTCAGCCCTCTAAAGTTTGGGCTTGTTCCTTTTGATGTGGCATTTTGGAAGCTGCCTCAAGCCAAGGGGTAGGCCAGAGGCAGGGCTGAGGGAGGCTGTGTTAAACCCTCCTGATTAACCTTGGCAGATTAATTCATTAAAACGAAACCAAATTCAATTAATTCCAGCAGCCCATTTATCACCTGGGATGTCCCTGCAAGGCCAAGAGCTGCCGTGGCTCAGGCTGGGCTCATCCTCACCCCTGCTCTGACTCCAGTCCTACAGAGCCACTCACACCTGCCTGGGTGGAACGGGACAAACCCAGCCCAGCCGGCCCTGGGGCTGGGACGGGACAAACCCAGCCCAGCTGGCCCTGGGGCTGGGCCCCATGCCCGTCCCTCCTTGCTGGGTTTGTTTTTGGGGCACAAGCGTGGGGAGGGCTGGCTGGGTGGGATGACCCTGTTCCCATGGACAGCCTGGGGCTCTTCATCCACAGGGGGCACAGGGAGCAGAGACTGCAGAGCCCCATGCAGGGATGTGCCCATCTCCTCAAGCCACGATCCCGTGGCACAGACACTGCACTCTCCAGAGACTTCCCACCTCTCCAATGCTCCAAGTCCTTTAGGAGAATTTGTTTAAGCAGCTTTAACTGGGCTGTAATCTCTATGCTGCTCATGTCACCTCTAAATGTTCCATCCAAAGGCTCAAAGGGAAGAATTTGTATTTTGAAATAAATATTTCCTCACGGTGTGCAAAATATCTAATCATGTATTTATCCTTAAGTACTTCCAAAAGTCAACATAATTATTCCAGTCCCATTAAGTTTAATTTGCAGTAAATTATGCATTTAGCTTTAAGTTGAGGTTCTTGGTTAGAGTCAAGATAAAGCTCTTGCTATTTATAAAGCAGTATTTCAGCACGGATACAAAACACAAATGCTTGGACAAGAAAATCCTGCTCTGGAAGTTTGGGGAGAATTTCAAATAGGGAGGTTAACAAAAATATCTGTAGAGTGCTTAATCACAGATGTGTGAGCACACTCAGTCAACTAAAATGAACTCCAAACCAGCTCCTGGAGGGCTGGGCTACCAAAACAATTTTTCTCTAGCTAAAAAATTTGATTTTTTTTTTCAGGACATAGTTTGGAAAAACAAATTAATCATTTAACTTTCTTCTGTGAGTCATGTCTTTGGGTTCACAGGACAGGGAAGGTGTTCCTGCTGGAAGAGGTGGAACAGCTTTAACCTGTGATTTGCCTGTGGTCATAGATGTCTCTGCAGATTAACAGCAGCAGGGAATTATCTCCCCCTTCCTGAGCAGCCTGAGCCCTTGGGGTCCATAGGGGATCTCTGATGGACACGATGGGAGCTCAGTCAGCCCTTCCACGTTAATGGCTCTGCACCCAGGTCTCCATGTGTCAGACCCTCTGCATTTCAGGGTCAATGGCCAAGTGATAATTTTTTTACGGTCCCAGGAGGTGAAGAAAGTGATAGGGGGACTTTTAACCCCAGAGAAACTGTGTTGGTGGAGCCAGTGGACTGAGAAATGCCCCTTGGAGTTTCTTGCCATGTCTGACCCGCTGGTGGGCTGGCAGGTGGTCCTTCAGCTAAGGCAAGAGTGGAGTTTGCCAGCAGTTCCTTGTGCACGTTCTGGAGATCTCTCAGTGCTGCACCTCTCCTTTCCTAAATCCACCTGACTTTATCTGAGCTGCAGCACTTGGGCTTGGGCTGCTCCCCTGCTTGTGGCATCCTGGGGAAGAGCTGAGGGCAGCCCCTGTGCTGGGCAGAGCATCTCCCAGCACTCCCTGCCACCCTGGGGATGATGATGCTGCATCCCCCTGCCCCTGCCCTGCCCTGTCCCTGCCCCTGCCCTGCCCCTGCCCTGCCTGCCCCTGCCCCTGTCCCTGCCCTGCCCTGCCCCTGCCCTGCCCTGCCCTGCCCCTGCCCTGCCCCTGCCCCTATCCCTGCCCCTGTCCTGTCCCTGCCCCTGCCCTGTCCCTGCCCCTGTCCCTGCCCCTGCCCTGCCCCTGTCCCTGTCCCTGCCCCTGCCCTGTCCCTGTCCCTGCCCCTGCCCTGTCCCTGCCCCTGTCCCTGCCCCTGCCCTGTCCCTGCCCCTGT
>JAYDZK010000086.1:410693-422103 GCA_034509185.1 Euphonia xanthogaster
CCCCGAGCCCAGCCCAGCCCCGAGCCCAGCCCCGAGCCCAGCCAATCCCAGAGCCCAGCCCAGCCCCGAGCCGAGCCCAGCCCAGCCCAGCCCTGCCCCGAGCCCAGCTCCGAGCCCAGCCCAGGCCCAGCCCAGCCCAGCCCAGCCCAGACCCGAGCCCAGCCCAGCCCAGAGCCCAGCCCAGCCCCGAGCCCAGCCCAGCCTCGAGCCCAGCCCAGCCCAGCCCCGAGCCCAGCCCAGCCCCGAGCCCAGCCCAGGCTGCCCCTGTCCTTGTGCCAGGATCGATGGGGATCGCGAGTGACCCGTCAATAACAACGATCCCATAATGAATAGGGGCTGTGTGCAGGCTGCGCTCTGGCCCCGCCATTACAAGGTCCTGACCCCGAGTGGTTTGTCCAGATTTATCTTATTCCACGCTTTTAGCCTCTTCCTCACCACGCTGCAGGGCCAAGCCTGCCAGTCCCTAGGAATTAGGGATCCTTTGGGGCCCCTTCCTCATCCCCCATGGAATTTGTCCCAGGATGGAACCCTCCCTGACAGTCACCAGTGTGGGCAGGGTGTGGGGTGGGGGCTGCAGTGGGGTCCTGGGTTGTCATCCTGCAGCTCCCACTGATTTTCCCAGCTGGAGGAAATCCCTGGGTGGTTCTCCCCACCCAAGGGCGCTGCCCCTGATGTCCACCGGCTGAAGCTGCTTTGCTGAGCCTCGGGCACAGCCAGAACCCCTCTCTGCTGAGACACAGCCCCGTGAGCAGCTCAGCACGGATGGAAATCAGTGGGGAGCTGAGTGGGTGGAGGATTTGAACACATCCCTCTTGCAGTGTCTGTCATATTGCCCTGCTGTGATAAAAGCTTAAGGAGCTGCCCACTGCGACGAACATGCTCCAGCGGATTCCAGCGATCCATCGCAGCTCATGGCTCTTCCTGCTGGGAGGGATCCCAGCCCCGGGGAAGGCAATCTCCTGGCACTGGCACAATCAAACACCTGGGAATTGTTCCCAGGTACAGTAGCAACTGCTTTGCTCTTGGGTAGGTCTTTGTGCGTTAGCCTCAAAGGGAATTAAAATAAAAAGGGTTTGGAATCTCTTGCCCTGCTTTCCAGCAGGGAAACTGAGGCAGGGACAGCCCCACTTGTTGTACTGCACTAAACAGTTTATTTAGTTGTTGTTTTGCACTGGGTGATTTGAAATTTGCACTCTGTTATGTCACGTGGATTGTCATTTCCCTCTTCCCATCACATGGTCTCTCCCTCATCCACCCCTCTGCCCTGTACCCCTGGGGGTCTGTCCCCTGGTTACCCCTTGCCCCTCCTCAATGGTATCCCATTGGCTGCAGTCCTCTTCCCCCGCCCCATTCCCTCAGGTATAAAAGTCCCCTGCAAGAAGGCAACGCTCTCTTTTCTACCTCGGGGTTGCCAGAGTCTGAGGTGTCCCTTCCCAAGCCAGTAAACAGGACACTCGTCCCCACCTGGAGAAGAGCGCTTCTCGTCTTTTGCTTTCGTCCAGGTAAGAGTGTGTGGGCCGGGGTCCGGAGCTAGCCAGAGTGGACTCAAACAGCCCGAGGGACACGGATCTTACACCCACTCTCTGCTGTGCCCCTCACTGACCACTGGCATGCCCTCCTGGTGAGATCCTGCACACAAGTTGTAAACTGGAAACTTCCCGCAAGTGCTTTGTCCATTTTCTGAAGGCAGTTGAGCTCTAAAAAACTCCAGGCTGTGAGTACAGGGTGTGGATCCCTGCTTTCTCCCTCCTCTGTATTTTTTGAATGTTTTAGTTATTTTCCAGTGAATTTGACAGAGGAATTGAGGTTCACGATGCTTCTGCCACCTTCTGTCAGCAGGAGCTGAGCAGAGGAAAAAGTCTCTAGGGTGACCTGAGAGAAGCCCCATCAGATGTTGGAGCAGTGGCACAGGATGAGGGTGGAAAATGAGATTTAATGGCAGGAAAAGCCTCAACCAGAACTCCCAGTCCCCCATGAGACCCAAAGCTGCAGCAAACAGCCAATTTGGGTCTGATACTCATGTTAATATTATTTTTTTCCTCCTGATTTTTCTGAATTCCTATGGTTGTGTGTGTGAAGGGGTGTGGAGGGGAGACTCCTCTGCACTGAGCAAAACCCATGCAGGGAGGCTGGAAAAAGGGGTCAAGGCACCAGCCAAAACACCCAAATTTACATGAAGACAGCTGAGATGAGACAGGGGCCCCTTCCCTCCCCACTGCCAGCCTGGAACTGTGCCCCTGAGCCTGGCCTGACATGATCTCACGTGGAATTGCATCAGTTTTCTCTACAAAACAAGGATTTGATGTAACCATTCGAGGATATCTCAGCTTAGATGTTCTGGAGCTGCATATGAAAGCTCCAGAAAGTTATTTATTTCAGCCCATTTAAAGTGTTTTTGCTGATGTATTCTGCAGAGTGGGTTTAGCGTGTGAGCTCTTTAGTGGAACCATTTCTGTATTAATGAGTCCTAACCCAAAGCCATTAAATGTGGCTTTAAAGGAATACCTCAGCGAATGGCTCATATTGAGATGGATGGGAGCAGACAGAGAGTGTTTGTAAACTTACACATCCTCAAATCAAACTGGAACTCATTAAATACTGCAAAATTATTCACTGAATAATTCACTCGGCTTGAATATGAAAGATTTGGACAACCTTGGGTTGTTTGATTGAAAAACAGCTTATTTTTATGCTCCTGTGTATGTGACAAAGTAAAAATATGAGCTGAAGGTGGGGAGCTCTGTCACCTTGGTGTCGAGGGCCTTCCTTGGAGGAAGCGTCATTAAAGCTGAATTCCAGCAAATTCAGCCTGGAGGGAGGGTGGGCTTTGCTGGGAACAGTCAGCCTGGCTGACTCTGAGGATTTTAAAGGATTTTTCGTGTTTCATGCCCTGATGGGGCTGCAACAGCTCTGGGGAGCTCGGGGGGTCTGAGCTCGGGGCACCAAGTGTTGGCTGAGGGTTCTGGGTCAGCTCCATGTCTGTGGGAGGCTGTTCTGTGTCAGGCCAGGCTTTGAGATGCTGGGGGGAGTGGGAACCAAGCATTCCAGGGTTTTCCTTGTCCCCTAACTCCTGCCTGTCCCCAGGGGTCTCCAGCTGTGCCAGGAGCTGCCCCAGCCCTGTGTGGGGTCCTGCTCCCAGCACAGCTTCTGTGCAAACGGGTGGCTCTGCTGCACCTTTTCCTGCCTGCAAAGCCAGAGAGCAGCTCCAGGGGCAGCTGAGGTTTGTGAGGGGATCCAGGCTCGTGACAGGATCCATGGCTCCAGCAGCCTCTGGGCCAGGAGACCTGCTCCTGCTGGTTCTCCTTCCCCAGGCAGGGAGAAGAGGCAAGAAATGGGAAAAAGCCATAATGGCACTGTGTGTACAGGCCAGAGATGTGATCTGGGCTGAGCTCCTCGGCCATCCCTTCAGCTCAGGCTGTGATCCTCCTGGTTGCACACTGAGGAGCTCTGGAACTCAAGGAATGCCTCTTCCCTCCATGAGGAAACTCTGGCAGGAACTCCAGGATTGCCTTTTCCCTCCGTGTCCCCTCCTGCTCTAACCACATCCCACCACCGGCACGGCGACTCCACAATCAGGAACCTCCCAGCAGAAGAGAAAGCTTTAAACAAAATACAATTTTACAGTTCATTTCAGGTAATCACAGAGTCTATGTTCCGAAATGATCCTCTCGGCATTGCCCATGGAGAGCAGCAATGGCTGATTGGCATTCCATTACTAAACAGCTAAGCCATTCATAATGCAAAAAACCAGACTTGATGGAAAGATTTGATTCAGTTTTCAAGCTAGACTAATTCAAAACCCAGGGCTCTATAAATCAGAGCAAATGTTCTTTATAAAAAAAATATAGCCAGAGCCCATGTGCAGTATCAGATCTATGATTTATGTCTGTATCCCATTAAACTGAAGGACAAGCGAGGGGAGCAGGGCTGTCCCTGCACCCTGGGGTCCTGCCTGCCCCATAATAAACACCTTCAGTGACTGAGGAAATGGCTCTGGTGTCCCAAGGACATTTGGGGACATTGGGCTTTCCCTTGGGGAGGGAGCACAGCTGAACTGTGCCCTTCTGTTGCTGCCAGCAGGGACGGAGACAGGGGGACAGGAACAGGGGCAGGAACAGGGACAGGGGGACAGGGACAGTGGCAGGGGGACAGGAACACGGGCAGGGACGGGGGGCAGAGGATGGGGCAGGGCAGATCTGGCAGCACCATGGCCATGGGAATGAGCTCACAGCAGGGCTCCTTCCAGGGCACACTCTCCCAGCCAGGTATAGCCCCGTGCCCCAGGGGTGCCCCCCTGCTCCCCCAGACCCTGGGGTGCCTCCGGGGACTGTCATGGGATTGTTCTGTGTGATCTTCATAGAACCATGGGATGCCTTGGGTTGGAAGGGACCTCGTCCCATCCCTGCCATGGCAGGGACACCTCCCACTGTCCCAGGCTGCTCCAAGCCCCAGTGTCCAGCCTGGCCATGGACTCTTCCAGGGGCCACAGCTGCTCTGGGAGCAATTTCTCCTCGGTACAGACGTTAACTCTCTCCAACTCTGCTGAAACCTGTGGGTTTTCCTTCCTCACTGCACCACCTCACATCCTGAGGAGTGTCCTGCTTGCAGAAATGTCATGGTTTAACCCCAGCCAGACCCAGCCCCTCAAGGCCTCTTGCTCACTCACTCCCCACAGCAGGATGATAACATCTGGATAGCTCATGGATTGAGATAAATTCCATTTAATAGGGAAAGCAAAAGCTGCACCCACAAGCCAAGCAAACCAAGGGATCAGTTCCCTGCCTCCCACGGGCAGGTGGGTGTTCAGGACCTCCAGGAGAGCAGGGCCCCATCCCATGGAATGGTGGCTTGACCTCCATCGCCCAGAGCAGGAGCTGAGGTGCCCTCAGACCCAGCTGAGGTCTGTTGGAGAGGGAGGATCTGACCCAGGAACGCTCATCCTCAAGCTGCAGGACAGAAAATTCCCTACATTTATTTCCTTCCCCCTAGACTTGCCTGTCTGCTGGCAGCTCCACCATTCTTTGAGAGCCCAGCCCCTCCTGCAGCCTTACCACAGCGAGTGGTGCTCAGGCTGCCCTGAGTCCCGGAGCCTGGCCTTGTCCCTGCTTCCCAGGACAGAATCCATCCCCAGAGCTCGCTGCCTGGGCTGCTGCTGTTTATTCCTCTCCAGTTCCTGGAGCTGCTGCAGCCGGGGCTGGGAACATCTGTTGGCAATCCAGAGCTCACAGGGAAAAGGATGCCATCGTTCAGGAGCCGACAGTGACATTTTAAAAGCCGTGTCTGAAATCCCCAAACAATTAAGAGGCATCTTTTTTACATTCCCTCCCTATCTGAGGCGTTGCACAGGCAAGGCACCAGCTGAGAAGTACATGTAGATCTTGACAGGAAAAGCTGCGATTAATGAATAATGGAGCACCAGCAATATATAACTTCCAGGCGGAGCCATCGTAATTCAATCCAAACAGTAATATCAGGGTCTTTTCTTGGAGGAGTCTAAGCAGCAGTTAAATATTAAATAAAAAAGATGACATTTTATTTTATTTTCCTTTGGCAATTCTGCATCTCCTGATTCAAAGAAGCAGAAGGCAGAAAGTGCCACCATGGAGGGGGAAGGAAAGTTTAAATGTAAATTCACCTGCCCCCAGCCTGGGCTATAACAGTGCTCAATGAGGGAAAGGGAGGGCAGGGCTGCAGCACTGGGCCGCCCTCTCTGGACTGATTTACCACCTGGACTTGTGCCCTTCATCTTTTCATCATCACTCAGATTGCTGGGACTCTTCAAGGAAATAGCTTCAAACTTTTGTCCCTGGTTTTGTGTGCTTGGGAAGATGTGTTCTTAAAAAACTCAATAATTCACCATCTGCACGGGAGCCTTGCTCAGTCATCCTGAGCAGAAGCAGATTTGATCCCATTAATGCAATCGGCTCTGCTTGCTCTCCATGCGGCTGTTTCCCCCTTTTCTTTCACTTCTCTGGAGCTCTACTCCCGTGCAATGCCCCTGAGGCACCTCCAGCATTTCAGCTCTGCTTCAATCTCCCCTCACACCCCCTGGGCTGTGGCGGGGTCCAGCCCCTTTTCTCACCCCACGTTCTCCCCATTACAGCAGAAACCTCCCTAGTGGCCTCTTTGCACCTCATTAAATCCTCATTTCTTTCCAAATCTCACATCAGCCCTTCCCTCTCCGCTCTTCCTGGTGCTAGGGCTGAACGATTTCATGAATTCCCCCAAGCGCTGCCCACTCCAGTGCTCCCAGTAACGCCTCCATGGAGCAGCCCCAGCTGCTGATGAGCTCCTTTGGCACCTCCTGCACACCAGGGACTGCTCCGGGCTGCCCGGGTCACCCTCAGGGTGAAACTCTCCTCACCCAGCAGCCCTCTGCCAACAGGAGCCATCAAACAGCTCCCGTGACTCCTCTGCCAGTGACCACAACTCTCCTCTGTGTCCTACAAAAATGGTGCTCCCAGCAAGGAGCTATGGGGGAAGAGAGGGAGGATGGGGGGGATGGGGATTTGGGGTGAGCAGTGGGTACCTGTAGGGCTGTGTGAGGATTTGGGGTGAGCAGTGGGTACCTGTAGGGCAGTGTGTGCAGGATGCTCACACTCAGCCACTTTCCCTAAATCTCATCCAGTAAATGTTTGCAAATGTGTGGCATTAACTCTTTGTTTCTTTTCCACCTGGAGGACAAAACCTTTACTTCTTGTCCTGGCTCTGCTGTTCCAGGAGGAGTGGGGGGCAGACTGAGAGCATTCCTGGTGTGGAAGACAAAGCCCCAATTCACACAAAATCCGTTCTGCTGCAGGCTGAGCCCGGCTCCCCCGTGTTCAAGGGAGGGAGCAGTGACCCATGAGCTCCTCCAGGGGTTTGTGCTCCACTGGGCCCAGGGCTCTCCCTGGAGCCAGGAGGGCATCAGGCCTGGCAGAAACACAGTTCTTGTCCCAGTGGAACTGGAAGGAGTGGAGAGAGAAGTGCCTGAGCTGGCCCTGCAGGTGAGGGCTGGGTGGGGGCACAGGGTCCTCTGGCTCACAAATCCAGTGTTCCTGCAGAGCTGGGAGCGTGAGAGCAGGAGCAGCTCCAGTCCCTGCAATAACAGAGCTGACCCATCAGATAAGGCACAAAAACACCAATGGGGGGAGGTTCAGATCCTAAACTCAGCCTGTCGGGTTTATCCCTGAGCCACTCAGCAAAAAGCCCTCCATGGAGGGGTCCCAAGCAGAGGCATCCCCGTGGAAGGTCCTGGGGACATGAGCCCAGCCAAGAGAGGGCTCCCTGCACGGGGCAAAGCCTCGTCCCCCATGGCCAGCAGTGAGACAGAGCCAAGCACAAACCAAGCAGAGCCAATCTGCAGAGCAGGGTTTCACAGACTTTCCTGAAGATCAGCCCCAGGAACAGCTCTGGTTTCCTTCCTCATTGCTCTGCCAGCCACCTGTGGAAGGTTTGTTTGCTTTCTGACCCCCCTTCACAAAAGAACAATATTTTACCATCACCTCTTTTCTTTTTTCTTAATTTTCTTTAATTATACTTATTTAAAGTCTGTAGCATTTTTGGAGGGCTGAGGAGGAGGGATAGCAGGATACAAGCACCTTCTAAGACCTTTAATTCTGTCCAGATAAGAGAGCTGCACTAAATGATCTCCAAAAAGAGAGCAGAAGTTAAGATAAGACTCTGTGCTTTCAAAAGTATCCCAGTAACTCCATTAGAGACAGAACTGGTAGAAAGCAAGCAAGATGGAGCAAAACAGATCTTTCTGGGATTTTAATTTTTGTCTCACTGGAATTAAAAGGAGCTGTCTTAATAAACAGCCTTTTCTTCCCCAAGGAAAGGATTTTATTCCCCAGTAAGAAGTGATGGGATGAGAGAAAACGTCTCCAGGAAGCACCAGGAGAGGTTTAGACTGGATGTTTGGAGATATTTCCTCATGGGAAGGGATTGTCAAGCTCTGACACAGCTGCCCAGGGCAGTGGTGCAGTCACCATCCTGGAGGGGTTTACAAGGCTTGTGGCACTTGGGGACATGGGGCAGTGGAAGTTCAGAACTTGTACTGAGGAGAAGCTGTGCCCACAGAAGCTGTGGCTGCCCCTGGAAGTGTCCCAGGCCAGGCTGGATGGGGTTTGGAGCAGCCTGGGACAGTGGAAGGTGTCCCTGTGTTGGAACAAGATGGTCTTTAAGGTCCCTTCCCAAACCATTTTAGGATTCTGACTGGAGAGGGAACTGTGGTCAGGAGGTTTCCCTACCAAGGATGGAATTTGTTAAGCTTTTGGCAGAATGATTTTTATCTTTTTTTCCCCCGTGAGTTCTGCCTGCTTCCTGCTGCAAATTTCAATATTTCATCAGGAAAACAAAAGCTTCTTGGCTTTCAGTGGATGTTTTATGTGTTTTGAGCAGGATGTTGTGACACACTGTTGATGTGTTTCCAAGGGAAATGGGAGCTCCTCTTGCCCGAGCTCTCTGTGCTGTCACTGCTCCTTCCTTCCCCAGCTCTGCCTGCCGAGCCCGATTCGGGTCCCACCCTGAACCCCATTTCCTCAGAGCAATAAAGGAAATAACTGCAGCCCACGGCTATGTAAAACTCTCCGGGAGGCACAAATCCCCCACAGGATGAGCAGACAGCACACACTGCTCTCACATCCCGAGGGAAAACAGGGGAGGCAGGGAGAGAGGGAAGGGAGGCAGGGAGAGAGGGAAGGGAGGCAGGGAGAGAGGGAAGGGAGTCAGGGAGGCAGGGATGGAGAGAAGGGGAGGCAGGGATGGAGGGAAGGGGAGGCAGGGCCGCTCCCTTGGCCCCGTGCTCTGGGATGCTCCTGGGGAAGGAAGATATCCTGGACCTCAGGGCCCTGAGCCAAAGCCAGCGGGTGCCTCACCAAAACAACATCGCTCATCCGAGCAGCGTTCCCAGGGAATCAGGTGTTAATGGGGTGTCACATTTGTCTTGCCGACAGCTGGCATCACTGATAAGAATTAATCAGCTATAAATAAATAAGTAAATAAATAAGTAAGTAAAAGTGATAAAACCCCTCCAATATCTACTAACAAGGCTATTTGTGATTTTTTTTTTTTTGTCAGTGTTGCTCTTATCTTACACAGAGGAAGGGGGGAAAGCAGTGAGGCAGATAAAAGTGTTGGGTAAATCCAGCATGGCTGGATTATGCTACTGGAGCTGAGTGCTCCGTGCAGTGGAGCAGACACCTGCTCCTTGCTCCTGCCTGATAGCGGGCACAGGCAGCTTTAGCACCGCTTGGGCTTCCAGGCAAATGTTTTTCAAGTGCAAGCAGGGTCTTGCAAAGCCTTGCACATTCACATGCACACCCAGCATGCATTGGTGATGGCTTTGTGCAGGATTTGTGCTGGAATCAGGCTGGGCTGAAGGGAGGGGATCTCCCAGGAGCAGTTGTTAGCAAGCTGCAAGATAATCAATAATCTTGATGGAGATGCAATGGGTTCCTGGAGTCTGGAGTTCATGATTTTGCCATAAGTAGAAATAACTGATCGCCCATTTGCTGGGGAGGGTATTGAAAATTCTGTGGGTATTTGTCCTTCCAGGGAAACACCTTTGTTTATAGACCCAGCCAGGAGCACACCAGGGCCCGTCCTTCCTGCCCTGGTCACGCCAGGGTGGGGACTTTGACTGGGCTGACCAAGGCACAGCTGGTGCTTTGGAGACTTTACCAAAGGGGTTCTGTGTCCTGCCTGCTTTGGGGACCCTCTGCTTCCACCCTGGGATGATCCAGCTCTGCTCTGACCCTTTTCCTCCCATGATTTCCCAAAGCAAAACCACGACTCTAAATATTCAGTGCAGCCACTGTATCTTCACAGAAATATCAATGGGATCTTGTCTGTTAAAGTCCCATCTATTAGAGCATATAATTTTGCCAGAGTCAGAATCTATTAGTGAAATCTCAGCCCTGGTGACAAGATAACAGAATCCTCAAATTAAACAGGGTTTCCACAATTACAGCGTCTCCCTTTCTTTCCCAGCATTAACACCATAAGTGCTGCTGTCAGACAAGATAAAATCTGAATTCTATCCTGACAAGGCAAATGTTATCAAAGATCAGTTAATTACACACTGGATTTGAGAAGAGGCAAATAAACCCCCTGTGGGTTCGTGTGAAAACTGCTGTCTTCCCACCAGCTCCTCCCTGGGCCACCAGGCACGATTCCCTCATCCCTCCCTCCCTCTCCAGCAGGCTGAGGAAATGGGATCCACACTTTCTGCTGCTGTCAGACCTTGCCCCCAGCCCAGAGCAAGATACTGACACGGGAGAGGTGCTGGAGGTTTGAAGTGTTTCCTGCAGGAAGGGACTTGTAAAAACCTGCTGGGTTTGTGAGGAGGCTCTATGGCTCTGCAAAGAGCTCTTTCAACCCAGCCCATTCTGCATTTCTCTGATTTATTTCATTGAAACAATTGTTTCCCTGCAGGAATTGTCAGAATGGACACACATCATCTTTATCCAGTAGCTGCTTCCCTCCAGCTGGGAGTTTTTTCTTCCTGTTCTTTGTATTTGCAAATAAGGTATTTAAGCCTTATTTGAGTGGCAGCCTGTGTTGGAGGGGGATGTTTTCCAGCTGCTGTGAGTTCACATGGAGCTGTATTCCATCCATCTCCAGCAGCACTGCAGGTGGATGGGACATTCCCACTGCTCATCCCAAAATCCCGATGGAAGCATGAGAAGGCTGCTATTAAGAGCTGTCAGCCACAGGTGTTGCACAGCCCACAGCAAGAAACAGGCCAAATTCAGAAAATTATATGGAAAAGCAGAGCTTGTGGATATCGCTGCTGCATTTAAAATTCTCTTCAGCCCTGCAGGGTGACCGCTCCATTGCTGGATTTTTGCTAAACACAGACACCACGACTGCAGGACTCAGCCCAAACCCCCTGGTGCTGCTTTGGTGACTCTGCCCTTGTGCCCCAGCCCTGCCTGTCTCTCCCAGCTGGGTTTTCCTGCTTTGCTACTTCCTGCCCTGCATTCCTGGTGTTCCTGGGGCTGGCAGCTCCATTCCAGCCCAGCACAGTGACAACTGTGTGCAAGGAGCTGTCACACAAGTGCCTGGCACTCGGAGAGGAATAAATGATCTTCTTGTTTTGCTAGGTGCCTCATCGAGGAGAGCTGGTGATGCTCCACCAAGCTGGAATGATGGACCCCTGTCCTGGTTTAGAGCAAATTTGTGAGAAAATCTCCAAAAGGGAAACCTCCAGAAAGCAAACCCACACAGCCTCTGCCCCCATTTGGTTCGGGAAGGATTCCTGGGAGAGAAGTGGACAGAACCTGTTTATTGAACAGGCACAGCACCCCCAGCACACAGAATGAACAACACCGGGTGACACCGCTCTGTCCCTGCTCTGAAAAAGATGGCAAATCCAGAAAGCCTCTCTGGGGTGGTGGCTCTGTTATCAGCCCCTGGCGCTGGGGCA
>JAYDZK010000086.1:422203-436005 GCA_034509185.1 Euphonia xanthogaster
GCAGCTGATAACAAAACAAAACAAAACAAAACAAAACAAAACAAAACAAAACAAAACAAAACAAAACAAAACAAAACAAAACACCAAAACATTTGCCCTTCAAAGCCAGTCGTGAAGGCACAGAACATAATATCCAGCATAAACAGAACAACAAATGGGGATACAAGCATCATAACCTCACCCTAGGACAACATCCCTTCCCATGCTGCTCATGGGGAGCGGGGTCAGGCAGTGCTCTGCTCCCACCACGCTCCTGTGATCCTCTCCACCCCCACTAATCCCCTACAATTCTCCACTTCTGCTCAGGGCAAGGTTCCTCATGGCCCTCACCCTGCCTGGGCTCAGGGCTGGGCACTCTGCACCTGGGTGGGCTTCCTGGAGGCCAGGAGCAAGTTGGGAAAGCCCCACCAGCATGGCAACAAGTCGGCTGCATGGTGGGACTGGGAGAACATGGTGGGACTTGCAGAAACACAAAATTTGGGCTTCTTGACTTGTTCCATCCTCCTCCTTGTATCTCCACCTCCACCTCTCTTCTTCGCCATCCTTTTCCATTTTCCCCTGGATCAGTCTTTCCTGAGGATGCTTCGAGGTTTGGAGTGACAGGATTTGTGTCAAATGCTGTGTGACAAAGGAGCTCTACCTCCTACCCAGGTGTGACTAATGTTACCAACAGTCTGAGCTTGTTGTCACAGCTTTTATTTAATTCAGGGGGAAAAGAGCAAGAAAAGAGAAGGAAAAAAAGGACACGGATAATTTATGAATCCAGGGTGCAGAGAGGGGCCTGGTTGTGATTGTCTAGGAGCAATCCCAGTTCTCCTCCCAAGGAATCAGTGTCCCTGTGCTTAAGCTTAGCCCAAGAAGGTCAGAGAATCAGGTAATGATTTGGGTTGGAGGGCCCTTAAATCCCATCTCATTCCAACCCTGCCATGGGCAGCGAACGTCCTCTAGACCAGGTTACTCTGGGCCCTGGTCCTGCATCTCTGTGCTAGAATTAAATACAAGGAAGCCCAGCCCAAACCAAGCTAAAAATTAAGATTCTCATTTAAACAGGAGCCAACTGCCTGAAAGTGAAAGATGGTGGAACCCCCACTGCTCATTCCTTTGGTTTCATGGCTGGTGACAGGCATTGCCCTTCCTGCTGGGACACAGGAGCTCCATCCAGCACAGCGGGGCCCCCTGGGACACAGGAGCTCCATCCAGCACAGCGGGGCCCCCTGGGACACGGGGGCTCCATCCAGCACAGCGGGGCCCCCTGGGACACGGGGGCTCCATCCAGCACAGCGGGGCCCCCTGGCCCCCTGGCCCCCTGATTGCTCTTTCCCTTCCCACACCCCGAGCCTCCCTCCCTTACTGAGCACAGGAAAAGGGCAGAGCAAACTGGAATATGTAAAATGCTCCTTCCTTGCATGTCCCACCTGGCTGGTCTCCCAGTGGGCTCTTTGGGTGCCCATCACT
Source organism: Euphonia xanthogaster (assembly GCA_034509185.1). Lineage (NCBI taxonomy): Eukaryota > Metazoa > Chordata > Aves > Passeriformes > Fringillidae > Euphonia > Euphonia xanthogaster. The sequence continues at coordinate 423,659 of JAYDZK010000086.1, forward strand.
GCTATTCACCAAGGGCACCATTACTGTTTTTGTCACTTCCTTACAGAACACGAAAATACCAAATTTCTCCTGCCCTGGGTAGAATGGGGAGTCACTGCTTTCATGGTTAACAAGCCCCAGGTGATGCCATGCTGGTCTGACTGGTGTGAGAGCTCCTGGGCTGGTTGGTGGCTCCCAGGGACGAAGTGAAACCCTCACTTCTGCTTTGGGATGATGTATTTCACACAAAGGCATAGACACAGCCATGGAATAAAGTAGCACTTAATTGCAAAGAAAAACGCAGGGATGGGAACATAGCAAAAAATTCAGGATTTATTTGCTGGTGGGAAGCAGCAGAGGTGGGGCATTGGCAGTAATTGACTTGGAGTAGGCTGCAGATCCATTCCCTGCCTGGAATTTACACCAAGCCCTCTAAGTACATCCTCCACCAGGGCTTCCATCATGTCAGACTTGTCAAACGTGGGTAATGCAGATGAAACACTTTAAAAGAATCTCATTTTCAGGACAAGCTGATCACTCTTTCCTTGAAAATAAAGCCCTTGTAAAAGATCTTAATTTAAGCAGTCAAAGATTAAGCTGCCCAGAGCGATTGCCTGCTTTTGCTGCAGAATTTCCTGGCATTTAGCACGAGGCTGTTCATGGTGTGTCATGAGCCTTGAGCCCCATCCTGCTGGAAAACAGCAACTGGGGGGCAAAAGGAGACCAGGGGGAGGCTGTGAAGCCTAAAGCGACTCTTGCAGAAAATTAGAGGCAGGTACCAGTTTTGCCCTTGTCCCCAGTCCCTCTGCAGCTCTCCTGGAGCCCCTTCAGGCCCTGCAGGGGCTCTGAGCTCTCCCTGGAGCCTTCTCCTCTCCAGGGGAGCCCCCCCAGCTGTCCCAGCCTGGCTCCAGAGGGGCTCCAGCCCTGCAGCAGCTCCAGGGGATTGATCTTCACCTTTGTCCCTGGAGGTGACAGACTCCCTGAAGGAGCTTGGTGCAGCCTGTCACATCAGGTTGATGACCCTGCTCCCTGACCTCTTGTGATCCCAGAATCGAAGGGAAATTGAAGATTTTGTCTCCTAAGCTGTGGCTTAGGAGAAATCTGAGCAACAGCTGAGTCAGTGCTGGCCCATCTGGAGGGGGAGCTTTTTGTTCAGAAGGGCTCAATGTCACAGCACACTGAGAGCTGGAGTAAAAGGGGAAAACAGGGATAAAAGGAGCAGTCAGAGGAAGAAATCAAGTGAACAAAGCTCATTTCCTTGAGGTATTTGAGCTTCTGATCAACTCTAGTATCTTCAAGCAGCAGAAAGCCTTATTTATATATTATTTATCTTTGGCTTAAAAAGAAACATTCTCTCATGTGACAGCTTCTGTCTGGATTTTTGTGCCATTTTCTTTTCTTTCCCCTATGTTTGTTTTTTTTTTTTTTTTTGTCTTCTTTTTCTTTAGGGGGATCTTAACAGAGCTGCTCTGCCTCCGTTTGCTTTTGTAGCCACAACTTCAAGGCCTGACCTTGGTGTAACTCCTGTCCATGGCCTCGGGCTCTGCCTTGGCCCTGCTTCCCCTCCTGCCCTGGCTCTGATCTTCCTGGAGCTTCACATCTCCACGTCCAGGGCTGCTTTGTGCTGCTGACTGGGGAGGGCTGGAGGGGAGCATGTTGCTGCCTGTCCCTGGAGAAGAGCTTCTCATTGATGTGGAAAGCAGAAAATAAAGTAGACGATTGCACTCTTTATCTTGGGGGAACAGTTTTGTTCTCCCCATCCCCTCCCTGCAGATAGGAAAGCATCTCAGGGAAGCCCTGGGAGCAGGGTGAGGGGAAGGCAGTGCTGAGAGCAGCAGGCACGTTTGTTTCCAGCACAGGTGACTTGGGACCTGCTTTGCCATGTGTGTTTTGCTGCTCCCTGGCAGCCCCTCAGCCAGGGCACCTCGTGCCTGCAGTGCCCCGGCTGTGCTGCTTTGCAGCCAGTAAACCTGAATTGGGAATTGGGAGAAAAGCCCAATTCCTCAGGTTCAGAGGGGCTGCAGAAATGGCACATGGCTGTTAAACAGCATGGCTGGGACTGAACCAGAGACACATCAAAGGGCAATGGGTGCAGAAAGCTTTAAAAATGCTCCTTTTGGGGTCTCAGGAGTGCTCTGTGCCTGTCCCACTGCTGTGCCATGGCACCATCCCACATCCTGCAGGGCACAGCCCCTGCACATCTGTGCACAGCTGCAGGCTGTGCAGGGGCTCCCCCTTGGCAGAGCTCTGGCCAAGTGGAAAATGGGCATTTGTAGGTACAAGGCCTTTGATTTTCCACTGGGAAAAGAGCACAGGCAGCCAGAGTCAAGAGCGTAAATCAGAGCTCACTGATACGGATCCAAGAACCCTTCCAGATCAATATTTAAGAGAGTGAGGTAGGAAGGCAACCACACTCCCTCTCTATCCATCAGCTCTGCACAGGACTGCTTATCTCATCTATCTCCTATCCCCCATCTCCGCCCAGGCTCTTCCCTCCCCATATCTGCAGCACCATCGAGCCCTCTAATAATTCCTTTGTGTTCCAGCCTCACTTCTACAAGGGAAGACTCCCAATACTGAGACCTCTTCTCACTCTTTACTCATGCAGGAGGCTTGGGAGTGAAATTAGCATCAGAGCTGCTGACACTGAGCTTTATCCCACCCAGGCAGGTCCTGGCTGCTGCTGGAGATTGTTGTGATCCACTGGGAAAGACTTCACGCCCTGGCAGCTCCAGGTAAGAACCTGCTGCTGTTTTCCTCTTTGCCCTGCTGGAGTCAGGAGCAGGAACATTTGGACGCTGTTGAGAGGGTCAATACATGGTAAATGTCAGGCTCTTGGAGCCTCTTGGGACGCTGTCCCCTCCCGCCCTGGGGTTGTCACCTGTGGTGGCACCACAGCAGAGGAACAAAGGCCCTGAGAGGACCCAGACCCAGGGGCTCCCTGCCCTGAGGCAGCTCTCACCTGACACAGCTGGCTCTGCCCACTGGGCCAGGGGCTGGCAGCTGAAATGCCCTCAGTGCTGTGTAGCCCCTTATCTCTCAGCGAGGTGAGATGTTCCTGATTTCCTGATTTCTACAGCATCCTCTGCCCTCTGTGGGGTCCTGTCCTCGTGGGGCTGGGGACACAAAGGTGCCATTGTCTCTGCTGCAGATGGGAAGTGCTGCTCTACAGCTCAAATCCCCTCCTCCAGGTGCAGGATGCACAGGGCAGTGTTTATTTATTAAAAATGCAGTAGTCTCTGGAGGAATGGGCATGGAATTCCTCCCGTACCAGTGTGCCATAGGAGTGAGAGTCCTCTGCTTGGAGAGGAAGCAGAGCTCGAGGAGTGGATCATCCCTAAAGGAGCCCTCAGGAGTCACATCCTGGGAATGTCTGTGTGCCCACTGGCCATGGAGGGAGGGCTGTCCTCTGCCTTAAAACCACCTGAAGCTGGGTAAGATGAATGCCTCTGACACCCGTGGGAATGGGACTTGGGGCTATTCCCAGGAGTTCTGGGGTCTGACTGGCTCGGGGGCAGGTTGGGAAGGAGCAGGCTGCTGAGCCCTGCTGGCTCCTCACAGATCCTCACCACTGGCTGCCCTTCCTGCTCCCAGCAGCTGCCCAGAGGGATGAATTGCCCTCTGGAAATACCTTTTCATGCCACAGGCTTAACTCTAAAGCCTGACCTTAAGGTGGGAAACCTGCTTTAATTAGGCAGGAAGTCCAACTGATACATTCCCTTCTATCTCTCCATACTGTTTTTGGGTGTTTCCAGCAGCATCTTCTTCCCAGAGCTTTTGGGAATTATTTCCAGCCAGCAGAGTGGAGGGCAGGCCCAGGAGTGTGTGGGGAGGTGTGAGCTGAGTATTGATACAGAACTTTGGTGTCACTCAGACAAGTTTCTGCAGGCAGCAAAGTTCACATTTATGTGCAAATGAGGAGACAGTCACACTGAACTGGAGGGAGAGGATGCTAATGAATGTTCTGCCAGGCTTTAAGGAGAAGATATTGCCCAATGCTGTGGAAAATTAAAATTTGTTTCTAATATGTATGGTAAATTTAATGCTAAAGACCAAAGATAAATGGGAAGGGAGTTTAATATGAGCTGACCCCATTTTTGCTGGAATGTCATTTGCTGTGGTTTCTGCTTCCTTTCTGAAAGCAGGAGACACTCTAATTATTTCTTGCATTCTGCACATCCATTATTGCTCCCAAATGTTGAGAGCAAAACGTGAGGGACGCTGGGAAAGGAGCAAGGGAACCCTCCTGGGCCCACAGTGCTTCCAGGAGATCACAAACAGAGGGACTGGGCTGCAGAGCCACTGCTGATGGGCAGGAGGAGGAGTTTTGGGTTCTGAGGGCTCTTGTGGAGGTCACTGCTGTGAGATGTGGTGGCCATGGCACGACTGGGATTAAATTCACTTTGGGATGGAAAGAGCTGCCTGACTAAAGAGGATCTGGAGTGTGCAGGGCTTTGCTGGTCTGAGGTTCCTTGAGATGGATCCAACTTCCAGCTTTTTCAGAATTTAACACGCTGCCCACACAAATCCAAGGATCCTCCTTTGCATTAAGCTGTGAATTCACACAAACTGATCCAGCTATGGAAAAGCTGATTTGCAAAAAATCCATTGCCAGGCAAAAGATGAAACCAGAGGACCCCTTCTAGCCTTCATTCTCAGAGGAAAAGATTCTGAAATATCATGATTTATGGAAATTCCCTAGGAAAAGATCAGACTTGGAGCTTTATCTTCCTTAAATAGTTCCCTGTGAGGCTTAGGGAAGCTTTTCCTTCAGGGTGGGTTTTCAGCCACGGCCCAGGTTCCCCCCAAGGCACTGAACTGCAGAGCTCAGGAGATGCAAAGGTGGTGAAAGCTGAGCTCAGAGAGCATCCCTGGCATGGAGGGAGCTCCCCCAGGGCTGTGTCCAGCCTGACCCAGCCCATCCACTGTGCTGACCCTCCCTGGCAGCTCCAGCAGCTCAGAAATGAGCCTGCCTGCTGCTGCTGGGGCTCAGCAAACTCAGCAGCAGCTGAACAAAGTTTGCAGCTCGGAGGAGAGGCCTTGGAACTCCTCTCAGAGACGTTCAGGTCCCTCCATGCCCTGCTGAAGGAATTTAATTGGCTTGTGGCTGTGACAGGTTATAATCAACCTGTCCAATTTTAATTTCATCCTCAGCTATGTGGCAGATCTGTGTTTATTTTTTCTAATTATCTGCTTTATTTGAATGGTGGAAATGCCCTGCTGAAAGAAAATACTCCCACAGCTGTTTTCTCCAGGCAACTGGAAAAGTTCCTCCTGCAAGCTATGTGTTTAAATGGCAGTGCCCAGGAGTGAGGTGCTAAGGGAGGGGTTAATTACTCTTTGTTGGACTGTCTAAGAGGAAATGGCATCAAACAGCCAACCCAGTCACCTGTGTGGAGAGCTTCAAATGGGAAATGTAATTTGGCCCCTGGTGGAGAATTTGCAGCTGCAGGACCTGGAGAAGGGTCCCTTGTGCCTGGCAGGAAGGACTCGGTCCTGAGCGATCATCCACACAACATCCTGCAGGGAAAGAACTGACTCCAGTCAAGAGGAGATGGGCTGCAGATACCTCACTGGGGTCACTGGGCAAAGCCAACCTTCTGTCTGGAGCTGAGTGTGTGAAGTGGTGTCATCATTCCCCTTGTGAGGCCCCTTGCTGCCCCTGACTGCCACAGGGCAGCCTGGACACTCCAGAAGTGAGAGGTCTTATTTTGGTTAAAAGTAATTTTAGGAATAATTATAATTCCTGACTTCTGTATGAATTATTGGGAAGAGGGACACGTGGACCCTTGGTGCCTGTGGCCCTCAAGTGTATTTTCAAGCAGCCACATGAGTGTAGGTGTAGCTGACGCAGGACTTTTCTCTCCCTGAAAAGAGAGGCCAGTGGAATCTGGAGCTCCGGTGGGAATTGTCTTTGTTTGGACAGAGAGCCCCTGCCCTGTGAGGTGTGAGGGCAGCAGGAGGGCTGGGGCACGGGGCCAGCCCAGCTCGGGGTTTGCTCTGTGCCAGCCCTCAGGAAGCTCCCGGGCCCCCTGGGGAGTGCCAGCTCTGGGACGAGGCTTGGCAGGGGATGATCTGGAGCTGTCTGTCACCATTACAGCACTTGGCTTCCCAGACCCAGCCTGACAGGAGCGTTTTGTCCCAGGGGGTAGGGACGTGATCCAAGAGGACACCTTCCCCAGCCGCTGCCAGGCTTGGCCAGCCCTGCCCATCCTGGCACGGGGAACTGGGATTCTGCTCCATGCCAGGGGGAATTCAGAATCCAGCGTTTTCCCCGTGCTGGGGGGGAGCTGCAGTGGCTGTGGGACATGTGTGGGGTGGGCAGGGGATGGCTGGGGTGTGCTGTGTCAGGGCACCACTTCAAACCATGGCGAGAACCAGCTCGACCCTACGGAGTTTTATGCTGGTGTAATTACCTCTTCTGGGCACAGGGGATATTTTTAGCCTGCTTGCCTAAGGAAATTAAGCTTATATGATGATGGAATGAATGCGTGAGTGTTCCTGCATGTTTATTCTGACCTTAATAATTTTTGAAGCCATTGGCAGTTTCAAGCAGATTTGATGGGGAAGGAAAGCAGTCTCACATACAATTAAGGTTTTATCCACACTGTGAAAACACTGGTCAGGTTGAAGAGAGAAAGCCCATAAATGCTCCCAATCAGCATTTCTTGTCTGAACAACAGGCCAGAGCGTGGGCTTCTACCTCACCAGTTATCAAAGACTCCACACCAGGGGAGAGAATTTAGCAAAACCCATTGGAACGGCAGGAAAGGATTTGATCGGAGCTCGCAATCAAGCATGAAATGCAGATCTTGGGCAAACAGGGCTTTGTTGCTCTGTGTGCTGATGGGGCTGCATATTAACTGCTGATTAGTTGTATCAGCACAAAGGCAAGAATGGATTTAGTTGGAGGTATAAAGCCGTTCCTGGTATCACAGCTTGTTCCTCTTCCCCACATAAGTGCATTTGTGTCAGTCAGGTTGTTTGCTGCACTCAGGGAGTTAATGCTGCTCTCACTTTGGGGCATGAACAGGGCTTCAAAGCCCGGAGTATTTCACATGGAGATTTCAGTGCCGGGGTAAACCCAACCAGCTGTCAGATCTGGTTCTCTGCTGTACTTAAAGTGACACGGATTAGGACTGGGGAAGGGAGTTCTTATGGCAAATCCTCTGCATTGCTGTTCCTCAGAGGCTGTGATGGAGCTGTGCTGGGGACAGGCCCGGAGGGCTCAGCTTTGGGGGGTCCAGAGAGACCCCTCCTTAATCCAGCCCTGAACCCCAGCATGGCCCAGTGTCCATGGCCACTGTCCTTTCTGCCCCCCTCACATCTTTTCAGGGTGGGAAAACCACATCCCTCTCCCACATTTTGGAATGAGCAGTAGGCACCCACATCCCCCCAGCTCCCGAGCTTCTCCCCCTGGTTCTCCTCCAGGGAGATATCCAAGATGATTACATGTTCCTCAAACATGCACGGGAGCTTTCTTAAAATGAACTTCGTCTCCATTTCATTTAGCATAACTCACACTGGGGCTTAATACAGTTTAGCAAATCCACTGGAAATTTCAGCTTTTACTTAATTCAGATTAATTTTGCAGAGAGTCCCTGCATGGACAAATCTCCTGAGGCGCCTGACAGCAGCCAAGCCTTGCCACGTGTGGCCACAGGGACAAACTGGAATTTTGGAACTGGAATTGGCCAAGACGTGTTTCGTTTACCTTCTTTCCTGCTCTCAGCTGAATGATGGGCAAAGACCTTCCAGCTGCACCAATCCCTTCCAGCTCACCAATCCCTTCCAGCCTCCCACCCTCACCCACACCCCAGTGAAAGCTCTGAGCAGCTCTGGGGACAGTGGGGTCACACAGCTGAGCCCAGAGGAGCTGGGGTGGGAGATGCTGCTGCATCTCTGCCTGACCACCTGGCAAAGCCACCAGAGCTCTGAGGTGACAAAGCTGCCATAAAATCCAGTGCCAGAAGGGATTTCATGGGAATGCTTCAGATCCCAAGCTGGAAACTGTAGGATCTCCGAAGAAAGAAGCCCCACTGCAGGGCAGTGCTGTTCCTCCTGCAGTTCACCCCATTCCTGCCTCCAGGGGGATTTGTTTGCAGAGCGACTTTAATTAAGTCACTGGGAGCCCTGTGGGTCTGTGTCAGCTCTGCTCTGCACACCCTGGCAAAGAAACCCCATGGAAACATCCCTTGTCCTGCTCCTGCCAGCTCGGGCAGCTGCAATTGCACCGATGGGATCCAGCACAGGGATCATCAAAGCTTTCCCAGACTGTTCTCAAGGCTGTTTGCCATAAACTGCTGGGTGAGAACCACAGGGAATGCTGAGGAACAACATCCTTGTTGGACACTGGGGCTTGGAGCACTCTGAGACAGTGGGAGGTGTCCCTGTCCACGGCAGGGGTGGAACGGGATGGGCGTTAGGGCCCCTCCCAACTCAACCACCCAATAATTCTGTGATTATTTAGGATGGGAAAACTCCTCTCTCTGCAGGTGCTGACTCCTGTTGAATCAGAGCATCCCAGGAGCTGTCTGTGTTCCAAACTAGCCTGGCTCTCCAGGTGCCCTGAGCCCCTGGACACACAGCAGCTCCGCTCTGGAGCTCCAGCTGCCATTTGAGGATGCCCAGGGCAGCCCTGCAGGGTCAAGGTGTTCCTGAATGGCCCCACTGCTCCCCTGGTGCCCTGGGGGATGGACCTGCCTGCTCCCTGCACGCAGTGAGTTGAAGACACCATGGAACTGATTCCAGTGCAGCTCCTCAGAGGGAGCCTGGCAGCCCTGGGCAGCCCTGGTGCTCACACAGCCTCCCTGCAAGGATGGAACGAGTGCTTTGATGAGAACAGCAATTCCTTCCTGTCACATTTGGTGTTGTGGATCCATGGGGGATGTGGGAAGAGGGAAGATCAGAGCAGGCTGGAGCTGTGGGATGTGCTGAGGCCGGAAAAGCTGACACTGGAGTGTGCTGGTGACAGATAGGGCAGAGCTGAGGTGGCAGTGGAGCTTTCCCAGGTCCCCTATAATGCTGTCACATTGACCTTTCACAAATATATATTGGAACATTCCAGGGACCCTCTGCTCCCAGGTTCTGAACATCAGCAGCTCCGAGGGTGGTTTAATGCCCGGGGATGGTTTGGATCCTTGCAGAGCAGCCACTCACTGTGGTTCCCCCAGGAATGCTGACCTGGAGTGCTGCCCATGCCCTGGGGTGTCCCTCTGTGACACGGGGACACTGCTGGGACCCCTGGGCAGAGCTGGCAATGTTGTGTCATTCTCCATGTTCACTCCATGGCCTGGAGGAGGGCAGGAAGAGGGCAACCTCAGAGGATGGAGCCTGGAGGGGAGCTTGGTGCCCTCCCCAAAGTTTGAACCCTGGGCTTCTCCCCCTCTTTCAGGCTGGTTGTAACCCAGGCAGTTTTCTAAATTTGTGCAAAGAGATAATCCATGATTAACAGCCATTTTAATAAATGGCTAATCAATTTATATGGGTTGCTATAGAGTTTAATAAATCAAGCCCAGGTTGATTATAACCATGGCTTGTGGCCATCCTGTAATGCCTTCCTCTGATGTGCTTCTAATAGTCTGGAACCTCCAGTGCTGCTGTCAGGAACTCATTTAAAACATCAGGCAGTGTTTTTTAACATGCTAAAAGCACAGGGCAAGTAAATATTCCTCTCTACTTGTAAGTCACATGGCCCTTCATGGTGGCAAATTTGGGTCCAAACCAATGTCCATCAGGAGCCTTGGCAAGCAGGGACTCATGGAGCTGGGAAGAGAAGATGGGAGAGAGATGTAATTGTAGGGAGGGTGATGCTGAGCTGGTCTGGGGTCCTGTGGGGCCTGAGAGGGGCCAGGAGAGAACTCCTGCGGGGGAGGAAATGGGGAAGGGGGCAGCCAGACCAGCCTGCCGCAATTCCAGTGCCCAGGCTCTGCAGGGAGCTGGAGGCTGTCCTTGTCCTCACGTTCCAAAGTCACGGATGGATTTATCCCGAACTTCTCGTGCCCTTCCCTCCACAGTCACAGGGCAGCTGGGGCACCAGGGGCCTCTGGAGGTCACCTGCTCCCCCAGGGCCACCTTGCTCAGCGTGTCACAGGGTCACCCTTTAATCTGCTTGTCCCGCAGCCCTGCAGCCACACATCTCTGTGCAGTCACAGGGGAATCATACTGAGGGAATGTTTATGTCACTGCACACAGCAGAGGTGGAAAATGTCTCTCTGAAAGCGCTGGACTTTGCCCACAAACACCCAGGAGGGGCTCGGGGCTATTCCACGGCCTGGATGTCCCAGCTGGCACCTCACTGTCCCCAGAAAGTCACCCTGGCTCTTCCCGAGGCCGTGTCCTGCCAGTCAGGGGGGACAGTGATTTTCCAAAGGAGAAACAGGAGTTCAGTACGTGAACTGATTCCTCAGAGAGCCAGAATTCCTGCTGCTCTCCAGCCCCTGTGTTTTCAGAGCCATCAAGACAAAAGAGGATCATGGTACATTAAAAAAGCCAAGCAAACTGTGAGCTTGAATGTTTAAAGCCCCACAGCCGGTAGGGTTTGCTTTTTTTATATTCTAATTTTTTTTTCATTTCCAGTTTGATTCACACAACTCTTTGGAAGAAGCCCCATCTGCTAAATATAGTCTGAAACCTGTAGCTGCCTGGAAAGAGAAGTGTGGTGATTTCTGAAAAACTCCAGCCTATAAAAGCTGACACACAGCCACTCACACTCTCTAAAAACCATCTCCTGGTGGATTTATTAGTCTTAGGCAACAGCAGTTGGTCTGAAAAGAAAATGTATTTAACCTTTCTTTTTAATTGTCACACTGTTAACCTGTCAGTTCTACATGGGGCTGTTAATAATTCCGCTTTAAATGTCTCAAAAGAACCTTCATGTTTAAATATTAAACCCTAAAACTTGGGTACACTTAGCAGAGGATGGAGGCAGCGCTCGGAGCAGGAAATGTGGCTCAGTGCAGAGTCCACTGCAGTGCCTGGGAATTGTCACTCACAATCCAACAAGCCCAGACACAGCGTGGGCTGCAGATCCTGATCCCAGGGTCAAACCTTCGGAGCTTTAACTAGGCTGAACTGTGGGGTTTAGCCTGGGAACCACCTGGTTAGACCTTGAGAGCTGGGCTTTACCTTCAGCTTAAGGTAAGATGCACATTGAGGGGCACAATTCATTAATTGGGCTGAGCTGATTACACTTTAACTGCTCCTGCAAGAGGTGCACACAGATCACCTGGGCTTTGGAGGAGCTGGGAGCTGGGAATCAACTCCCAGTTTGTTTAAACAGGAGTCCTGTGTTAAAGGCCGTGGTTTGACCCATCTGCTGGACCTAAAGCCTTCCTCCCGTGGCAGAACGGTGTCCCAGCCTGGCTCACACCCCTGGCAGCTCTCACCCTCCCCTTCCCATGAGGATATTCATGGAGCTCTTCCCAGTGGGGATATCTGGGGAGCCCCTTTCAGCAGGGATATTCATGAACCCTTTCCAGCAGGGATGTTTGGGAGCCCTTCCCAGCAGGGCTCTGTGAGGACCCCACGTTGCTGTGATGGAGAAGTCTTGGTGACACCTCCACGCTTCCCTTGGCAGAAGCCCTGCAAGAGCCTCACAGGCTCTGCTCTACCCCCTCCCAACCCAGGACAAACTCCCAGAGGCTTTCTGAGCCTGGCCAGGACACCACGGACCGTTCACACAGGACAGGGTGCTGAGCACATCCGTATCCTGTCTTGGCCCTTCCAGTCAGGATGTTTGCACCCCTGGGATGCCACAGGGCAAATTCAGCATTGCTGGTGAAGGTGGCACGATTCAGAGCCTGGCAGGTTTGCTGAGGCTCCCTGGGCACTTCCTACCCCTGGCTGCTGATGCAGAAAGCAATATAAATGAGTGTAATTTATGCACCAAAGGAAAGGTGCGAGATAAAATAACTCCTAGCTTAAAATAACCTCTGTGTGGGGAAAGGGGGAGAGAAGGGGAGACTGAAATTTGTGCCACATAGAGCATCAGCTCTGAATTTGGCCCTGGGCCTCAAAGCTTTTAAAAAGAAGGAGTAAATTTAGTTTGGAGGTGCCCCATGGCTCGGCTCCCCTCTGCAGGACTGCGGCCGAGCAGCGGGGCTGGGAGGAGCAGGGCAGGGGCAGGAGAAGGGACAGGAACAGGGAGAGGGCAGGGGCAGGGAGAGGGCAGGGACAGGGCAGGGACAGGGCAGGGGCAGGGACAGGGAGGGACAGGGCAGGGGCAGGGACAGGGACAGGTACAGGGCAGGGACAGGGGCAGGGACAGGGGCAGGGACAGGGGCAGAGGCAGGGACAGGGAAGGGGCAGGGGCAGGGCAGGGGCAGGGACAGGGAGGGACAGGGCAGGGGCAGGGACAGGGACAGGGA
>JAYDZK010000086.1:447644-462035 GCA_034509185.1 Euphonia xanthogaster
AGGGTGTCAGGTTGAGTTCTGACTCTGTCAGTGTTGTTCTAGTATATTGCATTGTTTTATTTTATCCTTTTATTTTTTCTTATTCCCTTTCCCTATTAAAGAACTGTTATTTCCTGCTCCCATATTTTTTTTTTGCCAGAGAGCCCCTTAATTTCAAATTCATAGTGATTCGGAGGGGTGGGGAGGGTTTGCATTCTCCATTTCAGGGGAGGCTCCTGCCTTCTTTAGCAGGCACCTGGTTTTCCAAACCAAGACAATGATGAATAATGGCTCCTCCCAGGAGGAAAAATCCTGTTCATGGAGAAGGCAGCCAGGATGAAAGTGAGTGGGTTTAGAGCAGCTCCACAAACACAATTAAATGTGGAATGAGATTCTTTCTGCAGGGTTTTCACGAGCCACTCTCATGGTGCCAGCAGAAGGAGCTTCAGGTGACAGTGAGACGTGACCAGGCTGCCCAGTATGGGACTGGGAGTGCAGACATTCACCGGAGGAAGGATTCAGTCACTGCAGCACCAAGCCTCCAGGATAGAGCTCAGAGTGAAACCAGCTGTCCTGAACTCTGCAATCAAAAACCAATGAAGACATTTGGAAAGACTTTCCCCTCCCTGGGGACTCCCTGTACTAATTAGGACAATTAACACTGCTTAAGGAGCACCATTGGGTTTGCTGAGCACCTGGAAGTGTCATCTCCTCACGAACACCTCGGGTCAGAGTCTGGAACCAGGGAGAGCTGCCCAGGCCCGGGCTGGGCATCCTGCAGAAGGCAAAGCTCTGCTCCCTCCATCCCCTGGAGTTACTGGGGTGAGGAACGAGGCCCTCTGAAAGCCCCATGACCCTTCCTGAGGCTGTCCCTGGGCTGGACAGGCTGGCCTGGGGAGCTTTGGAAGGGGAAAAGAGAGGGACCATACCATGGATTTCTATTCCATGAAATAAAAGCCTGAATCCCAAATTCTGTACTCTGTTACCTTTCAAAAGTGTATGTGCAGAAACTTGAGAGCTCTCAGGGCAAAAAAAGTTCAATTTCCAGATGTCCATCCAGACATTTTTTAATTAGACTCATTTGTGCTCATGAGCTCCCCACTAGACAGGAGGGATGATGGTGGAGTTCAGGAGTCTCAGTACAGAGAGCTCCGAGAGCCCTCTTTGGCCAGCTCTTCAAAGGCTGAGCAGGTGCATTTGTTAATTCTAAATAGGATAATCCATAATTACAAGTAAAGCCCAAACTGAAGGTCTGAGCTGCTTATGAACTTTCTCCGAACCTAATTTCTACAGCAGAATAGTTTTGTTTACATGAGGGTTTGTTCCAGCTAATGTGACCTTGTGGATAAAGGAGAGAGAAAAATAGGAGAAAAAAACCGTGTACATACATGGGGAAAGGATCTTCCTCCCCTCATGGAAAAAGCACAACAAAAGCAGAATTGTTCTGGGGCTTGTTTGAAATTTGTCTGAAAATTGATTTCAGCTCTGAGCAGCCTGAGCTCGCCACGTTCCTCAGCTCCACCTGCCAACAGGCAGCACTTTTGTCTCTGTTGATAAGGGACTTTTTAATTATTGTCATTATCATTTGAAAATTGGGTTCCTGCCACAAACAATTGAAATTAGATTCAGTGTTGCTTTTAATCTTTGGTAATGTCTTTTTATCGGGGGTTTCATTTCCTATCAGCAATAAAATGTGTGGATGTCTGCACACATATTCTGGGTTTGAGGGCACACAGGAAAATCTGAGCACTCCCAAAATGTGTTTTACACAGGCTGAACAAGAGTGTGTCACTCAGGCTGCACTCACGTGTTTCACTCAGGCTGTACTCAGGTGTTTTACACAGGCTGTGCTCAAGTGTTTCAGGCTGCACTCAGGTGTTTCACTCAGGCTGTACTCAGGTGTTTCACTCAGGCTGCACTCAGGTGTTTCACTCAGGCTGTACTCAGGTGTTTCACTCAGGCTGTACTCAGGTGTGTCACTCAGGCTGCACTCAGGTGTTTCAGGTTGCACTCAGGTGTGTCACTCAGCCTGGGCAGGTTGTACAGCAGAAAGGACTCCCTGATCAGCTGCTTTCATCTGTGATGGACCATGGCCCTGTGATTTCTGCACAGAGTCTCCTCTCCCAGAGGAGCCCCCAGCCCAGCCTAGAGGGTCTGTGCAGCACAGCTCACCCTGGGCCAGGATTTGCAGGGCTGACTCCTGATCTGCACTTGGAGGGGACACACTCAGGTGAAGAAGGTTGGAAAAGGTTTTTCATCTCAGGAGGGGCAGCCTTTGGTCCTTTTCTGCTGGCAGATACTGAGATCTTTTTATGGGAACAGGACTGAGCCCTCATGAGCCCGTGTGACCCAGATGGCTGTGCTGGATGTCTATTTATACATCTCTCATCTCTCACCCACCTGGCAGCGGGTGAGACCCAGCTGCCTGAGCTGCACAGCCCCAGTGACCTTGGCAGGAAGGTAGGGACAGCAGGCACAAGGGTGCTGCCACCTCCCCGCATCACAGTCCTTACTTCCATGTCATTCTGCAGCTGGAAGGCAGCACTGCTGGCAGGTTTCAGTGCCCAGGAGATGGGCTCTGTCCCCAGCTCTCCAGGCCACTCTAAATCCACCACAGCCTGTTTGGGCAGGAACTCAGCTGGCAGCTCTGCCCTGGGCAGGCAAAGCCTCCCCTCTCCAATGCACCAGGAAAACAACTCCAACTACTAATTTTTTCCTTTTTTTTGTTTTTTGTTTTTTGTTTTTTTCCCTCTCCAACTGCCCACATTGCCCTGGGTTCTCCCACCAGCCCAGCTGCCCACAGCCATCCCCAGAGCTGGCTGTGTTCCCCACAGTGCCCATCACTTCCTGCAGAGCCACAGGGACACAGCAGCCCCAGGGCAGGAGCAGCTTGGAAGGGCTCTCCTCTGTGCAGAGGAGACCTGCAGGACACAGAGCTGGCTCAGAGCTTGCAAAAGGCTTCTGCCCCAGCTAAGGGTGGGTGCAGGGGGTAACTCTTCCTGAGCACTCCTGGGCTCCAATCTCTGGGCCAAGGCAGTGGAAACTGCAGATCAGGAAATATCACAATAGTTTGGGGTGGAAGGGACATTAAAGATCATAAAATTCCAAGTCCCTGCCATGGTAGGGACACCTCCCACTGTCCCAGTCCAGTCTGGCCTGGGACACTGCCAGGGATCCAGGGACAGCCACAGTTGCTCTGGGCACCCTGTGCCAGGGCCTGCCCACCGTCCCAGGAAAGAATTCCTTCCAGATATCTGATCTGAACCTGCCCAGAGTGGTGCAGAGACCAAATCCCACAGGCAGCACCACAGTCTGTCAGGCAGGCTGAGATTACAGATATGAGCCTGATTCTAAAATATCTGGAATACCTTTAATAGACTTGAAGCCATTCCTTTTGTTAAGGGGAGGTGACGAGGAGACTTTGCTGCTATTTCTGAGCCTCTTTACCAACCCACCCTCCTATTTTAGATAGGATGGC
Organism: Euphonia xanthogaster; assembly: GCA_034509185.1. Taxonomy (NCBI): domain Eukaryota; kingdom Metazoa; phylum Chordata; class Aves; order Passeriformes; family Fringillidae; genus Euphonia; species Euphonia xanthogaster. The sequence continues at coordinate 451,102 of JAYDZK010000086.1, forward strand.
ACAGAAAAGCCTTCTAGGATGAGAGCAAAGAGCCTTAAAATATAAGAAATGAGCTTTGGAACAGTAGTCCTTCATAAGTTCACCTGTGCTGTGCTTTATAGGAACTGGTTAAATCCAAGGAATAATCAAGGAGAAAGACAGCTGAAAAATAAAATTGTGGGTGTGTTGGATTTGGTTTTGGTGTTTTTTTTTTGTTTTTTTTTTTTTTTTTTGTTTTTTTTTGTTTTGTTTTTGTTTTTGTTTTTGTTGTTGTTCTTGTGTGGTTTTTGTCCTTTTTATTTAAATAAGAAAAGAAACTGAAGAGTTTTGTTATATTCCATATTATGAATTTCATTCAAAGGAACCCCTTGCTCATAGAAGTGGTGCAATAAACCCTCCTGGTTTAATCTGTCTGCTCAGGAAGGGAAATAATCAGATCCTGCCTTTTGCATAGGCAGAGTTTTAATTACCTCTGCAGCTCGCCTGGTCCCATCTGAGCATCTTTTCAAAAGCAATCTATTAGCAAACAATAACCCTGCAGCTCCCTGCCTGCTGCTCAGCAGATGCTATCGCTGCCTGCCCCAGCCTGGAGCAGGGAGCCAGCTCCGAACCCTGCTCCCGAGGGGGACAGGGGCTGCCAGCAGCATGGGCCAGCAGGACAGCACAGCCCCGAGGGCTGAGTCCCACACGGAGCATTTGGGGCAGAAGATGAATTCCCATGGGAAGAGGAGGAGGAGGCGGCACTGGGCAGCTCCAGGATGGCCAAGCTCGGTAGCTGAGCACTGGGGTAATGAAGCTGTGAGTCCTTCTCCTCCACTGCTGGGGATGAGGCTCATAGTTGGGTCCCAGACCCTCTCCCCTGTAGAGAAGGTCCAGCAGGGTTTTAGCCCTGCCCAGAAAAGGCCATTGGAGCCCCGCGCTGGCTGCCAGACCCTGAGGGGCCAGAGCTGCAAACAACAACCACCTGAGGTGTCCAAGCACTGCCCAGCTGCCAGTGAGAAGTCACAACTTGAAGGCCTGGAAAGGTGAGTCCTGACCCTCACTGAGGAAAAGGGACTCCTGTACAACCTCACAGGCCTTCCTGAGCCTCCATTTCTTCAGGCTGGAACAAGCCCAGGTCGCCCAGCTGCTCCTCACTTTTGGACTCTCCCTGTAACATTTCTTCCCTCTGAGCTGCTGCTCTGGAAGGATTCAAACCCAGCTTTTTTTCCCCAGCAGAGAGGAAACCTTTCTATCATCAGCCTTTCCTGGTGGCTGCACACCTTCCCCAGAGCTGTTGCTGTCACATGCATCACTTCAGCTGCACAGTGTAAAGACCCTCAAATGAAGTTCCCTCACTGCACCATTACCCTCCTGACAGAGCTGCTGTTCCCAACCAAGATCCAGTGAACCTTTCCCAAGCTGCTTTTCCTGAGCTCCAAACACCTGAATTCCTCCTGCAAACCAGCTCAGACACCACCAGGAGTAAATATTCCCCACACCACGCACCTTTCCCCACTCCCATCTTTCTTACCTGGAAATTAAAAGCCCAGGAACGGCCTCCAGGCCTCCCTGCAGAGCCTGGATCCTCATCTCCTGCCCCCCAGCTGCCTCTGCCTCTACCTCTGCCCCAGGGTGGTCTGGAGCCCAGCAGGGCTGGTTTTGGCTTGGCACAGAAGGAGCAGGGTGGCTCCTGGCTGGATTGGGCTGTTCCTGTTGCTCCTGGCCTGGGAAGGATGGGATGCAGAGCTCGTCATTCCCAGCTCTGCAGCAGGAACAGCCAATGGGGCTGCAGGAGCCAGGACCGCTCGGTTGCCTCCCTGGCCATGGAAATGCTCAAAATGTTGTGCAAAATTCGGGCTGCACCCTGGGGGTGGTGGTGATCCTTGGATTGTCCCTTGCCTGGGAATGCTGGGAGAAGCAGGAGATACTGGGGGGTGTGGTTGCTTCATCTCTGCAGAACAACCAGACCTAGGAGGTTCTTTTTGATGAAAAGAAAAAGAACATTCCCCCACGACAGCGACTTTAACACCTGTCACCTCCAGGATCCCACAGTCCCCTCTCAAATGAGCAAAGCCCTGTCTTTCAGCACCCTGGAATGGCCCTGTGCTCTCGATCAGTGATTAAACGTGGGTGGCCGGGCTGCATTGAGGGCTCTTCTTTTGGAATTGGAGAACTGAGGGATCAAGCAGAAAACAAAGCAGGGAAACAAAAGGGAAGGAGCAGGTGGATCCATGCCGAGCAGGAGCTGTGGGGGTGTCAAGGATCCCCATCCCGAGGGGCTGTGAGGACCTTGGTGACAGGTGACAGGCTCAGGGACGTGCTGGCTGTCACCCACAGGCAGTCTGTGGGTGTCTGCCACACTGCTGCTGCTCAGGCTGGCATATCTGGGCTCCTCCTGCTTTCCATGGCCTGCACAAAGCCATCCCTGGATGCACAGACAGAGCCAGCAGCCCTTGGAGGTGCCTGGAGCAGCAACATCCTCCCCATAGCTTTGCTCTCGCTCCCTTTGCTCCCAAAGAGCCAAACTTGAAGCTGAGGCAAAGGCACTGAAAGGCTTTGCTGGATTCCTAGCTCAGGAAAGATTCCAGCCCCTCTCTGGCAGTTCTGTGGCCCTGGAGGAGCAGAGCCAGGACTGAGGAACATGGAAGGAGAGAGGAGGCCTGGGCAGGTGTTAATGAGAAAGTGATTTGTCTCTCCAGGATGTCCTTGTGCTTCCCAGGAAAGTCACTGAGCAGAAATTCTGAATATTTAATACAACTTCTTAATTAAGAAAAGGGTAAAAAACCTGAGGGATGCCTTCCCCTCCTTCAAGGTCAGAGACAGAGCTTTAAATCCAGGATAATCACTGTAAGGAAGAGGGAGGCAGCAGGTGGAGAGGGGTGGTCTCACAGTTTGGACTACAGAAAGCCCCTTCTGCAGGCTCTGCTGCTGGCACAAAACCTTTGCCCTATGGACTGAAAGTTTTCAGGACATTATAAATGTTTTTCCCCCCCGTCCTACCCTGCAAAAGCTGAATATCTAAAATAAGGCTCATATAATGAAGACTCTGACCAAGTAATTAAAAAAAAAATAGCCATCTGGTTTCACAGAAACATTTCAGTTTGGTAATTTCCAAAGGTTTCATTTCCATTTCAGTCTTTCTTTTTGTCCTGTAGCTGAACTTCTATTTCAAAGCAAAGAGCAAGTTCGAAGTAAAATAGAATACTTCCATTTTGGGAGTCATGGTGACCTGCGGATGATTCTGAAAACTTTTCTCCATTTTCCCCCAAATGTAAAATCTACTGAAATTGATCCTTTTCTATGAAATATGCTGGCTTTGATGAATCAACATGTTATGATGAGAATTTTTTTTGGCAAATGACTCCCAGGCACGCTCATTTCTCCATTAACATCCTGCTCGGCGCAGGGCACAGTCTGCGACTGGCTCACATTTCAGGGATGCTTTCCCCATTCCCATTCTCCTGCATCCCCTGTGGATTTTCTCCTGCCCTGAGGAGGCAGGGAGTGGGAGCTGTCAGCTCCATCCCCTCCTGCAGCCCCGCAGTGGATTTCTGTCCCCAGCCCCTCTGCCGTGAGCCGTGCCGCACGCGGTGGCATCGCCGCCCGCCGGGCAGGTGGCACTTCCTACGCGTGCCGCTGCACGAGCAGCCACTCTGCGTGGGACTGCAGCCACTCTGCGTTCTCCCCTCCCCCTTTCCCCATGTCTGCTCAGGCCAAAAATACTGCAGGCACAGGAAGTCGGGCTGCAAAGCGCCCAGGAGTGAAGTGGTGCCTCAAATAAACACCCTGTGCCTGCACACGGGGCACACCTGAGCCATGAGGAGTGCAGAGAGAGGGGTAAAAGATCCACCTTTGGGTCAATCTGCTTTTGAAAAGTGAACTGAGGGAATCAGAGGGGCTTGGAGAGAGACTTTGGCCAAGGGATGGAGAGACAAGGGCACGGGGGATGAATTCCTACTGCCAGGGTGTCCTTCCTGTTCCCAGACCCGAGCAGACACACCCTGCCAGTGCCAGGTGAGGGGGCACCAGCTGCTCCAGCAGCTCCTCCAAGGCAGCACCTCCTGGAGAGGGACTTTCCTTGCCCAGAGCTGCTCCTGCCAGGATAGCAGCACTGTGTGCCAGGCCGTGCTGCCTTTGGATGTTATTCATGGACTCAGCAAAGTCATTTCCCTTGAGATTTGGATCCGAGTGCCCAGTGCTGAGCAAACAGGAGGAGACTCCTTAAGTCCTCAATTACATTTCCTTTCTCCTCTTCAATTCCAGCCCAGACAAGAGGTGATAATACTGAATCTTTCAAATATTTGATATACAAAGAGAAGAGCTTGTTAAAACGAGACCAATTAATGCATTTTTAATCCACATTTAAACACATGCAAAGATCCTGAATACTAATGCTGTCATTTGAATTCTGGGCGGGGAGGGCTGGAGCATGAGCCTGCATATCTTTCCATCTTTCCACCTTCCCATCCTTCCACCTTTCCATCTCTCCCTGTTTCCATTCCTGCTTTGCTGCCTCACCTGGATGAGGCAAGGTCAGGTCAGCACTGCTGCTTTAACAAAAAGCTGCACTGAGGCTCCCTCCAGGTTTTTTAACCACCTGGTGATGTTCTCCCAGCTGCTGCTCAGGTTGTTTGGGGTTTTTCCCCCTCTTTATTCTTCTGCCTTTTATTCCTGAAGCTCAAGGACATTGTGAATCCTCTGGCTGTGCCCGCTGCTGGAGAAAACAACCAGTCAAAGGTGTTTGAATCATGGAATCCTGGAAAGGATGGGATTGGAAGGAACCTTAAAGCTCATCTCATCCCACCCCTGCCATGGCAGGGACTCCTTCCACTGTCCCAGTGCCTGGCTTTGGGCACTGCCAGGGATCCAGGGGCAGCCCCAGCTGCTCTGGCAATTCCATCCCAGCCCCTCCCCACCCTGCCAGGGAACAATTCCCAATTCCCAAGATACCATCCAGCCCTGCCCTCTGGCAGTGGGAAGCCACCAAGAATCCTCACGTGGAGAGACTGTGGCCGTGTGAGGTTCCTACAAAAGTTTTGCATCACCAGTGCTTTGATTGCTTGTGCAAGTCTGAGTTAAAACCTGAGTTAAGAGATAGTCTGTATCTCTAAACCTGAGCTTCCCCCCATGAGCAGAGGCTGCCCAGCAGGGCTGTCAATCCTGGGCTGAAGTTTGCTTTGGGAAATTCCGGAGCATCCAGCCTTGCAGCTGGATCTGCTCAGAGGACAGGGCTGGCAATCAGCATAAAACCCTGCTGCCCTGGAATTTGCATGTTGATGGCTTTCCCTGAGCCACAGGAACACGCTCCAGATAATCTCTGCTTCCTAGGAGGCAGGGAAAAAAAAAAAAACAAACAAGAAACCTTGAAATGCACAAGCTCAGAGCGCATTGCCAGGTGGAAGCACTGCCCTGTCTGGGTCATTCCTGCACTGGGCCAGGTCTCTGCTGCTTTCAGCAGGGGTTTGGGGCTGGTTTGGGGCTCTCCTCCTGCTTGGCTGGGGTCTGGCCAGGTGTGGGGGCTGATACCCCTCCCCTGCCAGGATCTCCGTGCCCACTGCTGACTGCAGTTCCTGGGAACGGAGCTGCTTCTCCTGGCAGCTTCAGGAAAGCTCAGCCTGGATGGGATTTAAGTCACCCAGGTTTGGTACCTTTGCAGAGATTGATTTTCAGCTGCGGGCTGGAACATTTCCAGGCAAACTTGATGTAAAATTCACTCCAAAACCCACACGGGAATCCAGGCTCATATAAAATGCTGCAAACTTTTTGCTGCCTCTGAAGCTGGAGGCATTGTTTCCTTTCCAAACCAACAAACAGCTGGGGTTTGCATTTTCTCCCCATTTTATCTATTTACAAACTCTGTTTTGTCCTGCCATCCAAGCCCCCCAGACAGCCCTTGTGAGACTGGAGGGTCTGTAAAACCCGTCCTGCAGGTGGAAATTGCAGCACAAACTCACAGATTTCAACCTTTTTGAATGAGCAGAGATTTCAAGGCTGCTTTTCTGAGTCAAAGGTTCACAGGGATGTGGTTTGCAGAGAGCAGCATGAGATGGAGGTTGTGCACAGATTGGATCAGCCCTGCTGCAGCCTGGAGACCCCTGAGGACACCACCCATCCTCGGGATTATTCACCTGTCTTCCAAAAATGCTAAAAAGTTCACCAATAGGAAAAGCGGACAAAGGAAAGTGAAGATTTTTTATTTATTTGGGATTTTATTAAATGTGACAGACTGCAGTGGAAGTTGAAAGCATTTTCCAGCCTGGGTGTTAATCCTGAGTGTGCTGGAAAGTTGAGAAGACACTCAGGGCCTCAGAAAATGAGGATATGTCTCGGAATGGGTGTAATCCCCTCAGGAGATGGAATCATAATAACAAATACTTCTTTGAAACCCCATCAATAATAGGAGATGTGCACCTGAACTCCTGGAGTTCATTCAGTTCATCTCATACACACTGCAAATGAAATGAATCTTAAGACAAAAAAAACCCTAAATATAAATGTGTGTAAGCAGGTGGGGAAGCACAAAGTACAAACCAAGGGAAGAAATTACCTGGGTTCCCTTAGGGTATTGACCATTGTCAGCACCTCGTCCCACCCATCACAGAAATGGGGATTTGTTATTTGCCACCCCTGTGCCAAGGATGGCAGTGCTGAGGCAGGAGCCAGGCTAATCCAGCAGATCCGTGCTGGGATTGGGGGATTGGAGTCCCAAACAAAGCTGGGAATGCAGCAGGTCCCTGCTCCAGCTCTCACACGCTGCATTCCCTGCTGGCATCACCTCAGCTGGAGAGATCCCTGCAGGACTCCTCCCCTGGGAGGTTTCTGGGGGTGATGAGGGGTGGCCGGGGGGGACAGGAGCCATGGACTCCCCTCCTGTCCCAGGAGGCAGAGCCTGGATCCTCCACCCCTGGGTCCCACCTCCATCTGGCTCTGATTTACACCATTCCCCACATCCCAGGGGATTTCTCTGGGGATTTTTATTTTCCAGAGAGCCTTTGGAGCACAAATTCAAATCAGTCATCAACTTCCCACTGAGTTCCAACCAGCTCTTTCCCCATTTAAAATGATTTTTAAATGCATGTGATGCACTCCATCTTCCAGCTGAAATAACTTCAGTATTATACTGCGAGCCTGAATTCCTCTCACCCCTCGCTCCCTGCTCACTTCAGATAATTCAGTGGGAATTTATTTGAGGAGAGGTGGTGGGTCAAAAATGAAGTAAAATGCTGACAGCAGGAGTTCCTTCCCATCCTCTGCTCAGGGAAAGGCAAGGAGCCAGCTTTTGGGAGCTCAGGGACAGCCATCATTAGGATGCTTGAAACCACCTCAGCAGAGGGGTGTTTTCCCTTCTTTTCCCATGAGAAGAGATTTCCTTTGGATTAAATGATATTTGATATGATATGTGTCTCCCCTCGCCTTGCTGGAAAGCTCAGATGCCTGAGAAACCAAACCTTGAGCAGGCACAGGCAGGGCCTGCCCGAGGCACTGCCAGGAAAAGCCTTGTGGGAAGTACAGCTGGAGTCAGGGAATCTCAGGGGCTGCAGGAAGGAAGGGAGGAGGCACCCGGGAGCTCCCAGGGAAGCTGCTCCAGCCGGGGCTGCGGACAGGAGCAGCCTCTGCCCCCCAGGGAGGCTCTGCTGGAGGAAGGAGGTGCAAGCTGAGATTCCAGGTCTGTTCCTGCTGGACTTCCCTTACTCCAGAAAATTCAGGATGAGCAACTTCTGCCCTGTGCCCCAGGCAGGGCAGGGCAGGGCAGCACTCCCTGGTGCTCTGGGGGGACTTTGAGGAGAGCTGCTGTGGGAGAAGTGTGGATGCAGCAATTCCTTGGTGTCAGGAGACAAACCTGGACTGCCTGAGCCCCAACACAGCTCTGAGAGCAAATTTCAGATTGGGGGGTTTGAGAAAGATGGGGACAGACCTTTCAGCAGGGCCTGTGCCAGGACAGGGGGGAATGGTTTGAAACTAAGAGAGGGTTGGTCCCCACTGATTTCCAGAGGGAATTCCTCCCTGGAAGGGTGGGCAGGCCCTGGAACAGGTGCCCGGAGCAGCTGGGGCTGCCTCTGGATCCCTGACAGTGCCCAAGGCCAGGCTGGACAGGGCTTGGAGCAGCCTGGGACAGTGGAAGGTGTCCCTGCCTATGGCAGGGGTGGCACTGGATGGGCTCTAAGGTCCCTTCCATCCCAAACCATTTCATGATTTTTTTTTGGACCATCTTTTCCTCAGCCCCTGTGCACACAGTGCCCACCCTGAGTGCAGTGATGGAAGTTCCTGTTGGTGATTCCTGCCGGGAGCAGGGGATGCTGTGGATGAATCCCAGGCTCTCAGGGGGCTCTGTGCCCCCAAGGGTCATTTAACACTTCAGAGACACGGCCTGGCAAGGTCAGTCCCTGAGCTGGGACAGTTCAGATCTGAATCAATTTTGGGTCTGTGCCACCTGCACGAGCTGGACTGACCCTGACCCCCCTGCAAATATTTCCTCCCCCAACCCTCGAGGTCCCTTCCAGCCCCACGGCTCCCTGATCAGAGCTGCCTGCTCTGTTCATGACTTGTCACCATCAGAAGCACCAAAAGATCCCTTATTTTAATAAACCCAGAGGAGCACCACCCCCCACACTGCTGCCACAGCTCAGGGCAGCAGAACCTGACCTCTGGAGCTTTTAAAATGGCATTAATTAAGCAGAGCTCATTGGTTGGAGTGGTTCCAGTACCACCATGCAGTGATGGCTCCTCTCCTGAGTTTGTCAAAGCCCTTTTGGATCTACTCCACCCTAACCTCTGCCTGCATCCTGCCCCCTCAGCCAGGCCAGTGGAGTCCTCCCAGACCCTGTTGCCAAATTTTATTTATCCAAGGTGAAATCAGCTTGAAAATGCTGGGAGAGGGAAAGTGTTTGGGAGAGGGACACCAGTGATGGCCCAGCAGAGCCACCAGAGGCTCATCCCTGTCTCCTTCCAGCTGGGGATGTCACAGCACAGACCTGGCACACCCTAGCCAGGGTCACCCCGGGCCCCGCAGAAGGGGGTTAAACTGCCTGGAAAGGGTTAAATGCACAGAGAACAGGAGTTTTCATGGGGAAAAGAAGTTCTGTGGCTCCCTCTCTAGATGGAAAAGGGAAAACAAAGTTGTGTCCCTGCCGTCTGTTTAAGGGCTTGCTTACACGGGGAAATTAACTAGTGGTGTGAATTGCAAGTGGATTAGTTAAATTATATTAAACCTAGGCCTGGATACTTTCATTTAAAATTAAAGTGGCCTTAATTCAATTTGGCTCAAATCACTTCAAAAGTGAATTAAGAAAAACTTAATTATGAACCCCTTAATTCCAAATGAGTGTGTCTACATAGGTTGCTTAATGTGCTTTCATTTATCCTTTTAAAAAATTAATCTTGATGAGCTTTTCTGAATCTCCCCTTGGTGGAGAGATCCAGATGTGGGAGTAAAAACCCTCTGATTCCCTGGAAAAGCAGGGGAAAAAGAAATAACAGGACAGGTGACTTCTGCCTGCAGCCAGCTCAGATAACGCTGCTAAGTTTGCCCTGCCCTGGTGCTGCAGACCCGGGCTGGGGGATTTTCCCCTCCCAGCTCTTCTCCCAGCAGTATTCCTCCCTGCCAGCTCCCAGCAGCATTTCCAGGAACTCTCTCAGTGCTATTTTTTCCCAGAACCACGGAAAACCTGCAAAGTCTCCACCTGCTGCACCAGGAGGTGCAGGGCAGGGTGTGCAGGGGATCTGTGCAGTTATTTATGGGCATGAAGTGTGAGGAGCTGCCAGGGACCTGCCAAGGACTGAATTCCCACCCCTCCGCTGCCCCCTCAGCGATGGAGAGCTCTTCCTGTGGGAATTGTCCCTTCTCCATCATCTTGGGGGACCTGCCTGGTATGAATTTGCCATTTCAAACTGGGAGCCAAATGTTTCCGGCCCAGAAACCCCCAGGAAGCCCCCAGGACCAAGCAGGACAGCAGTGACAGTAGGAGCTCAGTGCTATTGAGATGCTCTGGAGAAGCAGCAATGAACCATTAATGCCAAAACCTCCCCAAAATGAGATGAGACAAGGCCAAAGTTTCTGATTTTCCTCCCAGAAAATGATGTGAACACTGGAGTCTTTCCTGCAAAGTGCTAGGAATTGGACAGAAGTGCATTTTGGACCCCAAATCACAGCTTGGAAGCATTTTCCTGGCCAGCCACAAGGATCTGTCACTGCTGGGATGCTCGGTGAGCCCTCATTCTTTGTCTCCTTGGATGTTGGTGATCCCTGGTGTCCCTTCCAGCATATTCTCTAATTCCATTTGCATGCAAAATGGAGAAAAGGAACAATTCCTCCCCAAGCAGCACAATTTAGCCTTAGGCATGACTTCTCTAAAACAGTTCCTCACTCTGGGGCTCCTGGATCCAGGCTGCAGACGAGCCAGGCCAATGGGCAGAGCACCCTCAGCCAAGCCCAGCTCCCAGCCCGGCCTCTGCTCCAGAGCTGCTCCCTCAGCTGGGTCATTTATCACTCCAAAAGGTTTTTCCAAGGTGTGTTCAAAGCTGCTGAACATTCCCAAAGATTGGCTGGGAGTCTCTCCCAGTTCCCTGCTGCACACAGGGGCTCTGCTGCCTTTCATGCACTTTGGGGCTGCAGTGGCTCTTCCCAAAATGCTTCCTGCTGTTTCCAGGCTGGTTTCCCAAGGAAATGGAGTTCTGTGAGGTCGCTCTATTTCTGTGTGTCTCTTGGCCTTTTCAGCCCCCTGACCATGTCTGAAGGAATTTGACAGAACCAGAGGATGGTGGAGGGAGATGTAGGAAATGTTCAGGGAGGATCAGAAGTGGGGGAGTCACAGAATCACAGAATATCCTGAGCTGGAAGGATCTGCAGGGATCATCAATCCAGCCTCTGGCTCTGCCCAGATCCCCCAGCAACCCCATCCTGGGCATCCCTGGAGCTCTGGCAGCCTCGGGGCCGTGCCCATTCCCTGGGCAGCCTGGGCAGTGCCAGCAGCCTC
>JAYDZK010000086.1:566645-581029 GCA_034509185.1 Euphonia xanthogaster
CCACGGGGTTTGTGCTCCTGGGCTGAGGTTTGGGTCATTTGTCCTTGGTGCCCAGCTGGAGCAGGAATTGTTTTGTCCCCCTGCTCTGTGCAGAGAGCTCAGCATCACTGAATGTGAAGCTCAGAACTGCCCACTAAAGCAGAACAGAGCCTGGAACACAGAAAAGCTCCAAGCTGAGCTGTCAGTGTCAGACCAGGTTTGCCCATGGTGTGGGCTGTCCCCTGTCCCTGCCATTGCCCTGTGAGTGCTGGGCTCCCTGACAGGGGCTCTGGAGACAAACCTCAGGTTTTTACCTCCACATTGCCTCTGCCTTCCAGCCACCAACCTTTGCTTTGCCCAAACAGTGCTGAATTTTGCATTTTGGGGTCCCTCCCCCCAGTTTTTGGGTGTTGCCAAGGCCTTGCTGAGGAGCTGAGGTTCAGCTGGAGCCTGCACCAAGCGTTTGTTTGCTGGTTGCTTTAATCTCTTTAATCTTCCCTTGGCTCCCAGTTGCTCTTTGGGAGCTGAGTGCTCCTGTTGGAGCTTGGGCTTTCCTGGAGGGCTTTGGCAGCACGCTGATGTCTGTCTTTCTATAGAAGGAACATATCCAGAGGCACCTTTGCTTTCTCTTCCCACAGAAAATGCCAACTGCACGGCTCTTCTGCTGCTGCTGCCACACAGAAGTGACATATGTTTTTAGATGTTTTAATAGGAAGTAATATTTGTGTACAATAATGCCTAGCAGCATCTGAAATACCATCATATGTAATTCATACAGGAGCCATGAGTTGAGCCCTAAATATCTTCTTTATTTTTCTTTTTTTTTTTTTAAGCCAAAATGGTCTTAGTTTAACTTCAAAATAGGCATTGAATTTCTCCATGGCATTCTGGGTATTTTCTTGCCAAAGAAGTGTCTGTAATTTCTGATCTGTAATTAGAACCCAATTTAATAATTACATGTCCTGCAAGGAAATGTTTCTTGAGCAGGGCTTTGTTCTTATGCAGCTGCTGGGAGCACAAAATGGGGATTATAAGAAATAGTTCAGATGGAAACGAACTGGTGAGGGCAAAGTACCTTCAGAAGTGATCAGAGCTGCTGAAGGATGAGTGGAGTTGATCAAATTCACTTTTTATCATATATAGTGTGGAGATGTACATCTCATAAGCATGCACGGCTTAAATCACTCCGGATGCAGAAAGATTAATTTTTGTGAGTGCTAATGACAAATTTTTATATGAAATTTAGCAGATCAAAGGCACTGTTTGAATGGCTTGTCTTTCCTCTGGGAAATTCCATCATAAAAAAAAAAGCTAAACTAAAAATTCCACAAGAGTTTTCCTAGGGTTTCCTTCCATGAAAACCTTTATCAAGCATATTATTGACTTAAGGCTAATTCAGAATCATTTTAGCCTTAAACATGAATAATTTCAGACTGACCTGATGACAGGTTCAAATTCTTTACTAAACTATGAAGCTTAGCTAAAGGATCATATACTCATTTCATTAACTTCTTCTTCCAGGCAGTATTGTACCTTGGAAATGACTTAATTAGTTGAAATTCATGGCAAAGGTATTTTGGAAAGCTGCCTGGACCAGGAGATGTGTGTAATACAGATCTGTATTTCTAGTTTGTGCTGGATGAATTGATCACATAAAAAGGTTTATTTCTTGGGAAGATCTTCAGGGAATGCTGAGAAGATAAAAATCTATGGAAATGGCCAATTTCCATAATTGTTGGAGACAATTGCAGAGCTGGTTCTGGGTCTCCCTGCGAGCTTTGCTCCCCTGCTGTGCTGTAGTGTTGATAAAAGGGGATGGATGGCTTTGGGCTCAGGTGATTGGGAAAGGGGAAATAATTTCCATTAAGAAATACGGCTGGTTTAAGTTTTTAGCTTAATTATAGAGTCATTAAGGTTGGAAAAGCTTTCCAAGACCATTGAGGCCAAGCTGTGCCAGATTCCCATCTTGTCCCCAGCCCAGAGCTCTGAGTGCCACCTCCAGGAATTCCTTGGACATCTCCAGGGATGGGCACTCCAAACCTCCCTGGCAGCCCCTGCCAAAACCTGACCACCCTTTCCATGGAGAAATTCCTCCTGGTGTCCAACCTGAGCCTCCCCTGGCCCAGCCTGAGGCTCTGTCCCCTTGTGTGCCAGTCGGTCACTGATTTCCTCCACAAAACATTCCTCAGTGTCATTCACCATCTGGCTGGTGACAGAATGTGTGCTCACAGCTGGCCCAGGCAGGTGGCAGAGCTCCGGGCAGATGTTTGCAGCTGCAGAGCACAGCTGGACACAGCCCCACATGTGCCTGGGTAAGAAAGCAGCTTAACAGAGGATTTCCAGCTACGCAGAGAAGTGTGCTGGAAACTCTTGAAGGACTTGTGCTTAAATGTGGTCTGCAATATTAATGTGACCTCCTTTCCAGGCCAGGGGACTTTCTCTAGCACTTCCATATGTTGGACACCCTGGGGACTCCGGGAGGCTCAGGCTGGCTCTGGATGAGCATGACAGTGCTGGGATGTTTGACCTCCAGCACCGAGATGAGTCCAGGCTCCGGCACTTTCCTTCTTTGTCGTTTCTTCCTCAGCTTTTCCAGAAGGAGATGTGAACAAGGACAGTGAGGTTTGGTTTTTTACTTCTTATCATGGGCTGAGGAGTCAAACCCCACTGATGATTTTTTTTTTAGGCTGCTGCTGTACCTGTTCTACTCTTCAAAGTATTAAATTGAGCTCGCTTGAAATGAAAAGCAACAGCCCAAGCTGATAAATCCAAGAGGATCTTCCTGTGTCCTACATCATTAAAGATGGATGTGCTCAGTCTGAATCTCCCTGGAATGGGAAATTGTTATTGGGCCTCTGCTTGAACTTCCAGGGACTGTGGGCTCATGGCATGTTGCCAATCCAGGTCTTCCTGCAGAGATTCCATCCACTTCAGAGACAGACCCACCACCTCCAGCACTTTTTGGGCTTTTCCTGGTGTTTTCCATGGCAAAGGGCTGAGTGAGCCTGGTGTTCTGCGGGTGATCCCCTACATGGCTGGACAGAACTTGGGATCTTGGCAAAAAGGGGTGGCTGGTGTGACTTTATGGAGGTGTCCATGGTGTCTTCTGCAGGTCTGGCCTTGGAGAACTCCCTGTGACACTTGGGGTTGCTCTTGGTATGGATTGAACCCCACCCAGCCCTTCCTTTTCCAGATAAATTGAGTCTGAAGTGCTTTAGATGTAGTTGGTCACCTCCAGTGTGGGTTTTGAAGCAGATTTGGTTTAGTTGGAGCCACCTTGGGAAAATTCCAGCCTTTTCCCAACCCCAAAATGCAGTTGAAGGTGGGTTGTGAGGACAGGAATTTGTCACATCAGGCACCTGCAACACCAGCACGCGGCGACATTTTCATGGCACTGCAGGAAAATCCTGAGGGATTCGGAGGAGGAATCTCCTCCTCCCTGCTGACAGCCAAATTGCAGAGTGCCGTGGCTAATTGCACACTCCAAGTGTCTCCAACATTGCAATTCCATGTAAAAAATTGCCATCCCTGCCCTGGGAACATCACAAAGCCGTGCTCAGCAGTCGGGGTATTTTATGCTTCTCACTGAACAAAGAGAGTGGCTTGTCCCCAAAAAGATGATGAATATGGAGTGCTACAACAGAGTGTTTTGGTCCTGTGAGAAGATTGATGGATTTGGGCAATGCTGTTTTTTTTTTTCTCCCCCTACAACCAAGTTCTATTCAAAATCCTCCCATTCAGCACCTCCCGAGAATTAATTGAGCTGCTTTCTGTGCCTTGGACTTATTTGCATATTTCAGCCTCCCCTTTCTAAAGCCATTTAAAAACCCAGTCGCTCTGGGAATCACAACATCCAAAGGCTGGGAAACCACCAGGTGAACACTCCGGTGTTATTTCCGTGGAAATGTTTCATTTTATCGTAATTGAGCAAGAATTAAGATAATTTTTTATGGTGACATATAGCAATTACCACTCAAAACGTTTCTGAGAGACTTCTGAGTTGTTTATATCATTGCTGGAAGTGTTGTAAAAACAATGTGAAATTCCTGAGGAACTGGATTATTTGTTTCTATCCAGGGGATAATTTCCTGCAGCAGAAGTAAACTATTAAATTAATCATGCCATATTTAAAGGGCAGCATTTGCATTGGTCTGACCAATGAATCATAACCAACAATTTCCTTTTTATAGCTGAAAGGAGAGGAGAACACACAAAATATTAGGAAATGATCCATAAACAGCTCTCTCCTACAAATGACAGCTGTACATTGGAAATTTTCATTTAGGAGAATGAAAAACAAATCCCAGCTTGGTGAAGGCCCCTGGAAAAGTCCTGGCCCTTGTTGCCTTTTGTGTGTAAATTTCCTTTCCTGTTTGCAATTTCCTTTTAGGGATGGAAAGTGGGTCTTGGGTCTTAGTGGGTTTTAATGAATACAGCACTTGTGTCTTTTGGGGAAATCTGGTTATTTTAGCATTAGAAAGAATTAAGAATTTGTGGAATTCTTTCCCATGTGGTCACATGAGAATGGCTATGAACATTAACCACATCAACTATAGCTGAAGGATTCTCAGCCCAATGTGCTCAGACCATGAGCTCCTTAAATTCTGCCCTAAATTCTGAGGTTGCCATGAATTATTGCTGTTATTTTCGAGATCTGGTGTTGGCAGCAGCGTGAGAGATGTTCTGGTTCTCCCAGTGACTCACTCCTGGCCTCAAGCAAAGCACTTAAAGTGTCCATGGCTCACCTGAAAAAGGGACAGCAGTGCTTCTCTCCGAGGTGGAACTGGTGCCAGCCCTCCTGAATCAATGTCTGAGAGGTGCCTGAAATTCCCAAAATAAAAGATACCTTCAACGATTCAGCATTGCCAGGGAAAAATCACAATTCCTTGCAATTGATGCAAAAGCAGTTTGAGGTACTGCAGTCACCTTCTGTTAAATACAGAGAATTCCCAGGTTTCCTAAAAAATTGAAAGAGTAATTGATTATAATTTATATATTTTTTTTGGAGTTAATGCTGGAATCAAAGGACAGCCTGAATTTGTTATATCAGAGACAGATTCCAGCTCTGAAGTCACTCAGTGTCACCTTTGGGAGAAATGATGGCTTTTAGTGACAAATCTTTGCATGCTCCTGGTCATGGAAATGCTGCTTTTGGTGAGCACAGCTGCCCAAACTCCCTCTCCAAAGCCCCTGAGGCTCGCTGGTCCCCTCTGAAGATGGCAGTGGCTCTGGTGAACATCTCCAAGTGTTCCAAGGGATGCAGCAGGAGGCAGGGAATTCCCTCTGGGAGGGAAGGGATGGTGCAGGGATGGTGCTGAGGAGGAGCTTTCTGAGCAGAGCCATCAATCCTGCCTGATTCCTTTGGCAGAAAATCAGATTGTTTGGGGTTCAGATAAACCAGACCTTGGCTGTCTCCTGGCTGGCTGCTGCTGTAGGGATGTGGCATTGGAGAAGCTCTTCCCTGTGTTCTCTCCAAAGGTGTCCAAACATTTTGTGGCTTCCCAAATCAGTGCTGTGCAGTTTTGTACCTCTTCCCAAGCACCACTTAGAGTCCGGGTTTCAATATTCTGCTTTTTGATTGTTTCTGGTTTATTTTTGGGGGTTTTCTTGTGTTTGTTTTGTTCCGTGCACTTCCTGGGGAAGGTGAAGAGCGATTATGGCACAACCAGATTGATGCTGATGGCACCAAAAACCAGCTCAACTCTCAACTTTCCTGCTTCAAAAAAATGATCTAAAAAATCAGGCTAAGATTTTCTGTGGATAATCTCCAGCACCAGTTAAAGAACTGAATTCTTAAAAGCAGAATACAGGGAGAATGATAAAATCCTCTTTTTGCTAGGTGAGTGAGATAAATACAATTATAGAGTGGTTTGGGTTGGGAGAGACCTTCGAGACCATCTCATTCCAAACCCCTGGACACCTTCCACTATCCCAGGTTGCTCCAAGCCTCATCCAGCCTGGACTTGGACACTTCCAGGGGCAGCCACAGCTGCTCTGGGCACCCTGTGCCAGGGTCTCCCCACCCTCACAGGGAAGAATTCCTAATTCCCAAGATGCCATCCATCCCTGCCCTCTGGCAGTGGGAGCCATTCCCTGGCTCCTGTCCCTCCATCCTTGTCCCCAGTCCCTCTGCAGCTCTCCTGGAGCCCCTTCAGGCCCTGCAGGGGCTCTGAGCTCTCCCTGGAGCTTCTCCTCCCCAGGCTGATGACCTGGAGTAGCCAAGGATGGAAGAACCATCTCACAGCTTGAAAGGCTGAGCCACAAGAGCTCATTTGCTCCCCCAGGTTCTGGGGAGAAACCAGGTTTGCAAAGCTCCCCTCCCCTTCCTGGAGCTGCTCCTCCTTGCAAGGGCAGGATTTGTCCTTTAGAGTAGGAGAAAGAAGAGACTTGTTTGAATAATTGGTTTCAAGGCTCTTTGGTAAGGCTGCATAATTTAAAATACAAAATCAAAGTTTCTGTTAAACCAGGTTTTAAAAAAACCCAAAAAACCAAAACCCCCCAACTTTTTCTTTGGGAAATTGGATGAAAAAATGTAATTGCAGACCCAAGGGAAAGTTTTACTTCCAGCCTGAGCACTTTCAAAAATGATCATAAAAGTAATGGTGAATTCTAAGCAAGGCCGCTGCAGGCTGGAAAATGGAAAAGTTTCATTTTAGCACTTTGCAAGGGGACACATCAAACTCTTCCTGAGCACAGCCAGCACAAGCCACTTAGCAGGAGAGGGATGGGTTTGCTCAAGGTATCAATCAGGCACTCGGTGCTTTGCAGCAAAAAAGGGAGTTTTTACTCCATCAAATCATCTCAGAAGTGCCGGAGCCCGCTGGGCAGTGCCCTGGGTCGGGCTGTGCCCAGGGTCGGGCTGTGCCCAGGGTCAGGCTGTGCCCAGGGTCGGGCTGTGCCCAGGGCTGGGCTGTGCCCAGGATTGGGCTGTTCCCAGGGTCGGGCAGTGCCCAGGGCCGGGCTGTGCCCAGGATTGGGCTGTTCCCAGGGTCGGGCTGTTCCCAGGGTCGGGCTGTGCCCAGGGCCGGGCTGTGCCCAGGGCTGGGCTGTTCCCAGGGTCGGGCTGTGCCCAGGGTCGGGCTGTGCCCAGGGTGGGGCTGTGCCCAGGATTGGGCTGTGCCCAGGGTCGGGCTGTGCCCAGGGTGGGGCTGTGCCCAGGACTGGGCTGTTCCCAGGATTGGGCTGCGCCCAGGGTCGGGCTGTGCCCAGGGTCGGGCAGTGCCCAGGGTCGGGCAGTGCCCAGGGTCAGGCTGTTCCCAGGATTGGGCTGTGCCCAGGGTTGGGCAGTGCCCAGGTTCGGGCTGTGCCCAGGATCCGGCAGTGCCCTGGGTCGGGCAGTGCCCAGGATCGGGCTGTTCCCAGGATCGGGCAGTGCCCAGGATTGGGCTGTGCCCAGGGTCGGGCTGTGCCCAGGGTGGGGCTGTGCCCAGGATTGGGCAGTGCCCAGGATTGGGCTGCGCCCAGGGTCGGGCTGTGCCCAGGGTCGGGCAGTGCCCAGGGTCGGGCAGTGCCCAGGATCGGGCTGTGCCCAGGATCCGGCAGTGCCCAGGGTTGGGCAGTGCCCAGGTTCGGGCTGTTCCCAGGATTGGGCTGCGCCCAGGGTCGGGCTGTGCCCAGGGTTGGGCAGTGCCCAGGTTCGGGCTGTGCCCAGGATCCGGCAGTGCCCAGGGTTGGGCAGTGCCCAGGTTCGGGCTGTTCCCAGGATCGGGCAGTGCCCAGGGCCGGGCAGTTCCCAGGGCCGGGCAGTGCCCAGGGTCGGGCTGTGCCCAGGGCTGGGCTGTTCCCAGGGCCGAGCTGTTCCCAGGGTCGGGCAGTTCCCAGGGCCGGGCAGTTCCCAGGGCCGGGCAGTTCCCAGGATCGGGCAGTGCCCAGGATCGGGCAGTGCCCAGGGTCGGGCTGTGCCCGCACCGCCCGGCAGGAGGTGGCTCAGATGGGCTCAGGGGCGGGGATGGAGCTCGCCTTTCCAGCGGCATTCTCGAGCCCTTCCGGGGCCGGGCACTGCGGGCAGAGGGAGCCGGAGCTTCCTGGGGCATCTCCCCTTCAAGGGAACGAAAAACACAGCGTCATTATTTTCATTTGATAAAGTGGAACACACTTAAGGCGCTTAGGCGTCGATGAGGGGCTTTGATGCGAGAGAGGACGATTAGTGTCCTTCTGTCGGGGGCCGCTGATGCCGCATAATCCCCGCTAATTCCGTGTCACACTTTGTGGCACTGCGGGCGCACAGCGAGCCTTCCTCTGCCTGTTCCTCTGCCTCTGCCTCTGCTCTGTCCCTGCTCTGCCTCTGCTCCCTTTCCCCCTCCGGAGCCGCTCCTGAGCCAGCGCTGCCGTGATCCTGCCCCAGCCCTGCTGTCCCTGCCCTGCCCCGTGGGAGGAGGTGACAATCAAAGCTTGGCTGTGACACACCGGGCTGAGCTGGAGTGACACAGAGGGGCTGGCACAGCTCCTCTGCAGCCTCTGGAAGAGCCTTTCGTGGCTCTGCAGGGCACAGGGAGAGCAGGCAGGGCTCAGCTCCAGCGTTTCCAGATGGATGTGCCTCAGTTTCCCCACCTGCACAGCAAAGAAGCTCTGACCCATCACAGAATCCTGGAATGATTTGGGCTGGAAGGGACCTTAAATCCCATCCCATGGCAGGGACACTTCCACTGTCCCAGGTGCTCCCAGCCCCAGTGTCCAGCCTGGCCTTGGGCACTGCCAGGGTGGACATCCAGGGGCAGCCCCAGCTGCTCTGGCAATTCCAGCCCAGCCCCTCCCCACCCTCCCAGGGAGCAATTCCTTCCCAAGATCCCATCCATCCCTGCCCTCTGGCAGTGGGAGCCATTCCTTCTTGCCCAAAGTCCCTTTCCAGCCTCTTTTCCATCGGCTTTCAGATCAGAGCAGTTCATTTCTGCTTCCAAATTTAAAAGGGAGTTGAAGGAAGCAGCCACAGTGAACTGTCCCTGCAGCTCTGAGCAGCAAAGGCAGCCCAAATGAACTCAGGGATTCACATCCCTGCAGTGGAGTCGCTGCTGCAGAGTGAACATCTGGGTTTATTGTCTCACATCACATCACAGAAATCCATTCCCCATTAATTTCAGATGAATATTTGAAGAGGTGTTTAGCAGAAAGCAAACCCTGCACTGGAACCTCTGGAGTTACAGGGCTGATGATCTTTGCTTTCTGTTGACAGCTCTGAAAAAACATGGGAAAACTGAACCACAAAGGATGTCTAGTACTTTTTGGCAAACAGAAAATGGAAAGGATTTCTGCTTTGAGTTTAATAAAAGTTATCAGTGATGCGTGGCCATAAATAAATGACGTGGTTCTTCTCATGCACCCTCAGCTGTGATAGGGTTTAAGGAATTCCACATTCTGGAAATGAATTCCAAAGCCAGGGATTACTTCACATTCCCAAAGTGATCCCTGTTGCCTGGAAGCCCTGGCTCAGCTCAGAGGGAGGCTGCTGTCACCCTCCCCATGTCGAGCACAGACGCACCAAGCCCAGTGAACACTGAAACATTTCCACAGCACCAAATCTGTGCTTTTCTCCCTCTCAGAAGGTCCCAGCTCAGAAATGCCCCCGGCGCTCTGGGCAGGTCAGCTCCCTGCTGCAAGTGCCTTTTCCTGGGCGAGGGGGCCAGACTCTGAGTGGAGGCGTCCAAAGCGCCAGGAAAGTGCCAGAGAGGAGGGGAAGGTGTGGGGTGCCCTCTGTGGGGTCAGAGACATCAGGTGTCTCTCCAAGGAGCTCCCTGGAGCTCTAACGCAGCCCTGGCCGCCTGTCCCAGCCCAGCCTGGGGGAGGGCTGCACCTCCAGCGTGAATTTCCCGGCTCTTCAGAGACTGATGGGGAGATTTGCCTGATTGCCTCACTCCCGCTCCCACTCCAGCACTAATGGGGGGAAGATTTAATGCTGTGATATCACTTTAATGTGGAGCCCATAAATAAAGCTCTTCCAACTCCCTCATTACATCTGCATTGTGCCTGTTAACCATTCATTCCCCACGAGGCTCTGCGCAGTCACAGCCCCATTCCAGAGGGCTTCCCATGCCCCAAACCTGTCTTGGAAAGGGGGGAAAAGGGAGGTTTGAGACTGGCTCCAGACCTGGGCATCTCGTAGGGATCCAGTGCATAATCCAGGAGCTTCCTGGCACTTGAAACCAAATGTGTCTGGCATTTTATTGTGGGAAATAAAAGGTTCCATCCATTCCCACTGCCTGTGGCACCACTTGAAAGCACAGCTGATCTGGGCAGTGCCGTGCATCAGCTCCAGAGCTCCCTGAGCCCCAAAAGGATCTTTGCATCCTCACCAGAGTACAAGCAGCTCAGTCACTCGGAGCAGATTAAAGCAGCGCGTGCTGCCTGGGTTTAACTCGGGGGCATTCCAGAGGAGGAGGATTCCTGGTCCCCGCGGATCAGATGAAACGCTGATAACAGCGATGGGAACGGGACTGTGCTAACAGCTCCTCCGGAGCTCTCTGTTGTTGGAGCTGAGCGGGGTTTGCTGTGCCCAGAGGTCTCTGTTTTCACACTGGTTTCATTCAGCGTTGCAGGGAACACAAGCCCCACACGGCAGCTTTGGCTGCGGGGTGTCAGGCTGAGCCGGCCCGGGCTGATGTAATCCGTTAGCACTTGCCAGGCAAAAATACCCTTTCCAAAGGAAAAGAGGTGTCAAAGGGAGCAGGAGAGAGGCTGGGTGTAAAAATACCAGCGCTCTGACTCTGCCTGAACTTTGCTCCAGTTCTTGGCAATGACAACATCCTGCGGAAATGGGGATGAATCCAGCCAATGCTCCCATGTCCACAAGGGCTCAGGGAACAGGATCTGGCCAGGCTCTGAGCCAGCACTGTGGACTTGGAATCAGAATTTCCTGAGCTGGAAGGGACCCACCAGGACCCTGGAGCTCCTTCAGCCTCCCCTGGGCAGGGAGATGCTGAGGCCCTCCTCATTCTCACAGCCCCCACTGGACCATCCTCGCTGTGCCTGTCCCCAGCTGAGCTGTGAGATGAAGGCAAACCATCAGAGGGATGAAGGAGAACCTTCAGGGATGAAGATGAAACACCAGCGGGATGAGGTGAACCCTCAGTGATGAAGGCAAACCATCAGAGGGATGAAGGTGAACCATCAACGGGATGAAGATGAATGATAAGAGGGATGAAGATGAGCCATCAAAAGAACAAAGATGAACCATCAGAGATGAAGGGGAGCTGTAAAGGCTGATCTCTCCGGGGCCTTTGAGGGTCCAATCTGGCTAGCTCTGGACCCTCACCCCTCACAGCCCTTACAAGGACAAAAGTAAAAGACTTGAGGTGCTCCTTCTCTCGGGACCAAAGTCCTACTTTATTCCTTGATCCGAGTCACCTGGGGTCAAGGTGACGTCCCAGAGGGAAAAGAGAGGGAATGCCTGATGGTGGGAGACTTTTAAACCCGGGGAATGGGGGGGCAGAGGAAGAGGACCACAGCCAGTGGGATACAAGTGAGGAGGGGGCGAGGGGAGGAGGAAACCTGGGACAAATCTGCCAGTGGGGCTTGTGGGGGAAAGGGGAGAATGGGACAAACCATGTGATCAGTGCAAACTGCCAAACACCCAGTGCAAAAACAGCAACCAAAGAAACCATTTAGTGCAATACAACAGGGAACCATCAGAGATGAAGGTGAGCCATCAGAGGGAGGAGGTGAATTGTGCTCCTCACTCCATTCAGGGTTTCTGACCACTTCTAGACTCTTTAACTTTAACTGGGGTAACTCAGGAGAACCCCACAGGCTTCTCTACAGCCAGAGAGAGTCCAGGCTCAGAGATGGACCCGGGGACCCATGGATGGAAGATACAGATGTTGATGTTCCTAATTTTAATGTTAAAACCTTGGGTTTGAACAGGAAGGCAGAACTAATGTGAGTCAACCCCCCAAAGCTTCAGCCAATGGGGAATTACCAAAAGGTTGGGATGGTTGTAAACAATTAGGGCCAATGTTCCTCCCTAAGCAGCACCACTGGAGCTGGATGGGGCGAATTTCCAGCTGGGAAAAGGGGAGGTGGAAAAAAATAGGATTCTAAGCACACAGCCAACAGAATTAAACTGAGAATTAATTTCATCCATTATAACTGATTGCTGTAAATTAAAACTAGAAGGAAATAATTGGTAGCATGTAGCTTTTAGTGTTTCCTTCAGATTAGGGGAATTAGATTTTTTTTTATTAGGAGCACTAAACTGCTCTGCCGTGCTCCCGTGTCTCCAGCAATTCCTGATTCCTGATTCCAGCCTGGTGGCGCACTGGGCTTTGGGAACAGCAGCATTTCCTTCATGGGGGCCCAAATCCTGAGCCAGTCCTGCAGGGCTGAGCTGGGTTTGAGCGTTCCCAGGGCACAGGGATGTGGTCTCTGATCCCGAGATCCTGCAGTGTGGGGTTATCATTCCCACTCTGCTCCCTCCAGAAAGGCTCCTCTGCTCTTCCTGCTCCTCTGCTGGAGAGGCTCTGCAGCCCCAGGGAAGGACAAACACCCAGGACAGCAATCCCTTGTTCCCAGGGACCAGGAGCATCTCCTTGGGTTCTGTTCATGCTGCAGAGGCTCCTGGCAGGTTGGGGTGGTTGCGGGGGGGGTCCCTTCAGCTCCTTGCTGGTCCCATGGAGCAATCCCAGGAGAATCTTTGCTGTGCTCTCAGCCTGCACAGAGCAGGCAGGAGTTGTGGATCCCTCCTGCTGATCCAGCTTCCCTCTGCAAAATCCCTTTGGGGCTCATTCCTCCCTCCTTCATCCCTTCGTGTCCAGGAATCCAGAGTATGAAGCTGCCACCCCAGCAGAGAGGGAGAGCAGAGCCTCAGGGGTTAAACTTCCTCCCTCTCCCTCCTCTGGGGATGTTTCCTACAAGGAGTAAAGCCTTGGAAAGGCCCCACTTGGTGCTGGAGCCAATTTCAGGAAATTGAGATCTGGGCTGGCTGTTCTGTTTTCCTCAGAGGATATTTTTGAGCATTTATTTAATTAATTCCTTCAGCTTACATAAGGGTAATAAGATTTTTTTTTTTTTTTTTGCATGTCTGCAGTGCTCCCTCCCTTCCTCGAGAAGCTCCAACCCCTTTGGCAGGAGCAGGAATAGCCCAGACAGAGCTTGGTGAGGCCACTTCCCACCCAAGCTGAGCACATGGTGCCTTCCTGGGCCAGGATCAGAGGCCACCAGCTCCAATGAGACCTGCAGGGAGCCCAGGTGACATCATTCCAGCCAGGAATGAGCCATGCACTTGGGTTCTACACCTTGGACTTTTCTGAGAGTACTGAGGGATGTTGGGTGAGCACAGGAGTTCCAGGCATCACATTCCCACCTCCTGAGAGGTATCAGCTCCAGGAAGGCAAAATCCTGGTGGAGCTGAGGGAGAGGGAGGAGTGCCACCTACTGCAGTATCCCTGCTCGCTGCCTGCAGCTCGGCACGGCGGAAATAGAAACTTCTTGTTTTGTAATTGGAAACATAAAGGAAAGGGAAAAAGAAGCGGGGAGGGGGTGTGGAGAGAATCAACCTAAAAAAAGGAATTTGCTGAATGGCATTTTGTGCCAGCTCCGTGTTTATAAATAGCCCCAGTGACACTGCTCTTTGCACGATGAATTTCGGAATATTTCTGATCAGCAAAGAGTTTGAGCTGCAAATAACAATAAATGGGGGAAATGTGGATAAATAAAAGGCATTAAAAACCCGCTCTGTGTGGGATCAGCAACACATCTTGAGAACTACATCAAAGGGACTCAATTAGCAGACACATTTTCTAATTACATGTTCTAATTTACAACAAATACGGGTTTCTAATGAAGCCTTGATTATTGGTGCAGATGGCGAGGACCGGACCCAGCGTTCCGCGCTCGCTGCCACTGCCAAGGCAACCCCTTGATGCTCCAGACCCAGCTCCTTCTCCTGCTCTGCCCAGACACCTCCATTTCCCCAATTCCTTAGGAACTTCCCCGAGCCCAAAGGTACCCGAGTGAGCAGCTGGTGAAAGCAGATGTAGGAAATGGCCACTGTGGGATGGAACAGCAGCCCAAGCAGCTCCCCGGGCAGTCAGTCCCCGGGCACTTGCCCTTTGCAATCCTGCCAGGCACCTGCAGACACAGGGACAGGGATTTTTCCCAGCAGAGCTGTCGGGTGTTATTTTCAATTACAGGCAGAGTTCCTTCCCTGCTTCCCCTGGGCATTATTTGCAGTTTTGGGGCATTAATCACTCCAAATGAGATTAATTCTGTGCCCCAGGGTTGATTTCTGAACTGGGACAGCTCTGAGGGAAACAGGAAACCATTCCCAGGAGAACAGGGCTGGGAGCAGCACAGCAGAGATCAGGGAATCCCAGAGTGGTTTGGGTTGGAAGGGACCTGAAAGCCCATCCCATCCCATCCCATCCCATCCCATCCCATCCCATCCCATCCCATCCCATCCCATCCCATCCCATCCC
>JAYDZK010000086.1:619323-630148 GCA_034509185.1 Euphonia xanthogaster
CCAGGGAACA
Source organism: Euphonia xanthogaster (assembly GCA_034509185.1). Lineage (NCBI taxonomy): Eukaryota > Metazoa > Chordata > Aves > Passeriformes > Fringillidae > Euphonia > Euphonia xanthogaster. The sequence goes on from JAYDZK010000086.1 coordinate 619,334, forward strand.
ATTCCCAATTCCCAAGATCCCATCCAGCCCTGCCCTCTGGCACTGGGAGCCATTCCCTGGCTCCTGTTCCTCCAGGCCCTGGCACAGCTCCAGCCATTCCCATTTAAATCCTTTATTATGGACCTGCCATGGTTTCCAGCCTCATTTGTTTATCAAGGTTGAGCTTCCTCGATTTGATGTTGATCCTTATTTTCTGCAAAGAATGAATTTCCAAGGAAGATTCAGAGTAACCTTGCCTGTTCCACTCACTGAAGTTACACCTGAATCCCTGGGATTTATTACCCTGGAATCTGCTGCCACACAGCCCTGGGTGTCCCTGGGCCAGGAAATTGTGATATGGGAGAGCCTGCTGGGAAGAGTTGCAGTGCATTCCAGGGAGCTGCACCCCGTGTGGAATCCCACAGAGCCTGCAGGGAATAAACCATTCACTGCCATTGGCACTGCAGCCTCCAGAAACCCCCAGTTACCTGCCCAGGGATCTCCCAGTCAGCAGAACAGCAAACTGTGCCCTAAAGCTCAGCATCAGGCAGGGCTTCAAGGGGCCTCTTGGGTGGGAAGGAGAAGTTCCTTCTGTCCTGCAGTCTTTGTTAAACAGAGTCACTGGAGCTCTGAATTCCTGGAGCACAGGATCAGGATGGGCTCTGAGCAGTCTGGGTGACATCACCCAGCTCTTCTCTGTCAGAGCTGGGCACAGAACGGGATCATCCCTGGGCAGCTTCCCTGCCCCTCTCCTCCTCACCCCTGTTCTGCCTTTATAGTCCCGTGGGGCTGCCTGGTGTCCCCCAGAGCTGTCCCCCAGAGCTGTCCCTCAGGTCTGGACACCCAGAGCTCTCCCCCAGAGCTGTCCCCCAGAGCTGTCCCCCAGAGCTGTCCCCCAGAGCTGTCCCTCCCCGTCACTGGTCTCCCATCCCTTCACCAAACTCAGGCAGGTGCTGTCACAAAGTCCTGGGCTCATGGAATGGTTCGGAAGGGATTGGAAGCCTCACCTTGTTCCACCCCCTGCCCTGGGAATGGAGGAGAGTGAGGGAGCTGTGCAGAGCCACAAGGTCTCCCCTGATCCCCCTTTTCTCCAGGCTGAGCCCCTTTCCAGCTCCCTCAGCCTCTCCTGAGGTTCCAGCCCCTTCCCTGGCCATGCTCCAGCCCCTCCATGTCCTTCCTGTGAGCTGGACACATCCCCAGCACCCCCAGGACTTGTGGAGCTGTTCCCGAGCTGTTCCCTGGGGCCCCTGATGGCCACGAGCAGGGAGCCTCCTCCTCCTCACTGCCCCCAGTTAATCCAGTGTCACCTGCTGGGCCACCCCAGCCCTGCTGCCCCAGCCAGGGCCTCCTGCCTTTAACAGGGCTGAGACATTTCCCCTCTCTGGAGCAGGTGGGACACGGATCCTGTCCCATCCCATCTCTGCACCAGCCCCTCTCCTGCTCTCCCAAACCCTGCTGGCTGTGGGCACAGGAAAGCTCTGGGAGGGGATTCTGCTCCTCTGGGACAGCACAAACCCTTACACTGTGGTTTTTATGGAGCTGTCCTACCTTGGGAAGTTACTGAGGTAGGAAGTGTGAAAATCTCATTTTAGGGAGCTGCAGCATCAGACTCCGACGTGTCCCATCGTGTGACCAGTTGATGCAATTGATGTTCCATTTCTGGGAGCCACATGGTCTGAAAGCTTCTGTTCTCACAAATAAATAAATAAATAAATAAACCCCAGCCAGTTTTCTGGATCTTTGGGAAGAGAAACTGGAAGGCTGACCTGGAAGCATTCATTTATGGTTGTTGTCAAGGTGACAGTTTGTCAGAATAGCAGATATCCAAGTATTTAAAATGCAGTTTTCAATTCTCAATCTAGTACGGTAAGGTAAACACTGATTCTGTCAAAGACTAGTTATCTTTCATTAGTATGGAATTAAATTCACTCTTAGAAGGAAAAAAATCTACAAATATTGCTCTGTCATGTAATAATTAACAGATTTCCTTTAAAGATAATAATAGACAAATATTTCGTAATTTAGCAAGTCTGTTTACAACACTGTCTTTAAACTTGAGCTGTCAGTTAACTCACAGTCAAGACTCCTGCTTGCTTAAAAAGGAAGAACACCCTTGAGTATAGCAGTGAGAGCAAAAAGGAAGAAATGCAAATATTTGTTTGTGTTCCCTGATTTTTAGCCTTGTCTTAACTTTTTCAGCAAGGCCTGGCTCATGACTTTTGACTGCTTGTGACTAAAATTTCTGCTCTGTGCCATTCTAGAGGCTCAGGAAAGCCTCACGGTGAGCACCAAAAAATGAAACTTTTCCTTTAAAACAGCCTCATACTGTTGGAGTGATAAAACCATGTCAGTGATATATTTATATATATATCTAAATAAGCAGCTGGTCAGCTGTACTTAAAATATTCAAAGTAATTCTCCACTTAGCACTTCTATCTTGAAGTTATAAAGCAAGGTTGGCTGGCTGCTGACATTATTGAATTTCAAATAAAGAGACTCTGAAAGGCTGCTGGGGTGCATTTTTTCCCTGCATTCTCTTAAAAATGCCTTGACAAATTAAACCAAGTTGTTTTCAGGCTCTCAGCTCAACCCAGCAGAGACAAATCTGAGCAGCTCCTGCTGATGGGGTTACAAATAACACCGAGGTTCCTGGTTTGAGCTCAGACTTTGCACTCACCCAGGCAGCTCAAGGAAACCAACATCAGATCCACAAATATTTGATTTTTAAAATAAGTAAAGATCTGCGAAGAGGTGAGAGAAATTAATAACTGAGTGATATTTGTGATGAAATTGATGGATATCAAGTTTTCCACCCTGGGGAAGGAAAGACTTTCATGTTGGTCATGTCATGGGGTCAGAGACTCATGGAATAATTTGCATGGGAAGGGATTTGAAAACTCATCCCATCCCACCCCTGCCATGGCAGGGACACTTCCCACTGTCCCAGGCTGCTCCAAACCCCATCCAACCTGGCCTTGGACACTGCCAGGGATCCAGGGAATTCCATCCCAGCCCCTCCCCACCCTCCCAGGAAAGGATTTATCCCAAAATCCCACCTAACCCTGCCCTACTTCAGCACATTGGAAGCAGAGACTCTCCACGTGTCCCAGTGCTCCCATCCCTGCTGGGGACGATGTTGGGAGCAGGGCAGGGACAGATGGAGCTTTGTCCTGCCATGGCTCAGCTTCCAGCAGCCCTCGGTGGCTGCTTGGGGTTGGAGGGTTCAGAAAGCTCATGTTGTGTCAACACTGGTCATAAAGTTCTCCAGGCCTTTTATCCATCTCCCTGCAAGCTCTGACTGGGGCTGATAACGGATTCCAGAGCCTGGCTCTGCATCCAGGGAGCACAAACAGCTTTTTATGAGTTTTACATTTCCCAGCCGTGAATTTCACGAGGCCGCGGGATGGAGTAAAACACCAGGAGGCCTCAGGTTCTGTCAGGCTCATCACAGCCATAAACTCCTCTAACAAGTCCATTGTGCATCTCTTATCTCATTTGCCTGCTCCTCTGGAGGTCCCTCCCTGCCTATTCCTTGCCTCCTAAAGGAGGGGAGGATTGAGAATTCCTTTTTTCCACTGAGGTCCTGGATTGCCATCCTCAATGTAACAAACCTCTTTTTTTCACTCTTCTTTCAGTTTAAGCCCATCTCCCTTTGCCCCTTTGCAATGGGCCCTGCAAAAACTTCCTTGGAGCCCCTTCAGGCCCTGCAAGGGCTCTGAGCTCTCCCTGGAGCCTTCTCCTCTCCAGGGCAGCCCCCCCAGCTCTCCCAGCCTGGCTCCAGAGGGGCTCCAGCCCTGCAGCAGCTCCCTGGGCTCCCCTGGGCTCTCTCCAGCAGCTCCAGGTCCTTCCTGTGCTGGGAGCAGACCCCAAGTTGGGAGCGGGATCTGGCCTGGATTGCTCGGGAAGGGGGAGGAGGAGGAGGCTGGAAAAGTCTCCAGGAGCTCTGGAAAGCCAAACTCTGCTCCCAGGGTGCCCATCTGGGTGCTGGTGTGCAGCCCGTGGTGCTGGCAGGGATTCCCTGTGCTCCAGCCAAGGGATATTTCTGTCCCATGGGGACACGAGGGAGGACGATCCCCGTCCCCGTGGCTCAGCTGCGCCGAGTGCGGCTCCTCATCCTCATCCTCATCCTCATCCTCATCCTCATCCTCATCCTCATCCTCATCCTCATCCTCCTCCTCCTCCTCATCCTCCTCCTCATCCTCCTCCCTCTGCTCCCAGCACATCCCAGGGCACAAACCCCCCATCCCCAGCCGGGAGTGTCCCCACAGGGCCACCAGCCCATCTGCTCCTGGCCACGCTTGGCCAAACCCTCCTGAGCCCCCCAGGGCTCACTTGTGGCATCCATGGCTTTGGGCTCCCGCCTTTCACATCTCCCTCTGCAGTTTTCAAAAAAGCATCAAAAAAACCCCATTAAAAAATAACTCATCATTATGCAGAACCAATAGGCAATATTGCTTATTGTGTATTATGTATATTATTGCTTATTGTGTATTATGTATATTATATATTGTATAATATATAATAACAATTTCAAACCCTAAAACCCTACCAAAAAAAATTACACCAAGTTTATTTCTACCTCAATTTACCTCAAATGTAGCATTAAAACAATTAAACCAGTTAAAGTATTAACTACATTTAAAAATCAATCCTACTTCCATTACAAATATTAATACTATCAAACATACAACCTTACAAAACAAAACCACCATCAGTTTTCCTTTACTAACACGTAGACATAATTATAAAAACTTAAAAAAATTATATAAATTTATCTAACCATTCAAAATCCATCCCCAAACAAGTTCAAAACAAAAAAAAATAGTAAATCAAATTAAAACAAACAATAAATCATAATTAAGCAACTTATTTAAAAATAGTTTTGCACCTTAACTAAAAAAACTTTACAAAATGAATTGATATACATTAATTATTACAGTAATAATGTTAATAATAATACCTTATATATTTCACTCTACACAACAATCAATAAACAAAACCATCAAAAAAGTTTTTCCCATTTAAGAGAGAGGGGGAAATGTGGGAAAATAAATTTATAAAAAATTTTCAAAACCAAACAAAAAACTCCCATAGCATGCATCTGTATCCAAACCTGGAGGTAAGAAATACCTAAAAATACCACAGAATGAGACAAACATTGTGAAGAGAAAAATAAAACTAAAAACAAGTTTTAACCATTTTCTATAAATCCATTTCTCAAAGGTTTTTCAGTCCTAATGGACGGGAACCATCCAGGTGTGCAGTGACAGCAGAGGTGACAGCAGAGGTGACAGCAGAGGTGACAGCAGAGGTGACAGCAGGTCACACCCTGCACAGCCTGCTGGGGGCAGGGAGCTGGGGCAGGGACAGCCAACCTGGCCTGGGAGCCACCAGGAGATAAACCCGGGATTTGTTAAAACCTGGCCTGGGAGCCACCAGGGAGGCAAAGCCAGGATTTGTTAAGCCCTGGAGGGAAGGCTGAGGAGGGCCCAGGGCTGGCTCCTGCCTCTCCAGCAGCTCCATCCCCTCGTGCCTCGGCACAGCCTTCAGGCAGGGCTGTTGTGAGGGGCCAAGGGAAGATGCTTTACATTAAAATAGGGAGATCCAGATGAGATCCAGGGGGGGAATTATTTGCAGTTAGAGCAGTGGGACACTGGGACAGGATTCCCAGAGCAGCTGGGGCTGCCCCTGGATCCCTGGCAGTGCCCAAGGCCAGGCTGGACATTGGGGCTGGGAGCACCTGGCACACTGGGAGGTGTTCCTGCCATGGCAGGTGTGGCACTGGGTGGGATTTCAGGTCCCTCCAACCCAACCCATTCCATGAATCCACGATCCCAAGGTGCAGGTTGGTGGGACACACCTGGGCTGGTGGGATTTAACCTAGCCCAGGTGGTGCAGAGGATTTTGTGCAGCTCCTCCAGGCATGGAGCTGCTTTTCCTTGGAGTTTTGAGGCTCCCGGGTGTGGAGCAGCCTGGTGCCAGCAGTGCCCGAGCAGCTCTGGAAATGCACCCGGGGCTGCAGCCTGGGGCTGTTCCTGCATTTTCTGTGGATCTTTCCTTGAGTTTTCTGGTGCCATTCTGCAGGGAGGAGGGGATTTATCCCCCAGGAGCGCCTCAGAGCTGCCACAGCCCCCACCCCGAGGCCTCTCCCCCTCCAAGTCTCCAGGTTTCTGTCCCCTGCTTTGGGACACTCCCCCTCTCCCGTGGCTGTCCCCCTCCTCAGCTGCGGCTCCGGCCCCTCCTGGCCCGAGGGCGGATGAGGATCCCCGGAGCCATCTGGGCCCTGCAGGAGCAGCCCCTGCTCAGCCCCGGAGCCTGGAGTGGGTCAGGAACCCTGAATCCACGGGGGAATGTCCCATGAGGGGCTCAGCCCCAGGGAGGATCCCCCTCAGAGCCTGCCCGTGTCCCCAGAGGGGCTGGCTTGGGGACACTCCTTGTTTTGGGGTCGCTGGGGTGGCAGGGGTGGGTTGCAGCTGCAGGGGCTGAGTTTGGAGCCAGGTGCATCCATGGAACCATGGAAAGAAAGGAAAAATCTCCCCAGGGCATCTCCCAGTTGTGTTTTGGGGAGGTTTGGGCCAGAGCCACCTGTCATGGTCGGGATTGAGATGAAGGATCTCAGAATGGCTTTGCTGGGAAGGGAATTTAGGGATCATCCCATTCCTGACACCTCCCACTGTGCCAGGTGCTCCCAGCCCCAGTGTCCAGCCTGACCTTGGGCACTGCCAGGGATCCAGGGGCAGCCCCAGCTGCTCTGGCAATTCCAGCCCAGCCCCTGCCCACCCTGCCAGGGAGCAATTCCCAATTCCCAAGATCCAGCCCTGCCCTCTGGCAGGAGCCATTCCCATGGGAACAGGGCTCCTGCCCCTGCGCTCGTTGGATCCCTGGGGAAGGTTCCCCTGGCTGGACACTGTCGCTGGTGCCACCTCGGCTCTGGTGGCTCCGTGTGGCCGCTGTCACCGTCTGAGCGGTGCCGTAATTCCCGGTAATCCCCGGAGCGGCTCCGGCCTCACCTGGGGCCGGCGCTCACCGGAGGGTCAGAGCGGGCAGGGCCGGCGCCGCAATCGGCTTAGGGGGATAAACCGAGGGGACAGGGGACAGGGGACAGAGGGACAGGGGACAGGGGACAGAGGGACAGGGGACAGAGGGACAGAGGGACAGGAGGGGCGGGGGGACAGGAGGGACAGAAGGACAGCAGGGACAGGAGGGGCAGAGGGAGAGGAGGGACAGAGGGACAGGAGAGACAGGGGGATAGAGGGACAGGAGGGACAGAGGGACAGGGGTTATAGGAGGGACAGAGGGAGCTGCTGGCACCTGGGGGTGGGGCATTGAGCCACGGGGGGCGACAGCGGCGTCACCCTGGGGACAGGGTGGCCTTTGCCCTCTCGGGACATTCCCGGTTTTTGGGGCTGCTGATGGGTGGCACTGGAGGTGTTTTGGGGTGGGGGGAGCTCGGTGCACATCAGAGGGGTTGGGACATTTCCGCTCTCCCTGGGTAAAGCCTTGAGGTCCCTGGCCCACTCCTGGCATCCAGGGAGAGGAATTTCCTGAAGGGCTTTCCTGGAGGATTTTCCTGTAAGGTTTTCCTGGAGGATTTTCCTGGAGGATTTTCCTGTGTAGTTTTCCTGGAGGATTTTCCTGTGTAGTTTTCCTGGAGGATTTTGCTGTAGGGTTTCAGGACGCTGCCCCACGGATGTTGTGCAGACAGGGAGCAGCACCCCGAGCCGGGTCCTGGTGGGGTTTTGGGGCCAGGAAGAGCAGAACCATCAGCCCTTTTCCATCATTCCCACTCCAGGGTTGGGCTGGGAACCCAAATCCACATTTTGAGTGCAGCCCAGTGTGCAAAACCCTTCATTTGGGATAATTGTAGGTGAGTGTAGGGCACAAAAAAAGCACTTTATTTTGGGTGCTGTGGGGTGGGCGCAGGGCACGGCGTCTCCTCCACCCCAAAAAGGGGCAGCTCTGTGCCCGGGGCATTGTCCTGCCCGGTGTCCCTTTGCCTCCCCCATCCTGGGATCGAAGCACCCTCTGAAATCCGGGAATGCCACCAGTCCCGGAGCCCGCGATATGAGCTGCTAAAAATAGGGGATTTATCCACAGAGCCGCGGGTTGTGCTTTTGGGATGTGGGCAGGAGGGGAGGCAGGACGGGGCTGGGGCGAGCTCGAGCTCTGGGTGCAGCGGGGACGTTTTTGGGGTGCTGGTGTTGTAGGGAAGAGTGGAGGAGACCCCCGCTCACTCCAGAGGTGATTCCTGGTGAAGCTGCTGAAGAGGGGGCACAGCCCCCCCAGGATTGGCCCCGTGACTCAGTTTCCCCGTGGGTGACAAGGGGGTGGCAGCGAGGGTTAGAGATTCCTGGGAAAAGCAGGAATTTCTGTCCCATTGGTCAGACAGGGATTGGTCATCCCCTCCAGTGACTCTCCCGTGCCCATCCCATGGGGAATTCCAGCATTTCAGCCTCCCCAGGTTTTATTACACCCTAAAAATCCACCAAAAGCAGAGTCCCGAGGTTCTCTGAGCCTCTCTCATGGGGAATTTCAGCATTTCAGCCTCCCCAGGTAAATCCTGTTGTATTGCACCCTAAAAATCCGTGGAACGCGGAGCGCCCTCCCCCCGTCTGGGCAGGGCTCTGGGTAATCCCTCCCTGGCACATCCCTAATCCTCGCCCTGGCCCTCGCTGAACTGGCCACGGGCTGAGCCTGGCAGGGGCCAAACCCCGCTGCTGTGGGTGGGGAGCGGTGCCAGCCCCGCTGCCAGGGCTGGAGGTGCCAGCAGCAGGAGGAAAATATCCTGGATTTGGAGAGCCTGGATTGCTGGAGCATCCCCTGGGCGTGGGGAAGGGGATGAGCATCCCCTGAGCCTGGGACAGCCCAGCGTCCTTCCCGGGAGCTGCAGGGACAATCCCGGGGTGTCCCCGGGGGTGGGGCTGGGGCACCTCCCGGTCCCCCCAGCCTGTCCCAGTCTGGGTTTTCAGCCTGGATTTTGGGGCTGGGCGCTCAGGGAGGGCTGGACTGTGGGACCGCCCCTCCCAGGGTTTGATGGCCATTCCCAGGGGACAGCAGTGTCCCCGGGGCGTGGGGACATTCCCGAGGCTGCCGGAGCTCCAGGAGCACTCGGACCCCGCTCCAGGGATGCCCAGGGTGGATTCTGGGGTGTCTGGGCAGGGCCAGTGTCAGACCGGATGATCACTGGGGGCTCCTCCCAGCTCAGGATATTCTGTGATTCCATGAATTCCTGTCTGAGCATCCCCGAAGCGTTGCTCAGCTCAGATCATCTTCCCTGCACACCCCACTGTCCCCACAGGCCCAGGTGACCCCGGCGCAGCCCAGGAGCCCCTTCAGCCCGGGCTGGGCTCTTCCCTTTGCCCACAAACCGCATCCCACAGCTTTTCCAGCATCATTCCTGGCACTGGGTAGGCTCCCACAATTTATGGGAATATTTTAGGTGAAACCACCACCAGCCCTGCAAACAACCCAGGAGAAAGAGGCAGATTTTTAACCTAAATTCTCCCTTTTCCCTGATTTTCTTTTTAAAAGGAAGCAGCAGCTGGGTGAGCTGGGAGCTGGCTGCTCCTCTGCTGAGCAGAAATCCGTGCTGCTGGAGGTTTTTCCATGCAGAATTGTGGCAGCCGGAGGATTTGAGGAGGCTGCCAGGGAGAGGCTGGATCTTTTATTAGAGCAACTGATACGGTTGGGGAAAAAAAGCTCCAAAGCAGATCAGCTTTTGGGCTCACCAGTCCTTATTCAGGTCCTAAATAGAAACAGCTCAGTCAGATCCCTGGGTTTATTTTAATCATTTTTACATCTGAAAACACACAAAAAAAAATAAAATAAAAGAAAACCAACTGGTGAGCTGAAAGCTTTCCCCCCCTTTCTCTGGTGGTTTTTTCTGCTTTTTTATTTTGGATTTGTTTTCCTTGTGTGTGGCGCTTGGCAGAGCTGCTGGCTCAGTTCTGGCCCTGACACCCCCAGACACCCCAAATTTGGGCTTTTCTCCCCCCTCCAGGAGAGGCTGTGTGAGGTGGAGGCCAGGACAGCTGGATCCACTCCCAGATCATTCCATGCTCCAGGAAAACACTGCCCAGCTGCTTTTGGGACTCATTTCTCCCCCTGGATGTCAGGGATGCTCCCAATCCCACGTGGGGCTGTCCCTGAGCTCCAGGGCTCTGTGGGGTCAGTTCTGTGGCCCTGAGTCATTCCCAGGACTGATCCATCCCTGGGGAAAGGACATCAGCTGCCTGCACCCTGGAGATCACCCTGTCCTTGGGAAGCATTGGGAAATTGGGAATATTGGCCCTCCTGAGAGCCTGGAGGCACAGAACAGCCCCAGGCTCTTGGAAAAGTGAAGGGGGTAGAAATCCCTCTGCTGCCCCATTTCCAGCAGGAAATGCCAGGGGTGTGACAGAGGAATGACACAAACGTGGTGGGACAAAGCCTTGATCCCATCCCCAGTGTCCATGCCACCAACCCTGCCTGGAGCAGAGCCAAGGAACCTTTGTTGAGAAAATGCTGGAATTTGTCACTGCTGGGCACTCCCTGCTCTGCCTCAGTTTCGCTCTCCCTCGGCAGCACAGGTGGAGGTTTTCCCTTCCACGGGAGGAGTTTGATCCCTTCCATCAGCAACCCCTTGGGATGGGGAGATGGAGGGAGCTGGGAATGTGAGGGGCATTTCCCTCTGGACCAGCTCAGCTCCAGCTCTGCCCTCCTGCTGCATCACTCCATGGAATCACAGAATCCCAGGATTATTTGGGTTGGAAGGGACCTAAAATCCCATCCCATCCCATCCCATCCCATCCCATCCCATCCCATCCCATCCCATCCCATCCCATCCCATCCCATCCC
>JAYDZK010000086.1:872268-884824 GCA_034509185.1 Euphonia xanthogaster
CTGTCCCTCCATCCTTGTCCCCAGTCCCTCTGCAGCTCTCCTGGAGCCCCTTCAGGCCCTGCAGGGGCTCTGAGCTCGCCCTGGAGCCTTCTCCTCTCCTGGTGAACATTTCCACGTTGTACTGGGATTGTCCAGGCTGTACTGGGCTCATCCATGGCTGTGCTGGAATCTTCCAGGTTCCTCAGCATCGCTGCAGTTGCCATGGAAACCATTCATTAGCCGCACCCTGATGGGCCCAGGACCAGGCAGAACCTTCTCCCTCCATTCCCGGAGCACGACAGAGTCCGGAGCAGCCGGCACCAAGAACTCAGGCCAGGCCCTGGGCAGGTAATGTTTAAATGACTTTATTTTTTATCTTTTCCTCATTTTATAAATGGGCACAGCACAGAAATAATTAAAAAAAATAGACAGTACCATTACAGTGCTAGATCCATTGGCAAAGATTATTTTTAGAGTCTTTTTTTTTTTTTTTTTGTCATTATTTTTAAAGTTTTGGCCATTGAGAAAGAACAAAAACAATTAACAAACATTTTCTTTTCCTTTGCTTTTTGAAACAGACACTATGAAGCCATTTCAGTACTAAACTCTAGGAGAGTTATGTACATACAAAAGAAAGATCTGTTTAAGATATGTCTCCTATTAAAAATATTTACATGCATTTTTGTCCCTCCCGGATTCATTGAAAGCTCCAACATTTGTAGTGTTCCAGATCTTTGTTTTGTTCTCCTATAGGGGTTGGAATTCAGCTCCAAAAAAAAGGTGAAGTTGGAATTACTTCAATCTTCTGGAAAGGGAGATTTTTTTAAATTTTACTTTTTGGGATGTTTATCAATGGAATTTTTTTTTGTCTTTTTTTTACAATTATTTTATTTTTAATTTATACAAGAAGGTTTGATGTTTATTTACAGGAGGAGCAGTAGATGATGGTTTATCCTGGAGATGTGGTGGTGAGAGAGAAGGGGGGGGATTTTAAAAAGTTTTTCTATCAAACTGCAATGGATTCCTGTTTTTCGGGAGTCTGGTTTGATTGTCAGCTGGGCTGGGGTGACTTCGGCCAGGGGGGACCCTGAACGGGGGCAGTTCCTGCAGGAAAAACCCCTGGAGCCCTGGAGGTCTTGGGAGAAGCGCTGGAGTGTGGGGTGTGAAAAAATCAGGGGATTTTTACCCAAAAATCAAAATAATGGAAATAAGCATAGAAATAAAGGGTTGGGATCTGCAGCCCCTCTGAGGCTCCTCTAAGAGAAGGGGGAGCTGCCGGCACAAGGACTGCGGAGGCTCCGGAGCTTGCGGGGCTTTGGATCCATCCCGGGATCCCAGCCCGGATCTGCTCCGGCCCTGCAGCAGCAAAAGGCTCCCAACCCACCGAGACCAAGACTGGGACTGGGACTGGGACTGGGATCGGGACTGGGATCAGGACTGGGACTGGGATCGGGATCAGGACTGGGATTGAGAGTGGGATCGGGGGGATGTGAAGGGCAAGGAGGGGAGGGAGGAGCAGCAGGAATTGGAGAGGTGGAATCCTGTATCCCTTGGGACAGGGAGTGAGGGAGAGCCCCACATCCTTTAGGACAGGGAATGAGGCTGAATCCCACATCCCTTGGGACAGGCAATGAGAGGGAGCCTCACATCATTTGGGATGGGAAATCCTGCATCCCTTGGGAGCCGGGCCAAGTCTGAATCCTGGATCCCTTGGGACAGAGAATGAGGGGGAATCCCGCATCCTTTAGGACAGGGAATCCTGCATCCCTTGGAAATGGGGCCAGGGCTGAATCCCGAATCCCTTGGGACAGGGAATGACAGGGAATCCTGAATCCTTTAGGACAGGGGTCGAGGCTGAATCCCACATTCCTTGGGACAGGGGCCAAGGGCTGCAGAGCCCAGCACGTGGTGCTGGAGGACAAATCCTCCTCCTTTTCCTGTTTTTCCTCCTTCTTTTCCTCCTTTTTACCATCCTTTTCCTCTTTTTCCTCCTCCTTTTCCCCCTCAGGAGCAGAGCCCCCCAGCCCTGTGCCCATCTATACATCTCTACATATACATTAATTACATACACACATTATATACACACACAGACACCCCCAGCCCCAGCCCCGCTCCTGGGGATCCCAGGGAGCCCATTCCCACCAAACCTTTCTGGATTGAAAGCTCAGAGTTACTTCAGAGCCTGGCAGAAAACCTTGGAGCATGGAAAAGATCATGACAAGGGTGGTTACAGGAGAAAAAGGGAATTAAAAAATCCATTCCAGTTCTTGGCTGGTGGGTCTGTTCCTGTGGAAGGAACTGAGCTGGGGATTCACAGCACAGAGAGCTCGGAATGCTGGAGCTGGAGATGAGGCAAAGGAACTCCCAGACAGGGATTGTCGGGGAAATGGGGGAGGGAGAGGGGAAATTTGAGGCAAACCAGCCCATCCTGGCAGTCACCCAGCCCGAGCCATCCCTGCCCCATCCCCTTCCCTGCAGCTGGATCCCCCCAGCACGGTTCATTCTGGAAATGTCCAAAATCAGAGGGGTTTTTGGAGTTAAGGGGCAGTTCCATCCCAACAAGCACCTGGTGCTTTTCATGGAAAGATCCAAGATCAGAGAGATTTTTGGAGCTAAGGGACAACTCCCAGCCCTGCAAAACCCACCCAGGGCCGGGTCCTGCTGCTGCTGGGCCCCTTCCATGTCCTGCCCTTCCCAAACTCCCCATTCCAGCCCTGGTTTGGGCTCTCTGCTCTTCCCTTCCCTTTGGATGTGGCCTAGGGGTTCCTGGCTGTTCTCCTGCTGGATATTCTCCATCATTCTCCTGCTGCAATTCCAGCAGGGAGAGCCCCAAGGCTGGCACAGCTGGCAGAGCAGCCCAAACCACCCTGCAATTCCAGAAACTTGAAATTATCCAGCTGGAACAGCCAAGGTTCTCCCTGCGGCTCCAGCACATCACACACACACAGGAACAGGCAGAAAAGAAATGGAAAAGCCATGGAAAAATCCCTCAGGGAGCACAGCTGGAAGGACCAGCACATCTGGGCACCTCTCCAGCTGCTCCTGGCTGGGATCAGAGTGAGGGAATTCGGGCAGGGGGGACGATGCCAGACTCGGCTTTGGGAAGGGAAGATGCCTGAGACATTTCCACTTGAGTTAATTTTCCCAAAAATCTTCTCTGGGGGATGGCTCCTCCTGTGTGGAGCCTCCTCTCCCCTTCCCCATCTGTGTTCCCACCAGGAATCCCTGGAAAGCCCCGGAGCAGGAGTGACACCACCTGCACCGACCCTTGGGTTTTACCCATCCCTGTGGCTCTGCTCATGGAGAAATGGCTTTGGGGAGGTGGACTTCCCCAAAAAATCCTGCCCATTTTCAGCTCCATCCCAACTCCTTGGAGGGAGGCACAGGGTCACATTCTCCAGCACGAGACTTTTTTTCCTCTTCAGGCATCAACTCCAACAGCCCCCGTGGAGCTGAGGTGACACAAGAGGCTGTGACATCATTACACAACCACAAAAAGTTGGCTCCAAAGCCAAAAAATTCTCCTGGAGCTCACATCCCTCTCCAGGTGGAGAGCAAAAGGGTGGAAGCAGGAGATAAACAATGAATGATTTCATCACTTCTGATTAGCAGTTGAATTGCCTTCACCTTTTTTATTGTGTTTATCTCATATTTTAATTACTGCAGAAGCCCTGCCCAGGCTCCTCTCGCCCTCCCACCTCCAGCTTCCCTCACTCCTGAGGCTGTGATGGATTTAAGTGCCGGGATTACAACCTAACACCAGCTGAGAGGGACGAGGTTAAGCTTGAGTGAGTAAAAAAATTGTATTATGGAACTTCAGACTATTAAATAGGAGGAAAAAATGGAATGAAGAAGATTAAGGAGGCAGCTCTGAAAAGCAGGATTAAAAAGATTAAGCTGGGAGGGATTTTTTTTTTTTTAAGCAAGCTCCAAAGATTAAATCCAGGTTTTCCCAAAAGATGGGGATTTTGAGTGACCTTGGTGACCTTGACTTGTGCCACTCCCCTTTGTGTGATCCCAGCAGGGCCAAAATCCTCCAAATCATCAAATCCAGGAGTCCAAACTCCCTCCGGAGCAGCACAAAGTGGTTCTGGGTTGGCACCAGGCTCCTACCGAATGTGTTCCCTCCTTTGGAGCATCCTCATCCTTCATCCTCGTCCTCATCCTCATCCTCATCCTCATCCTCCCTCTGGGATGGACACAGAAATGGTCACTCCCAACACCATCACCCCAAACATCCAGCAGGGTCTTCTCCAAGCTCCAAGAACCTAAACCACGAGGATTTTGAGGCTGACAGCTCAAAAATGAGGATTTAGAGCTGACCCACGTGTGGGGCTCTGCTCCCTATCCCAAAGTAAAGCCAGGTCATCATTTTGGGTTTTATCCCAGGGAAAAGCAGCCCAAAGCTCCCAACTTCCCAACTCCAAATCCCATCCAAGCATCCCAGGGCACTGAGAAATTCCAGGGATTTCATTTCCTCCCACACCTGTGTTACTGTGGGTGTACAGGAGTGGAGATATGTATTTATATACATCCAAAATATTCTTCTGGCCTCAAATCCCTTCCACAGTGAAGCTCTTCTGTCTTGTAACCCCCACCAGGGCCATGAAACCCTAAATCCCCCAACCCCCTCAGGGGCCAAAGTGTCCCTGGCTCTGTTAATTCACAAAGCAACGATTTTCCCCCCAGATTTTCCCATTCAAATTGTTCCAAGAGCAAATCAAAAGTCTCCAGGGGACCCCATCGAGATCACGACCATTGTGACAACCAAACCCCACAAACAGGGCTCCAGCTCATTAAGAGCCACCTCATTGAAACACCTTAATTGAAACGTCTTAATTAATTAATCTGCACCCTGGGCAGCCGCAGAGGGGGCGCCCGGGGTGTGGCAGGGTTGGGTTCTCTCCAGCCCTGTGGGTTGTGCTGGGATTTAACTGCCAATGAAGGAAAACCATCAATCCTGGGGATTCAAAAAACAAAGGAAAACCATCAATCCTGGGTGTTTCCATTGATTTTGGGATCTTTCCAATGATCCAACCAGCCCTGGGGCTGTGCCATGGTTCTGCCTCCCCTTCCTCACCTTGGTGGGATCCCTGCCGGACCCTGAGGGGACAGGGATGGTCCCTGCTTGGATTTCCTCCCTTAGGCTGCATCCCATGCCTTGCAGAGCTCTGTTATCCCCTCTGGAAGAGCCAGGGACAGGACTCAGCTTCTCCATTCCCAGCTCCTCCCTGAGGAATGTCCAGCAAAGCCGAGCTTTAGTGGTCACAGTGAAAGCCCAGCCCAAGCCAAGTCCGTTCCTGGCCAAACACCTCAGCCAGATGTGGATCCAAGAGATTCCAGGGGTGGCCAGATGGCAGCAGCCTGGGATGCCCCAATGCAGCTCCACAAGCTCTCTGGAATTCTGATCCAAAGGGATCATTCCCAGCGTTTGTATTTATTTCCTTTTTCCCCCACTCCAGGAGCGAATCCCAGGTATTCCAGTCCCTTGTGCTTTTCCCAAGGTTCCAGGAGCGTTGGAGAGTCACGTTCTCTCTTCCAGCAGAAGGGGATTCCTGCAGAGCGACCAACCCCATTCCAAAGGAAAACCAAAAAATAAAGACAAGACAGAGGGAAGGAAACCTCCTTCCTTTATGGACGGAAAAAAAAGGGCAATAAATCCAAAGCAAACCCCCTGCGCCCCAGGGCTGGCAGGAGGTGTCTGAATCCCAGAGTTCGTGGTGGTGGTGGTGGGAAAAGTCCAGATGAGCTCCAGGCGCCGTGGGCAGCCCATCCCGTGCTCTCCAGGCCATTCCTGGGCACGGCTGCCCTGGCATCGGCTCCTTGGCATCGGCTCCGTGTCCCGTCCCTCCCGCCAGCAGAGAGGCCAGCGGTGCTCGGTGTGACCCAGGCGGTGCTTGGTGTCACCTCAGGGTGCTCAGTGTGACCTGGGCGTGCTTAGTGTGACCGTGGCACTGCTCGGTGTCACCTCAGGGTGCTCGGTGTGACCATGGCACTGCTCAGGGTGACCCAGCCGCGTTCGGTGTCACCTTGGCGCTGCTCGGTGTGACCGTGGCGCTGCTTGATGTGACATGGGCACTGCTCCATGTGACCTAGGCACACTCCATGTGACTGCAGCTGTGCTTGGTGTCACCTCAGCGGTGCTCAGTGTCACCCTGACCCCAGTGGGGTGCTCAGTGTGACCGCAGCAGTGCTCGGGGTCACCTTGGCAGCGCTCGGTGTGACCGCGGCGCTGCTCTGGGCACCCCGTGCCCCCCATGCCAAGGACGCGTTTCCTCCTTCAGCCGCTGTGGGTTTTGCTTTTAAAAATTCACAGTCTGATCCCAAAAAAAGAGAGAGAGGAGGGAGGAGAGAGAGAGATTGGATGGAGGAGAGGAGGGGGAGGGTTTGGAGCAGGGAGGGAGAGAGGGAGGGAGGAAGCGTGAGGCACTCCGGGCTCTCTGTCTACGCATAGAACTCCTCCTGCTTGTCGGGCTTCTGGTAGGTGACGCTGGCCTGCTTGGGCTCCTCCAGGGTGTAGCTGCCCTCGTCCTTCTTCTTCATGCGGTAGATGAGCAGCATCACCAGGAAGGCGGCGAAAAGGGCGCCCACCACGCCACCCACGATCACCGCTGCAATAGCACACAGGGGACACGGCTGTCAGTGCCACCCATGGCTGTCAGTGCCACCCTCGGCTGTCAGTGCCATCCCCAGCTGTCAGTGCCACCCGTGGCTGTCAGTGCCACCCACAGCCATCAGTGCCATCCTCGGCTGTCAGTGCCACCCACGGCCATCAGTGTCACCTGCGGCCGTCAGTGTCACCTGCGGCCATCAGTGCCACCCATGGCCATCAGTGCCACCCATGGCCATCAGTGACACCCACGGCCATCAGTGACACACACAGCCATCATTGCCACCCACAGCCATCAGTGCCACCCCCAGCTGTCAGTGCCACCCATGGCTGTCAGTGCCACCCCCAGCTGTCAGTGCCACCCACGGCCATCAGTGCCACCCCTGGCTGTCAGTGCCACCCACGGCCATCAGTGCCACCCTGGCTGTCAGTGCCACCCATGGCCATCTATGCCAACCCTCTGGTCCTCAGTGTCACCCCTCTTGCCATCAGTGTCCCCTCCCGGCCATGTCCCACCTAGCCATCAGTGCCACCCCAGACCCACCATCAGTGCCACCCACTGGCCTGGCTGTCAGTGGCACCCCCAGCTATGAGTGCCACCCCTGGCCATCAGTGCCACCCCCTGCCCACAGTGTCACTGCCAGCCCCAGCCCAGCTTCTAGCACAGAGAGTTTAGGGGGGATCCTTTGGGATTCCAGCCTGGTTTTGAGCTCTGGAAATCTAGAGCAGCCTCTCAGCAGTGGCTGTGGTTACTGCAGCACATCTTTGGATTTCCAGGAGAAAAATCCATTTTTTTTCCTGGAAATCCATCTCAGCACGAACAAATTATGGACAACATTCCTGGCAAAGGCATGGAGACCCCTGGGACCCCCAGCAGGGCCATGGAGAAATGTTGGGAGGTGGGTGTGGGTTATACCAGGCATTGCCACAGTTTGGGGGGATCATTTGGGATTCCAGCCTGGTTTTGGAGTTTGGAAGTTTGGGAGCAGCACTGGGTGCTGAGCTATGACCACAGAACATCTTTGCACTAAAATCCCATGATTTTTCCCTGGAAATCCGTCTCAGAAGAAGGAAATTGTGCAGAGCTGGCAAAGGCACAGAGACCCTGGGACAGCCCATGGAGCAATTTCGGGAGGTGGGTGTGGGTTATCCCAACGGCCTTCCCAGGACTGTCCCTTCTCCTGGGACAGGCCAGCTCCCTGTACCCCCAAACCGTCCCCCCCAAACCCCCGGCCCCATATCTCACCTATCAACACCTCTTTCCTCTCCAGGATGTTTTTCTGGGGCAGCTGAGCAGCCGAGTTGCCCGAGTCTATCGTGTTGTCCATCAGCCCCGTCTCCACGTTCCTGCCAGGCCCCGGCCCCGCCGGCGGTGTCACCACAGCCACCACCTCGTTCCCGAGGTCGGGACGAGTCGTCTCCTCCTCCTCCCGGATCTCGAAGTCCCCACTGGGGCCGCTGCTGGCCGGCACCTCCGGCTCCTTGTCGGGAGCTGTTGTCACCTCCCCTGGCTCCATCTGGGAGAAAGGACAAGATGGAGCAGGGGACAAGGACCAAAGGGTGTCCACAGGGTGGACATCACTGGACCAAGGACAGGGTGGGGGACATGGGGGTGACACTGGGGTGTCCCTTTCCTGTGTCACTGAAGCTGTACTGCAGTGACAACACAACCCCACAACTTGGTCACCAAATGGCTGAGGCCACCATGGCTGAGCCAGGCCATTCTCTGTCCCCATCCCAGGACCTGTTCCCTGTAGTTTCTCCTAAAGAGACCCCATTCCAGACCCTGCACCCTTACAGGGAAGGATTTCTCCCCAATATCCCATCCCAGACCCTGCGCTGGGCTCTGTCCCCAGAGCACAGGCTGGATGTCACTGCTGGAAGGCGACTCACTGCTAACAGGAGGTGACACAACCTCCATGCCACACCAGCACGGCAAGAGGAAGGATTGGAGGCTGCTGGATGAGCTCCAGGGGTCCCTCCCCCCTTCTTTCCCCCCCTCCTGCTGCACAGGGCAGGAGTAGGAGGATGGGCCCTTGTAACCCAGGCCACAGGGCTGTCACCCAGGCCACAGGGCTGTCACCCAGCCCAGCTTCCTGCTGTCCCTGCCCGATTCCTTTGGCAAGGAGGGGATCCCGGCCTCAAGGATTGTCTGGGAATATGATCCATCCCACCCCCTCCATCCCATCCCTGATCCATTCGCTGCCTCCTGCACATCCCCTCGGGACCAAATCCCCCGGACCTTCCCCCTTGTCCCTCGGTGTCCGCGGAGCCGGAGCATCCCCGAGCCAAACCTCCCCCGGCGCCCTCCCTGCTGGGGCAAACGGCTCCTTCCCGCCTGCCTCGGTCGCAAAGCAGGATTCGGGACGAGCCAGGATTCGGGACGAGCCGGGAGCTGCCTGGGCCGGGGTGGGAGCCCTCTCCATGTCCCGCTGCCCCGGGGCCAGCGCACGGCTCAGCGCTTCCCACGAGCGAGCGGCCGCGATTGTGACAGGGATTAATTGAAGGTCAGCGAGAGCCCCGAGCGCTCCGCGCACGCATTTGCAGGCGGAAAAGAGAGAGTAGTTTAGACAAATCACTCCATCTTTCAGTCAAAGCGGCTGCAAAGGGCCCCTGAGGGGCTCTGAATGAGAGATGGAGCTGAAATTCCTGCTCAGGACACCCGATGGGCTGGAAATGCACCATCAAGCGGTAATTGAGGAGAGTTTGGGACTCCCGGAGAGGGGCGGGAGCCGGGACATGACACCAAACCCCGAGGACTGTCGCTGTGTCCCCGTGGGATGTGGCCCCGCTGCCCTCCCGCCTGGGGAAGCCGCTCTGAAGAAGGCAGTGCGGGGTCACCGGGGTGGGGGGCACATCCTGGGTGCCCCCAGGAGCCTGAACCCCTGCCCGGGCTGAGCTCCCCTCTCCACCTCCACCCAGCTCCGCAGACGTTCCGCTCTGGATGAGCCCAGCCTGCCTCCACCTGCCTCAGAGCAAGTGCCAGGGATGGACAGACACCAAAGGCCTCCCGTGGCCACCAGTTGGCTTCCCAGGGAGCCCAGGAGCCCGAGCAGGTGAGAGGGGCTCTGGCCTCCTACCTGGGGGGCCTCTGTGGGCGGCAGCGTGGTGGCCGTGGGGGGCAAGGCCGTGCTTTTCTCGGGGAGCTCTGCAGTCCTCGGGGTGCTGGGCTTTGGCAGGGCCCTGGGCTTGGCCGTGCTGGTGGGGACAAGGCGTGACGTGGCCACCTCTGTCGGCGTGCTGGTTTCGGGGACGGGCGTGGTGGGGGTCTCCAGGGTGGTGGCCCGGGTGGTGGCTGCCTTGGTGGCCAAGGGGGGCAGGAACCTCCGGATGGTGGTGGGCTTGGCTGTGGCCACGGTGGTGCTGCTTGTGGTCGTGGTGGCCTCCGTGGTGGTTGTGGCCGTGGTGGTGGTGGCCGTGGTGGTGCTGGTGGTGGTGGTGGCCGTGGTGGTGCTGGTGGTGGTGGCCATGGTGGTTGGGGGCTCGCTGGCCGTCGTGCTGCTGGAGGTGGTTTTCCAGCTGGGCACCACCGGTGCTTCTGTGGTCCTGGGGATGAGGAAGGCGCTGGTGGCCTGTCCAGGGGTGGTGTCCTGGGGGGTGGGGGATGGCTCCAGGGGTGTTGCCATGGGCTGGGCGGCAGTGACAGGCAGCACGGCCGCCGTGGTGGGCAGTGTCACCAGCGTGTCCGTGGTCAGGCTCACGGCCGTGTCCAGCCCCGGCTCCGGCTCGAAATCTGAAACGGGAACAAGAGGGAGGAGTGAAGCTGCTGCTGCTGATGCATTTCCCTGTCATCACCCCCAAAATCCGAGAGCACGGATGGTTCCAGGCTCAGCAGAAACCAAGGGCCCTGCCCATGTGGTGGCCAAAGCCCTCTCTGGGGTGTGTGGAGGGGCCAGTCCTGCCCAGTAGGGCCACAGGCTGAACTGGGACATGGAGGCGCTGGAGCCCAACTTTTGGGACAGGTCCCATTGCTTTTGTTTCAGAGGAAAACTCCAGTGCTGGATAAAGGGCAATTCCCTCCCTCACTCCCCTCTCCAGCCCTCCAACCTCACAGTCAGCCAGACACCCCTCTCCAGAGCCCCCCAACCCCACAGTCAGCCAAGGACCTTCCCAGGAACTCCCCAGCCCCACAGCTGGCCAAGGACCTTCCCAGGAAATCTCCAAACCCCACACCCAGCCAAGGACCTTCCCAGGAACTCCCCAGCCCCACAGTCAGCCAAGGGCCCTCACCAGGAACTCCTCATTCCCACAGCCAGTTCCTTCCCAGGAGCACCCCAACCTCACAGCTGGCCAAGGACCCTTCCCAGGAATCCCAGGAACCCCCCAACCATCCAGGGACCATTCCCAGTTACTCACACCCCGAGCCAGAGCCGGAGTAGATGTCATCCAGCTCATCCTCTCCAAAGGGGTCGTCGTCCCCAGAGCCCTCCAGGTCCACGGGCCGCTCGTAGTTCTCATTGCGCCAGCGCTGAGCCTGTGACCAGAGGGACACGTGAGCGGCTTCAGCCTCACCCAGGTGACACCCCAGCCACCCCTGGTGGGACGAGGCAGGGGAAAAGCCAGAACAAGGCAGCAGCAGCACAAACAGCCTCCAGCTGAACCACCCAGAATCGCAGTGTTTTCCCCCAAAACAACTCAGAGTGAGCTCACACAGACTTCAGCATTTCCCATGGACAAAAAGGCCTTTTTTTTTGGAAAACCCAGCAATTCTTTTTGGGAGCTGTAAGAAAAATGCTTGGCTTGGTTCTCCAGCTGGCTGCTGTTCAGGCTCGATGAGTTCCCTGTGAGTCCTGGCTCCGGTGTGACAGCAACACCTCATCAGCTGCCACAGCTTGGGAAGCCTCCAGAGGAAACAACACCAGACTTCAAATATTCCCCTGCCTCCCAGAGCTGCGAAAACACGGGGAGCCCTAGCTAGCAGCGCTCTTAAACATCTTGTTTTGCAGATCAAAGTGTCTCCTGTCGGCGTTGCAAGGAAACGCTTTGACACCTCATTACAAGGCAAACAAGGCGGCTTTGATCTGCGAGATCGCAGCGGATGTTTCAAGATGTAACGAGCCAGGTTCGAGCTTCAGTTTCAAATCAAGGCCTTGAAGGGTCCCTGTCTCTCTCGGAGCATTTTACCTCCCGATAACAGCTCGGGGTTTCTTTGTTTTCGCTGTAGCTTGGAGCTTGAACAGTCAGGCAGAGAAACTTGGGACCTGATTCGTGTTTTGCCCCCACATCCCTTCTCCCATCAGGAGAGAGAATCCAGCAGCTCTGGAAGGACAGGGGGAGTTGAGCTTTTAAGTGTCTGGGCTGTGTCTGGCTGGATCTGTTCCAGCTCTCCCCAGCAGCCACTGGCTGTATCCTGCCGGTCCCCAACATCCCACGTAGTTCCCAAATCTCTGGGAATATTCAGCCTTTGCCCCCCAGCTGATGTGCCATCCTGGATTCCAACACCCCTCACCAGCAGCTCACTGGAATTTGTGATCCAGAACAAATCCTCAGGGATTTGGGAATTGCATAGCCCAAAAATATGAGACAGGTCACCAGAACTGATGGGAAAACAAGGAAAAATGCCAAGGATTGAGGGGTGCAGGAAGAAGCATTGGGAATCACTCTTTTGATGTTTTTACACCAAAAGTGTCAAGGCTGCCCAAGAAATGAGGAGAGCCCAGAGTTCCACAGCCCACCCCCATTCCCGAGGGTGGGATTCTCCCTGCATGACCTGCAAAGCCTCTCCCTGATGGGAGCCACATGGCCCCTCTCCCTTTGTTCCTCCTGAAATTGGAACCAGATGAGGCTGTTCCAGACTCCTGGCTCTGGGCTTGGAGCAGGAAATGGGAACGAAAGTGCCAGCTTGGCTCAGCAGCTCCCATCTGTCCATCTGTGCATCCATGCATGCCTGCATCCATCCATCCATCCATCCATCCATCCATCCATCCATCCCCCATCCATCCATCCATCCATCCATCCATCCATCCA
>JAYDZK010000086.1:898512-911878 GCA_034509185.1 Euphonia xanthogaster
CGGCTGTCCCCTCCTGGCAGGAGCTGTGCAGAGCCACAAGGGCCCCCTGAGCCTCCTTTGCTCCAGGCTCAGCCCCTGCCCAGCTCCCACAAACACATTAAACCCCGGGGGGTTTTAAATCTGGGGGTGATGTGTCCAGGCCATGTTTAAGTGGCAGGCAAAGGACAGAGCTGTCACTGCCCTAAAGCCAACCCTCACCTGGCTGCCCCTAAAACGGTGCCAGTCCCATTACTTGAGACCCTCCAGGACCTGTTGTGGTGCTGAGCCACAGCTAATGAACCCTAAGAATGATTAATCAGGAATATATTCCAGACTCTCACAGGCAGATTTGGATCAACACCGGCTCCCCCTCCTCACAGGCAGGACTCAAAACCGGGGAAAACCCCAAGGAGCCCTTTTCCCTGTGCTCCTGGTGTTTCATTAGGATCACCCCACCCAGGGAGGTGCTTTTTTTGCCCCAGCAGCAGGACCCGGTGTTTGCCAGCTCCTGTGTGTCCAACAGGAAGGAGTTCCTGCCCACCTTCCTCGCGGTTGTCATGGAAATGCAAAGCGAGGTTGATTAAGATGCTGCCAAATCCAGGATTTCCAGCTGGAGCCCAGCCTGGAGGGGATGGGAGCAACCCAGGGCTGGGTTTGGGGGGAAGCCTTGGAGGGAGACCCAGCCCTGCCTGGGAGGGACTGAGGAGCCTGGAAAAGGGTTTTTCCATGAGGAATTAACCCCCCCTCCGCCCAAGCCCTGGGAAGCCGAGTGGGATGCACAGGAGAGGGGCAAAGGTGTCACAGGCAGGAATCCCCGGGAAGCAACCCCGCAGCTCCATCCCCCGAGCACCTGCGGGGCCGGGAGCGGGGCCGTGCCCGGAGGGGCCCCGCGGCGGGGCCGGAGCGGGGACACGGCCGAGCCCGTCAGGAGCGGCCAGAAATAGCCCCGATTTCCATATGTAGGACGGGGCGGCCATGCCAGCACAGCCACGACCTACTTTCCGCCCGCCCGGCGGGGCCCTGCGCTCCCCGCGGCTGCGGCGGCTCCGCGGGGCCGCCCCGGGGCCGCCCCCACCCCGCGGGGGATGCGCGGCTGCGGCCCCGGCCCCGCGGGCTCGGAGCATCCACGGGGACTCATCCTCATCCCGCGGCTCCCGCTGCCAATCGGAGCCCTCCAGCTCCTCCACAGAGCCCCGCGCTCCACAGGCGCGCCCTCCACGCTTGATTTTTCATTTTCTAAACCTTTTTGCAATGCTGAGCGGAGAGCCAGGAGCTTCTCGGGCGCCTCTGGGATGCTCCTGCCTTTCAGGGCCGCACAAACCCGTGGGTTTCCGTGAGAACACGGCTTTTTCCATTCAGGAGGGGAAAAAAAGAATATCCAACCCTAATCCAGCGCTGCTGGGAGTCTTCCCTCTCACTGGCAGCGTCCACCTGCGGGGTTGCACTGGGGACGGCCCCGGGAAGTCCCCGAGGGGAGAAGTGCCGGTATTTATCCCCAACCTGCTGTTTCCCTCAGCGGATATCCGGGCAGGAAGGAGGTTCCTGCCCTTTCCACAGCAGCAGGGATTTTCACAGCCCCAGCCTGCTGTGGAAATGTCCCTTCCTGACACGTTTGCTGTCACCTGTCCCGAGCTGCTCAACTCTCCCGGCCTCAGTGGGGAATTAAAATTTATTGTTGGAGAGGGGAAACCAAACCCAGCCCTGGCAGCTCTGGGATCCAGCCTGGGAGCAGGTGAGGAGCAAATAAATTGTGAGGGGGTTTTGCTACACCTGAGGCCTCTTTTCCCAGAGCAGTTCAGTCGGTGCCAGGCGGCTGAGAGCACCACAGAAGGTGACAGAAGGGAGGGACAGAAATGTCCTGCCCTGCCACGGAGGGGAAGAGGGAGGAGAAACTGGGGGGGTCCTGCTGGGGGGCCAGGGCAGTGCCCAACACAGCAGCGGGTGGGGAGCAGGGCCCAGAATGCCAACGGTGGGAAGGTCAGATGGACCAGGATCCTGCCAGGGGAATGGGCACCAACATCTGCACATGGGAATGTCAGATGGACTGGGATCTTTCCATGGGAATGGGCACCAGGATCCTGCCATAGGAATCTCAGATGGACCAGGATCCTGCCATGGGCACCAGGATCTCCACACGGGAATGGCTCCCAGCATCCCAGGCCAACACCCCCCAGCCAGGGCTGGCTCCAGCCTCACCAGCTCCAGCCCCACGACTCTTCCCACCCACAACCCAGCAGAGCAGGACAGGGAGAGCAGGGAGAGCTCCGTGCCAAGGGAATGTGAGCCCAGGGCACCGGGGCTCCCTGGCAGCCACCAGCAGGAGAAGCTGCTCCTTCCAGCCCATCCTCAGCTGATTCCTCCATGGGGATGCTCCAGGCTCTGTGAAGAGCAGGGGAGATTGTCCCCCTGCAGCGACCATCCCCCACCACACACCAGGTTTTCCTCAAATTCTCCACTCCAAGAGCTGCAGGATCCACCTTGTGCTTGGAAAAGCACTTCCAGCTCTGATGCCAGCAGGAAAATCTTAAAGATGGAACCACGGAAGCTCTGAGAGCCCAGGGGGTGAAGGAAGCACCCAAAGTTCTGATTTCACACAGGGAAGTTTTTCCCATGGGTTCCATGGCTGGGGTGACCCCTGCTATAGATACACATTATAACCTTGGCTTTTCTCAAATGTTGAAATGGATTTTATCTGTGTGGTGTTAAGGTAACTTTGCTATAAAGATCCAGTTTTTGTTCCTGTTGCTCAGTAAGCTCAGTGCAGTAGCTGATATCAGTGTGCTGTGTTAAAATGCCTGCTGGGATGGGAGAACAGCCAATGCACACAGGATGAGCACAGCTGGACAGATCTGCCAACCATCAGCACTCAGCGGCTGAAGGCAGGGCGGGCCAGGGCCCAGAACTGGAGGGGATGAGAATGGACTGGAACCACAGCCAAGGAATTCACACACTCTAAAAAGGCAGATCTGAGGAGGAGCCATGTAAAATAGTTCCTGGGAAATGCAAACTCGTTAATGGATATGCATAAGGATCTATGAATATGCAACAGGCTGATGTAGTTAACAGGTATTTAAGGGGTATCCCCGAAGATAACAGTGTGCTCTTGGCTCAGTGCTCTGGGGTCCTTGTCTCCTCTTGTCCTTTTTTGACTTTTCACAGGAGAGAGTTTTTCACATTCCCAAAGCAAACAAAGCCAATTCCTGAGCCCAAAACACCAACTGACCCCTCATTTTCAAGTCCAACCAGGTCCACCCTCATTCCCACCGGCTGAGTTCCTCTCTTCCTTGGCAAACCCTTCCCTACACGCCCGCAGCACCAGGAAAATGGGTCCCTCCAGGTCCCTGTGGCCATCATCCCCCAGCAGCCCTCGGGTGCTTTTCCCAGCCTGCTCTTCCTCCCTGGATTTCCCCTCCAGGAATTTTCTTTCCTCTTTTCCCCACCAGCTCTGAGCTGTGCCAGACAAGCCCCAGCTCCCAAAAACTTGGGGCAGGCAGAGCCCAAATCCACACCCAGTCCTGGACCCTGATCCTCCTCCTCACTCCAGAGCTTGCTCTGCTCCTCATTCAGCTTCTAACCTTTGCCAGAGAGAAAAAAAAACAATGAAAAATCACCAAAGCCCTGATTTTTATGCAGGGAAGAGCAAAGCTTGAGCAGGCGAGGGTGACCCTCCTGCCCTGCTGCCCTCTGGAGAAGCAGCGGATTTTTCCTCTGGAAGATCCTGGGTCACAAAAGCAGCAGCAAAATTCCCCTGCTCCCCGGGGTTTGGCTGTTTTCCTTCACCTCCCACCCCATCCTCACCCTGGGTGAGGAGCAGGATGGGTTCCCACAGGATGAACCCCACTGAGGCTCCGGGGAGGTTCGGATTTGGTGTTTCCCTAATTAGGAGCCAGCAGAGGGGGGCGGGAGGCACCGACCCCACTCCAAGACCTCGGAAGGAGGAACCCGGTTAACTTCTCACTGCCCTTTCAGCTGAGGGCAGACCTGAGCCTGGGACCTGTTTGGAGAGCCACGAGGGGGGGGCAGAGCTTGTCCCACCCCCCAGCTGGGCTTGGGGAGCCCAGCCCGGAGCTGTGACCCCAACTGAGGACGGGAAAAGGCTGGGAAAACACGCGAGCTGTGGATGTGGAGCTTGGCTTCTTTTTTTTCCCTCTCCTCTAATTGCTGCTGCTATTTTAACAGAGCCAGGCATTTCCTTGACGAGTCACAAGGCCTATAAATGTTTGATGTCCCTTTCCCTCCACGCTCAGGCAGCAACTTCTGCTGGGGTTTGGGGAAAGAAAGGCCCGGATTGGAGCAGCGGGATGGGACAGCGGCTGCAGGGGGAGGATCCTGCCCCGGATCCACATGGAAAGGCTGCATCACACCCCTCTGCTCCTGTCCTCTCCTCCCCTCAGTTCCTAGAAGGAGATCCCGCTGCCCAGCCTCCGTGCAATATGGCTTTGTGCTGCAGGAACCTAAATATAGAGCCTAAACCCTCCGGGGGCTTTGCTGCGCTCCGAGGTATTTATAGCTGCAGGCAAACTCCGCTGGAGCGTTGGGAGCAGCTGGAACTGCGCTGAGGAGGGAGCCAGCCCTGCCTGCAGCAGGGATTTGGGGATTTGGGGTGCCAGCCCTGCCCGGGTCAGCCCCGATCCTGCTGCTCCCTGACCACGGCAGGAAGGTGTGGGAATCCCACCTGTGCCAGGGGCAGATTTGGGGTTTTAAGGCCGAACCCAGAGCAAAGAGGATGAGGCTGAGAGGCTCAGGGCCAGCCCAGCTGCTGCTCTGCAGCTCCTCACAAAAATCCAGGCACCAAAAGAATTGATCCAGATCCAGCTGCTCCAAAAGAATTTTCTGGGAATGGGGAATTCCCCCCTTGGAGCATCCAAAGTGAAACATGAGGGATGGAATGGTCCCTTCCTGCCAGCCCTCAGTGCCCAGCCCGGCTCCCCTCCCATCCCTGCTCCTCACACCCCGATCTGACCCAGCCCACAGGGAAAGCTCCGCTGGAGGGAGGGGATGGGATGGGGGAGAGGGGGATGGGGAGGCCCAGGGGCAGCAGCCACTTCCCCATCCAGGGGTGGGTGCAGGGATGGGAACGGGCTGGGAGCTGGCTCTGCATCCCAATCCCACTCCCCTTCCTGCCCTGGAACCCCTGGCAGCATCAGCAGCTGCCTGGCTGGGCCTTGGGAATGTTTTCATCCAGGAGTTCCAGCACTGGGATCACAGAGTCAGCCTTGGCCGGAGCTGGCAGAAGCAATTGGGAATGTTGGGGTGGGATCAGCGGGAAAACCAGCAGGAAAATCCCTCATTTGGGTTCCTGGGACTCCCCTGCCTCTGGGATGGTCCCAGGCAGACCCTCAGCCTCACCCCAGGCCAGTGGGACCAGCAGCCAAAAAGCTCCTTGGAAAAAAAAAATCCCCAAACCCTCACAGAAATGAAGGATTTTTACCAAATCTTGTCGGAGCCTGCACAGGAGAGCCCATGGGAATGCTCCTCCCAGATCCCTTCCCAGATCCCTTCCCAGCACAATTCCCAGGTGCTGCAGGGCTGAAGCAGCTCCCTGAGTAGGCAGCCCCAAAAAGTCCCAGTTCAGCCCCAAACTCCTGTGGGGGCTGGGAGAGAGGGCCCGGAGCTGCTGCTCCCTGCAGCCCCATCCACTCCCAGGAGTTCCCAGGAATTCCCATCTCCTCTTGGATCAGGGGATCCCTACGGACACAGGGACATCCCTGTGAAGGACAATGTCCCTCCCTGCCCACCCAGCCGTGCCACCCTCGATGGATTCCCTCTCTCCTTCCTCCTCCTCCTCCTGGCTGGCTGCCAAAGAGTTCCTGCCATGGGAAATAAAGGGATGCAGGATGCTCCAAATCCAGGATCTGCTCCCATCCCACTGCACCGCTGGGCATCACCCTGGTGGCTTTAGGGACACCTGGGGACTCCCTGACAGGGCCTGGCCATGCAGAGTGAAAGAGGATTAATTAATCCCAATTATTATAAATAATTCCAAATAACTAATCCAAATTAAAGGCAGGAGGGCAAAGGGGGAGAACTGGCTGGGCCACCCCAATTCCAGCACTGGGAACACCCCAAAATCCAGGGGGTCCTGCCCAGCCCTGGGCCCCCAACACTGCAGGAAGTGTCCCAGGTCCATGGGGCAGTCCTGGGACCCAAGGGGATCCCAGGATCCAGAGCCAGAGGCTGATCCCAAGACCCAGAGCCACCCCCCAAGCCCAGATCCAGGGGAGCCCATCCCATTCCCACCTGCACCAGTTCATTACTGGTAATGAGGAGAAACAGCTCCTCCCGGAAAAACAAAGCAATGAATTCAGTGCCTCTGGGATTTCAGACCCCGGGTGTCCCAGCAGGATGGGATTCCCAAATCTCAGAGGAGCCTGGGGGGTGAAGAGGCTCTTTGGGCACTAAACCCTGCTCAGGATCCCAGTTCATCCCAGTTCCCTGCCCTGGAGTCCCTGATGGACCCCCAATATCCCCACCAGTGCTCTCCCTGATTAACACCAGGGTAATTAACACCTGTCAGCACAGAGGGCACTGACCTGCTGCCACTGGGGGCTAATTAGAGCTTAATTAGTGCTCATCAGAGCCCCCACACACAGCCCAGGCTGGGGGCCACTGAGCTGGGCAGGAAATGGGAATGATGAAATCCTGGATTATTCTGGAGAAGGAGGAGGCAGCAGCGGCACCAAAGCCCAAAATCACCCCTAGAGGGAACCTCACCCTCGGAGCTGCCTCCAGGAGGTCCCAGCTGCCTAAAATCCCCCATTCCACCCCCCGATCCCTGGCAGCTCCGGGATTTCCCGCTGGGCTGGATCCGGGGCTTTGGAGCAGTCCAGGCCACCCCAGGTGCTGTCCCAGCTCCAGCTGCAGACCCTGATCCCGGCTCCAGGAGATCCCCACATCTCCCTCACCTGGCACTGGAGCCTGGGGGAAAGGGGAAAGGAAAACCTGGATGATGCCATTCCCCAAAAAAAACCTCCAAAGTGTGGGAAAAAAATTACATTATCCCAATTTTTCTGCTTGGTTTTCATTGGGTGCGTGGAGAAGTTCTGCAGAGACACAAGGGCCGTTCCCAGCACCTGGAAAAGTTGTGAGGAGCCCAAATTTGCCTTAAAAAAGCTGGGACTGGTGGATTAACACCAAGTTTGGGGAAGCAAAGCTCCCTGTGTGCTCCCAGACCTGCTGCCCCTGCAGGGAAAGCTGCTCGGGCAGGGACACAAACACAGAGATTTTCTGTTCCCTTCCAGCTTAACTTGCAGAAATGAGAAATAAATAAGATGTTTTTCTCTTTTAAATGCCCACTTTGGCCCCAAACTCCCACTCCCTTGCCCCAAAACACAGCCCTGTGTTGGACTTCTGACATTTGCTGCCTGAGTTTCCCTCCCAACCCCCCCAAACCTCAGCCAGGCCCCCCCTTCCCTCAGCAGCTCCTGAACCAGCTCCGTTCCCCTCCTCCTCCTCCTCCTCCAGAAAACATCATTTTTTTGGCAAACAAAGTGTCTTGCCAACAAGTTGTACTCCGTGCTGCCGGGAGCTGAGGCCTTTCCCAGTTTTCCCAGCTTTTCCCAATTTTCCCTGGCTCCAACCTCCTCCTCCCCACTCCAGGTCCCCCTTTGGGGCTGCAGCCAGGGGGGATTTGCACCCAGACTCCCCCATATTGAGGTTTTCCCCCTTTTTTTCTTAAATAATCCCAATTTCTCCCCCAGCCAGGGCAGAAGCAGCAGCCCTGATGTTGCTGCTGTTATTTTTAGCTCGAAAGAGTTTGAGCCGTGGCCAAGCTGTGCTGAGAGAGGAGGGAGAGGCTTTTGTGTGGCCACAGAGATGAAAACACAGCCGGCCTCGTGGGCAGGGCAGAGGGAACGTCCCAGCACATCCCAGTCCATCCCAGCACATCCCAGCTCGTCCCAGCCCATCCCAGCTCGTCCCAGCCCATCCCAGTCCGTCCCAGCACATCCCAGCACATCCCAGTCCGTCCCAGCACATCCCAGCACATCCCAGTCCGTCCCAGCACATCCCAGCCCATCCCAGCCCATCCCAGCATGTCCCAGTCCGTCCCAGTCCAGCCTGGAGGGAGCTGGGAGCTGTTCTGGGATGCTGAGGTGGAAAATGAGGTTTGGGTCCCCCCAGATCAGTGCTGCCCCTCAGCAGAGCCACACTCAGGTTCAATGTTGGCTCAACCAGCCCAGAATTAACTTTTTTTGAGTCAAATTTAATAAAAAATCCTTGAAAGAACCGTCTCTAAAAATGCTTTCACCTTCCCACAGCCACGTCCCGTTCCTTCCTGACCACAGAAGGCCCCAAAACAGAGTTTGGGGGGCAGGTGCTGCCCCCAGGAGCCTCCTCTGCCTGGATCCAGCCACTTCCCTCCCTCCCAGCTGGAATTCCTGTCCTGGGTCCTGGAGCTGCTCACGGAGGGATCTGCACGAGGAGCTCGGCTTAAATGTCAAATTAATTAATGGGGAGAGAGGAAGGAGTGGCCACACAGAGCTCCCGGCTCCAGCTCCGCTGCCCCGGAGCCGAAGGAGGGGAGGGACGGGAGCTGGAACGGCAGGGAGGGAACTGGGAATAGCACAAAACACGAGGGGAAACTGGGAACGGCTCAGAAGACGAGCTGGGATTGGCACAAAACTCAGGTGAAAAACTGGGAACCCCACAAAACACGGGTGGGAAACTGGGAATGGCACAAAACTCAGGTGGAAAACTGGAAATGGCACAAAACACGGGTGGGAAACTGGGAATGGCACAGAACATGAGGGGGGGGAACTGGAAATGGCATAAAACAAGGGGGGGAAACTGGGAATGGCACAAAACTCAAGTGGAAAACTGAGAATGGCACAAAACACGGGTGGGAAACCGGGAATGGCACAGAACATGAGTGGGGGGAACTGGAAATGGCATAAAACAAAGGGGGAAACTGGGAACGGCACAAAGCACGGGTGGGAAACTGGAAATGGTTCAAAATATGCTGGGATTGGCACAAAACACAGGTGGGAAAGCTGAGAATGGCACAAAACACGGGAGAGGGAAACTGGAAATGGCACAAAACGTGTGGGGAAGTTGGGAATGGTACAAAATATGGGTGGGAAAGCTGGGAATCACACAAAACATAGGTGGGAAACTGGGAATGGCACAAAACCCAGGTAGAAAACTGGAAATGGCTCAAAACACACGTGGGAATGATACAAAACACGGGAGAGGGAAACTGGAAATGGCACAAAACATGGGGAAGATGGGAATGGTACAAAATATGGGTGGGAAATTTGGAATGGCACAAAACATTGGGAATGGTACAAAACAAGGGGGAGAGGTCAGGAATGGCACAAAACTCAGGTGGAAAAGCTGGAAATGGCACAAAACAAGAGGGAAAAGTTGGGAATGGCACAAAACAAGAGGGAGAAGCCGGGAACAGCAGAGAGCACGGGGAGGGCTCCGCTCCCTCCGCAGCCGCGCGGTGGCTCCGGAGCCCGGCCGGGACCAGCGGGGCCGAGGTGACACCGGGCAGGGCCACGGCCCCTTCCAGAGCAGAAACCCTTCTCCAGCAGCTCCCAAGCCAAGGGGCCTCGGGCTGGCTGGGGAGGATGAGGAGGGGAGGGAGGATGCAGGGAGCACATCCCCGCGCTCCCAGGAGAGCCCAGCCACATTCGCAGGGGGTTTCTCGCTCCGAATCCCCGCTCTCCATCTCCCGAGCACCGAGAGCGCCGGGGCTGAGCCTCCAGGAGCAGAACAGCGGCAAAACCCACCCAGAGCCGGGCGGGGGGCGAGGCTGGGACCGGGCCCAGCTCCGGGAGAGCCGGGAGGGGCCGGGACACGGGGACAGAGCACACCGGAGCCGGGTTAAAGCCTCCGAGGGCTCGGGAAGGGAGGAGTGCCCGGTTCCCAGAGCCCCGCCGGGCCCGGCAGGGTTTGGTACCCGGCTCACGTTCCCGGGACCGGCATTCCCCAGCCCCCAGTGCCGTCTCCCGGGGCTGCCGCACATCTCCCGAGGGAAAGGAGCCCTGGGGACAGCCGGGGACGTCACTGCCACTGCTCCCAGGCAAGGGTAGGAGGTGACAGTGGCCAGAGGACCCTGCACCCCTTGGGGACCCATTCTTTTAATTATTGATACATTTTTTTCCTCAGTTTCTCCATGAAAGAGGAAGGAGCTGGGGCTGAGCACGGCTGGACTGGGAGAGCTGTGCTGACCCTACAAACGGGACTGGGCTGGACCCTGCGTGACTCCAGCTCACACCAGAGAGCTCCAACCCACCCCTGGGGACCGGGCTGAGCCCTGCAGACCCACGACACCAAACCCCAGAGCACCCCCAAAGCTCAGCAGAGACCCTCCCCCATGGCCCCGAGGGCAGGCTGGAAACCAGGGAGCTGCCGAGGCCAGAACACCAGAAAACACCACGGGAATGAGGGTGTCCCGTGACCCCCCAGCCCTGGTGGGACCCGGAGCTGTGGGCAGCCGAACCCCCCCAGACCCTGCAGGGCAGGAGGTGCTTCACCCCAAAACCCTGCAGGGCCTCTCTAGGGGCTGTGTCCCTCAGGAGTGAGCCAGGGAAGGATCTCGGGGGTGGCAGGGAGCAAGGGAAGCCCTTCCACAGTGAAACAACCCAGGAGTAAATCCAGAGCACCCCCGATCTCCTGCACAGGGAGCCAGGACCCGGCCGGCCCCAGGGCCACCCCAGCAGTGCTCCAGGCACCTGGGAAAGGTTAAGGCAAATCAACGCTCTCGGTAATTAAGGTGATGAGTTGATCCCTAAGCTGGGCTCCGACAGCAGCCAGAGCCACAACAAAGCATCCTGACCCCCACCTTGGGGACCTCAGAGCCGAGGGGGTACTCAGGGCTGGCTGCACCCCCCCCCCTGCATGGAGGGGAGCCTCTCCTGGGGTGTCCCACAGGGGCTGAGCCCATCCCTGCCCCGGGAATGGCTGATGCAGGAGCCTGGGTGTCCCTTGTCCCCTCTCCTCGTGGTCCATATCCAGCTCCAAAGGGATGATGCAGGACCAGGGAAATCACAGCCAAGCCCAAACCTGTCCAGGGCACTGTTGGGAAAACCCCTCTGGCAGGGATGGAGCCCAACAGGAGGAGCAGCCCCTGTCCCCCCGGCCCTCCCACGCCGGCACGCAAAGGGTTACAGGGACTGATCCCAAGGGGATCCATCCCAGCTTCCCCGAAGGCCGGGCCCAGAGGGGTCACGGACTGCTGGAGATCAAAGGGAGGCATCGAGTCCCGGGGAGGTGTCACAGCCGCGCCCCGTCCCTGGCCCCGTCCCCTGCTCCCCTGGGAGCCCGGGGAGCTCACGGGTGAGGGGCCTGCGGGGCTGGGGGCGCTCATCGCGGCCCCTCCGAGCGCTGCTCCAGGGAGAGGTGCCCTGGCAGGGCCCAGGATCCGGCACTGAGGGAACAGGAATCCCCAAATCCGTCCCCATCCCGCCGACAGGGATGTGCCGGAGCTATGCCAAGCCCCCGCTTCCCTCCCGGTGGCCCAGGGGAGGAGCTGAGTCTGTCCAAGGAGAACGAAGGACTGAAGAGGGAAGAGAGGGGGAGAGAAGAGGCCTCGATCCCATCCAGGTGGAGGCAGCAGCTCCTCCAGCCCTCGGGAGCATCCCACATCCCATCACCTCCAGCCCGGCACTGAACAACCCCACAGCTTCCCCTAAACGGCCAAATCCCCCCGGGAAACGCCGACAGCCTCATCCAGTAACCAGCAACTCCACCTCCCCAAAAGCGAAAGGGAAATGCTCCTTTGGGGGGGATGAGCACCCCAGAGCCGCCCCCACAGCCCCAGGGGCGCTGGGGACACCGGCACAGCCGCACTCACCGCTCAGCACCGCGGGCACCGGGCACGGAGGGACCTCCCGGCGGAGCAGAGCCTTCCCCGGATCCACGGCAGAGGGAATTTTGGGCGGGATAAAGTGCCCTTGGATCCGTGCAAATTCGCCAGAGGCGTTGGAGGAGCGTCTGAGGTCCCCTCAGAGACGCTGAAGTTGTGTCCCTGCTCCAGAGGGGCAGAGCTGCTGCTGGGAGAGCCGGGAGAACGCCCCTGCTGCAGAAATGGGGGAGCCAGCCCGGGGCACCCCCAAACCAGAGCCCCGGGAGGAGGGGGATGAGCTCCGGGCGATTCAATGCAGCAGCCAGGCCCTGGGGCTTCTTCCCCTCTTCAAGAGGAGGAGGAGGAGGAGCACCCTTCCTCCCCACCACCCTCTCCCGTTGCTCCCGGGCTGGGAGGGAAAAACATCCTCGGGCTCTTCCCCGGAGAGCATCCCCCAAAAAGCAGCGCCCCAATCCCCCAAACTCCAACGCCGGGCTCGGGGCAGGGAGGTTCCCGTGGATCCCTCGGATCCATGGATCCCGGGGGGAGCAGCAGCTTTGGAAGTGCCACGAGCACCCCGGCCCCTTCTCCTCCAGCCACCCGGAGGGGGAAGAGCGGGCGCTGCCTGCGCAGCCCGGACTGCGTCTGCCGCCCCCCGCCCCACCGGGGCTGGGGATGCACCAGGGGAGGGGGAGGCGGAGGGGAAGGACGGGGGGGCAAGTTCCTGCTGCCCCCGAGCAGCAGCAGGGGGGTTCCTCCCTCTCCGCCCCTCAGGGTGGTTTTTAAGGCGTGTTTCGCTACGACCTTCAAACGGCAGCTGCCCGCAGCCCCCTCCCCACGGCCGCCACCCTGCCCGGCACCGCCCGGGGGGTCGCAGGGGAGGGGACAGCCCCGGGGGCAGCGCCTGCAGGGCTCGGGGGGGCTCTGCGGGCACCGAGGGGCTGCCACGGGGCAGGGGGCTGCGAGCGGAGCCCCTCGGGAGCTGGGGGGACCCCACAAGCCGGGTCCCGGTCCCCGGGGGCGCTGCCCCTCTGCCCGCTGCCAGACCCCGCACGGTTCCGGTCCCCTCCGGTACCGCTGCCGATCCACGCACGGTACCGAGGCCGGTTCCGGACCGATGCCTCTGCCCGGGGCCGGCCCGTGCACGGTACCGGTGCCACCGCACACACCCCCGTCCCCCGCGGTACCGATCTACGCGCGATGCCGGGGCCGGTCCCACCCCCCTGCCCACGGCATCTCATCCGCGGGGCCGGTGCCGCCCGCTGCCGGTCCCTGCTGCCGGTGCCGGTCCCCGCTGCCCCTCCCGGTGCCGGCCCCGCTCCGCTGCCCCTCCCGGTGCCGGTCCCCGCTCCGCTGCCCCTCCCGGTGCCAGTGCCGGTCCCCGCTGACCCCTCCCGGTGCCGGTGCCGGTCCCCGCTGACCCCTCCCGGTGCCGGTCCCCGCTGACCCCCGCCTTGCACCGGTCCCCGCCGCCCTCTCCCGGTGCCGATCCCCTCCCTCACCCCCCGCTCGGTGCCGGTCCCCGCCGCCCCCCTGGCGGTGCCCGTGTCCCCCGGCCGTGCCCCCCGCCGGTGCCCCCGCACTCACCAGCGCGGC
>JAYDZK010000086.1:943977-956029 GCA_034509185.1 Euphonia xanthogaster
GGCTCTGCTCCAGGGAACAGGGACAGGAGCAGAGGGAACGGCCTCAGGCTGGGCCAGGCCAGGCTCAGGGTGGGCACCCAGGAAATTCCTCCACTGAAGGTGCTCAGGCTTCGGCTGCCCAGGGCAGCAGTGGAGTCCCCATCCCTGAAGGGTGCAAAACACACGGAGTGCTGCCTGGTACAGGGGTCAGTGCTGGGTTAATGCTTGGACTCAATGATCTTTAGAGAGCTTTTCCAACCTTTCTAATTCCCTGATCCCACCTCCAACACTCATCCTCTGCCAGAAGTGTGTACAAGCCACCTGCCCACCCCAGCTAACATTTGGTCCCTGTCACCACAGCCCCACTAAAAGCCCTCTTGAGCAGAAACCTTACAAAGCCCAGCTCAGGAGCTGGGAGCGGGTGACAGGAGGTGACCTGGGTGTCTCCAAGCCACCAGTCCCTGTGGAGGGCAGAGACCTGGTGACACAAGACTTAAACCACAGGAAATCATGACCAGAGAGCCCACAGCGGGGTTTGCAGGGATGAGCTGCTGTGGTGGAGTCCCTCAGAAGGGACAATGGCAGAGTGGCCACCCTGCAATTACCTGGACCAGGCTGGGTTTGGCAGAGCCTCAGAGCTGGTGCAGGATCCTGCAAGCTCAGCTTATTAAAGGAGCCAGCCCCGTGTCCCCAGCACATCCTGCTGCAGAGGTGACATTGTGGGTGCCACCTGCTGGAGTTCTTAACAGGATACACTGACTCTGTGCAGAGAGGCTGGGGAGGGTGCCCAGGTTCACTGACTGGGAGGTGCCCCCCGAGCCTGCCAGAGCCTGCACAGGAACCTACTGGAATGCTGGGGGACACAAGAGACATGAGGGACTTTGGACCTGGCTGACAGAAGAGATTTGATAACAGGATGCCTTGGCAAAAGCAAAGGGAACTTTGAAAATCAGACCTGGATTGCAAAAGGTTCAGTCAGATGGATTTAATGGAAAAAGAAAATCCCAATAAACTCTGCAAGCAAGAGATGCTGTTGTTATATGCATGAGTTTGTGTGTGTGATTTTAACCCAATCACTGCAGCACACATTGCCAGTCTCCCTGAAATGGTACCTGAGGGTTTGCAGCCCACAGTAAAGTCAGATTCTGACACTGAATCAGTCTCCCCAACTCTCTCCACTGCTGACAGGAACCCTCCAGCCCAGGGAATCTCTGGGAGCCAAGAATTCCAGGGGGTGCAGACTGCAGCACTGGAATGCTGGTGGCTTTTATTAACACACTATTAAGATGTCACAAGGGTGACAAATCAAGTGTCCACACTCAGTGCTCCAGGTTCCCAAAGCCTCTGCCTCAGCATTTTCAGTGCAAACAATCCCTGCTGCATCTCCTCAGAGCAAGGTTTGCATTCCAAACCCTGCTCCTGACCCCACTCACGCCTGCTCCACGGCCATAAAAGTAATGAAACATCCCATAAAGGCCACTGGCACTGAGATATTTTATTTTAATAGCCTGAGCCTCTGCAAAGCTCTCTCAGCTCGTGCCTGCTGCATCTGTAAAGGCCTTACAACACCTCTGGACACTGGCTTTGGTTTTCAAAGGGTTTTCAGCTTCTGAACTGAAACATTCAGCTGCCAGTTGCTCTTTATTCTGCCATAACCAAGGACGAGACGGGAGAGCTGCTGAGGGCACTGAAGCCCAGCTCTGGCTCCTGGTGATTCCCCCTCCCACACCAACAGCACCACGGGTTTGCTGCTGCACAGCTCGGGCCCTGCCCAGCCTGACCCACTGGGGTTCCCAGAGCACTGACAGTAATTCCCCACCACCCAGGTACAGGTGCCACTCTCCACGTGCATGATGGATAAATCAAAGTACAGATGTACAGATGGCTCCTTTCCCTTTGTCTTCAGGGCAGGCCAAAGGGTTTTCTGCTCCTTTAAAACTACCCAGAGCTGAGGTCAGGATCAGTCATGGAAAACATCAGGGTTTTGAATGGCTGCAGCTGTGTCAGGGGAGGCTGGGGTTGGGTTTTCCACACAATCAGCTGGGTTGGAAAAGACCTTTGAGATCACTGAGTCTGTGTGAGCTGCCACCACCCCGTCACCCAGACCATGGCGCTGAGTGACAAAGTGACATCCAGGCTCTCCTTAAACAGCTCCAGGCACAGGGACTCCACTCCAGCGGGCAACCCCTCACACTGTCCCAACACCCTTCCTGGGAAGAAATTCTCCCTGATGCTGTTCCCCCAGAGGGAATGGGCATGGGCATGGAAATGGGCATGGGAATGGAAATGGGAATGGGCATTGGAATGGAAATGGGCATGGAAATGGAAATGGGCATGGGAATAGAAATGGGCATTGGAATGGGCATGGGAATGGGGGCATGGGAATGGGTATGGAAACAGCATGGGAATGGAAAGGGGCACAGGAATGGGCAAGGGCATGGGCATGGGAATGAGAATGCGAATGGGGGCATGGGAACGGGCATGGGCATGGAATGGGCATGGGCATGGGATGGGCATGGGAACGGGCATGGGCATGGAATGGGCATGGGAACGGGCATGGGCATGGAATGGGCAGGGAAATGGGATGAGAAGGAGCACGGACAGCCCAGAGGCAGCAGAGTTTGGCCAGCGCTCCCAAGGATGCCCAGGCTGGGATTGCTGGGGGTCTGTGCAGGGCCAGGGGCTGCAATCCACGATCCCTGGGGGTCGCTCCCCACCCGGAGCCAGGGGGCCCTGCCCAGGAGGTGCCAGCCTCACCTGCTGCTGGCCCTGCTGCGTTTGCTGCGTGCTCTGCTGGCTGGCTGAGTTGGTGGCGGCGGCGGCGGCGGCCGCCTGCTGCTGGAAGAGGCTGGCAGGATAAACTCCCCAGGGAGTGACTCCATAGTACTGGTGAGGCACCACGGCTGGACCTGGAACACAGCAGGGCAGGGTGAGCTCCTGGGGGGGAAAGGGACACACAGCACCCCAAAACCACCCGCTCACTGTGGCTGGTTTAATGGGATCCGTGTGAAAGCCTCTGAAACACAGAGGGATTTGGCTTTTGGGTCACACATTTTATTAAAGTTGTGAGTCAGACCTAGAATTTCATCACTGCACGAGGTCAAACTCTGCCAGCAGTGATTCCATGTTTTTACTGGTGTGTCCTGGTTTTACAGAGAAGGAACAAAAATCTCCAAGCCCAACAGAGGAACCTTGTTTCAAGCACAGAGGTAACTTCTCACCCCAGCTGACATTCACAGCTCACTGCCATCAGCTCCTCAATTACCAAACCCTCTTCACAGCTGGAGTGCATCAACCCTCAAGTATTAAAATGCTTTTTCCAGCCCTGCTTTGCAATTGCAAACCTCCCCTAAAAAAGGCTGCACGATCCTGTCCCTTCCCACATTCCCTCCTCAAACTTCACATCCCCTCTTCAAACTTAAGAGCCTTAAAAATAATAATATTAATAATAATAATAATAATCTTGGAGAGCAGCAGAAAAAGCCTCACTTTTGAAGATTCCTTGTGTTTATCAGGTCTCAGGACAGCACAGAAATCTGGAGACAGCAGAATGTCAGCCTCCCTCCTTAAATAATCCCAGTTAGAATAATGCTGAGGAAGCTCTCAGTGCTGGAGGGAGGAGCCCTTCCCACCCAATAACACGGATGGAAATCCAATAATATTTTTTAATACGACTGTTTGATATCTTTAGCAAAGGTCAGCAGAAAAGCAGAAGTGTTCCCTTTGATTCCCAAATACATCCCCATTCCAAGGCTCCCTCCCTACAGCAGGAATAGCTCAGGCAGAGCCAGAGCCAGGTGTGACACTGGGATAAACAAATCTTTAGAGAACCTTGGTCATGTCTGGAGTAAAACCAGGATTTTTTTCTTTTTAAAGAGAGACACTCAGCACCTGGGTTCTGCCCAAATCTGTGACTCCATGGAAAATGAGGGATGACACAGAAAGGGAGGTGAAAGCAGTGTTCAGCATTAGCCTGGCTGTGACAATGAGGAAAAATCCTGGAAGTCCCTTTTCCTTTCGGTTTTTGTTCCTTTCTTCTTGATTTTTACAGTACCAGGCTCAGCTGAACTCCTGCAGGTCGTCAAGGAGCTGGATGAGCTCCTGCTCCCACATCCACACTTCAGAACATTCCTTCCATGTTTTGTGCCAAATATTAAATTCTTGTTTCAAACATGTAAGAGTTACTCCCATTATATTATTTTAACTACTGTGCTTTCCCCAAGTTTAGGACTGAGGTGCCCAGCTCTGTGCACAGCAGGGAGGTGCTGGCTAATTTGAGGCAGATGCCGAACACCTGGATTTGTACCTCACCCCAAACCCATCCTTGCTGGATTTACAGAATCAGAGAGGCTGATCTTCTTCTCCTACTCAGATCTGCAGCAGCAACCATTCACTTCTTACCTTCCATCCTGGAAATGCACGAGCAGTGCCAGCTAAAATGGAAAAAAGTCCTGCAGCACATGACAGTGCCAGGGAGGAGGTGCCTGTGGTGCCTCAGCACGCACGGACAGGTAGGCAGGGAGTGATTTCAACCTGCTCAGAATCTCTGCATGCACATCAGACCCCAGCTCCCAGGGTTCTCCTGCACCCAACAGGGCAAGAGCTGCAACTGCTCCCTTTTAATGCAAGTCATTAACCTGCATCTGCCCTCGGGCTGCTGGACACTGCTGCAATCCCTTCAGCTGGGCAAAATCTGGGCATCTCTCTGGGATATATTAGTCTCAGCTCTAATTATCAACCAGGCACAGCATAGATGGGCTTTTCTCCTAGGCAGAGGTTGCTGCCCAAGCCTCGGGTGTACAAAAGCAGAGGAGACTTGGAGGTTTGCAGCAGCTGGGTCTGAAAGGGCTGCGAGCCTGGCTCAGCTGCCCCGAGCACGGGAGAGAGGCTCATTATGGAACAGAGTTCTCAGTGAGGGCAAGTGTGGCATCACTGCCAGGCCCAGCAGCAGCCAGAGCTGCTCCCCCTCCAGGAGATGCTGCACCTGCTCCTGCTCTCATCAGAGCTGGGCATTCCTGGGAAAAGAAAAATTCCAGCACCTCTGGAGGTGAATATTGCCCATGCTGTGTCACACTCAGCCCCTGGACAGCCAGAGCTGCTCCTCGCAGGGAACAGCAGCAAATCCAGCTGGGAATGTGCTCAGAACATCACCGAGACATGTGAGAGCATTCAGGGGGTTGTGCTTCCACCTCAGCCTGCCCAGCCCAGCCTCTCCTGCAGGACAGCCAGGCTGGGCAGCAGGGACAGCAGCTCCAGCTGCCCCAGGAGCTCAGAGAGGCTGCAGGCAGCAAGGCAGCGACACCAGGGATCTGGGGGGCGATCCCCTGGAACCCCCAGGGACCTGTGGGGTGATCCCCTGGAATCCCCAGGGACCTGTGGATGATCCCCTGGAATCCACAGGGATCTATGGGGTGATCCTGTGGAATTCCCAGGGACCTGTGGGGTGATCCCCTGGAATTCCCAGTGATCTGTGGGGTGATCCCCTGGAACCCCCAGGGCTCGGTGGGGTGATCCCCTGGAATCCCCAGGGCTCTGTGGGGTGATCCCCTGGAATTCCCAGTGATCTGTGGGGTGATCCCCTGGAATCCCCAGGGACCTGTGGGGTGGTCCCTTTGGAATCCCCAGGGACCTGTGGGGTGGTCCCTTTGGAATTCCCAGCATGGCACCCCAGGGTGCTGCCCTAGGAATGGCAGGGAGCAGCTGAGCTCAGAGGTGCTGCCCCAGCCCTGCAGGGCAGGCACTGCCCAGGCTGGCACTGCCAGGTGCCAGGACAAGCCCAGCTCCAGGTGCTCCCAAACGCCAGCTCAGGCAGGGTGTGCCCACCCCCAGACCTGCTCCAGCTCAGCACCAGGGGCCTGATCCTCTCACCCAGGCTGAACAAACCCCAGAATGTGCTGTGGGAGGCTCTGCTTCTCCTGTGACCAGGTCATCCCAGCCTCCATCCACCTCCCCACAAAGAACAGGAACGCTTTGCTACCTGCAACACTCCACCCCAGAGAGAATCCTTTCCCAACTGGCCTTAAAAAAGGCAAGCTTTCAGTGTTCTGAGTGACATCTTTCTCAAATGATGGAAGGCAATTCAAAGGCAGCAGTATCTTCCCCACAGTTTAAAATCTAAATGAGGGGTTTTTTTTTAGGAAGTTCTTCCCTCTGCATTCAAATTTGTTCTTTAAAATGCTGCTATTGTTGGGAAGAGAAGAGCATTATCCTAGAGCTGCCAGTCTCACAATCACGACAAAGCTGCCATAATGGCAGAACTTTACCTGACAGATTATCTCTGCCATAAAACACAAAATAAAGTCTCCTCTCTGCTCTGAGAGGAACTGTGAGCAATAAACCCCAAACTCATTTCTTCCATCTCCAAAGCTCCTCCAAGTCCTCCCAATTTAACACTCCCAGGCACATCAAGGAGGCTTTCTGGCTTTGTATAAACATTTAAATTGTCTCCTCTTCCTCCAGTGCTGCTCTCAGTCATGACAGATAAAAGGGTTCTCAAACCTGCTCAGGCCTAGACAAATGCTTAGGAAAGATGCTTTTCTGAAATAAACATCAACATGAAGTTCATCTTGTCATTTCTAGGGTCCAAAACCTGATGAGACAGTTAAAATAACTCCTATTTCTCAGTGGTGTAACACTGTAAATACACCCAGCACACCACAGATTGTCTGGTTTCTTTCAAGAGCCATAAATTTAGAATTACTCGGGTAGAGGCCCTGATGCCAAGTTTTGGGATGCTTTAGGTATCCCTGGGGTGTTATTTCCAGTTCAAATGTCTAAAACCTGAGTTAAGCACAGCCTAAATGGGGTTTTCTCCTGGTCAGAGGCTGCAAAAGCTCAGGCAGCTCAGCTTCAGTAGAGCTGAGAAAAGAAAAAAGCCTCGTGGCCAACACTTGGCATTTCCTGGAAACATGGCCCAGTTCCATGTGATCTTTCTATGAAATCAAGCTGCTGACCTGCTGCTCCTCTGCACTCTGCTGCTACCCAGAAAGGAGCTCTGGAGGCCCTGAGGTGATGCAGAAAGGGCAGGCAGGAGCCTCTCTGTACAGGAATCACTCACAGATCTCCTCCTGTGCCTGGAACCGGGGGTGCCAAAGCCCTGGAGCTCCTCCTGACTGAACTGCCCTGTGGCACTGGCCAGCAGCAGCTCAGCTCATTCATTCCCTGCCCCATTCACCATCCCAGGGGGGTTATCAAGCCCTGCAGCAGCAGGAATGTCCCTGTGCCCCTGCCCTTGGCCCTGTCCCACGGAACACGGCGTCACCGCTTGCCAAGGCCCGGAGCTGCCTCCGCCCAATCTCCCCATGGCATTGCACAAT
This sequence comes from Euphonia xanthogaster, assembly GCA_034509185.1. Lineage (NCBI taxonomy): Eukaryota > Metazoa > Chordata > Aves > Passeriformes > Fringillidae > Euphonia > Euphonia xanthogaster. The sequence goes on from JAYDZK010000086.1 coordinate 951,273, forward strand.
CCCAGCAGGAAACTCCCAGCAGCCCAGGCCAAAGCCCAGACTGTAACCCAAACTCTTCACACACATCTGCATGATCCACTAAAACCTCCATCCAAGTGGGCAGCAGTCGCTGGATTCCTGTTTCAGAGCTGACCCCACGATGGCCTCAAAGCTTAAAAGCTCAGCAGGGGTTGGTAAGAGCTGGACCAAAGCTCTGCCCCAAACCACAGAGTGTCACACCCACACACAGCCCAGGTCTGAGGGTTTGATCTGGGACAAGCCACCCAAAAAGAGAGGACTGAAGTGAGTTTACAAGCTGTAAGTGGAGCATGGCAGCAGTGAGAGCCCCTACACACACCCCACTCCAAACAGAGCAGAGCTCATTTGCAGCACAGAACATTCCCTCTGCCTTGCTCAAGGAAAGCCAGGCATGGTTAGAAAAACCCTCCTCTAGAAGCACATTCTTCCTTTAAAAATCCCCTCCCAGAAGCATGTTCTTCCTCTAAAAATCCTCTCCTAAAATCATGCTCCCCCTTTGAAAATCCTCTCCTACAGGCACATTCCTGCTTTGTTCCCAGTGCTTGGGCAAGAACTTCAGCAGGAGTTCCATGCTCACCATGTCCCCAGAGTGCCTGACACGCTGTGGCACGGAGCTGGCACCTCCAGAACCACCAGTTCTGGCTGTGACAGCTGGGAGGAACTGGGGAACTGATACATGAGTGGCTGGAGGAAGATCCTGCAGAAAGAGCAGAGGCTCCACCTTTGCTACCATCTGGGAAAGGTTCCCAGAGTGAGCCCCAGCAGGAATGGATGCGTTCCCCTCCCGGGAAGTGGAAATTCCCAACAGAAATTCCCAGCTCATTTGCAGGATGCACCACAAGCTGAACAGAAAGGAGACGTAACTTTCCTGGCAGGAAACACATCCTGCACCTTTCCAGCCTTTCAGAAGTTTGTTTTCAGAGGTTTTCCCTGCTACTGTCAGTCAACAAAACACCCCAAAAACAGAGCAATATTTGTGTCTGTTCCCTTCCCATTTGCTCTGGGAGCCTTAAACACAAATTATCCCATTTCATCTCCAGTTTTAACAACAAATTCTGGTTTTACTCACAGCCACACCATTCTAGCACTTCTCCCAGCACAGGATGCTGATGATTGCCTTGCAGAGCCCCGGCCCCAGAGCAGCTCTGGAGCAGGGGGGGCTGGGAGGGCAGGGGGGCTGGGAGCTCTCACCTAACGTGGCCGCTGCCGCCAGCCCGGCCGCGTACGGGTCCGTCCCCGGAGGCGCCGCGCTGATGATGTAGGGGTTGGGAACGAAGGCAGCAGGAGCTAAACCTGCTGAAAACATTCCTGTCAGTGAAAACAAACTCAACAGGACTGCAGCCCCACCACAACCCCCCTGCTGCTGCCTGGCCAACACCAAACTCACACTGCTTTCGTGGTTTTAAGCTTTTTGTGGGTGGTTTTCTATAGGGAGTGACAACCAGTGAGTGTTGATGGGCAGAGGAGAGATCTGGCATAAAAAAATCCCAATTCCAAGGATTCAGTGCTCCTTAAGAGGTAAAATCCTTTATATCCAACAGCTCAGGTGCTTCTGCAGGGCAGACAGACCCTGTTCAGGAGACTGGAGCTTGCTGCTACTCTGTCTGTCCTACAGTGAGTAAATCCAAACCACCCCATCCCAAGCTCCACACCCATCCCAGCATCCCAGCTGGTCAGTCTGGACAGGGCCCAGAGTGGAAAAACAGCTTAATCATTACAGAAGCCAGGTGGGTGGGAGAGGGGTGTGCAGGGGAGGTGAAGGTGAAGGGGAGGAAGTTAAAAAGCTGAATAATTTCAAGCCCTGAACTGCACTGAGCACACAAGGGCACAGCACAGAGCTGAGAGAGCCCCAACACATTTATACCGGGGTTTTGGGCCGGAAAAACTACCACAAATTGCTTATTGTGCTAAAACAATTAATGCATTGCTTTCCTGGGTTTCTATACCTGATTAAGTGCCTTATTCCCAGTTAATAAAAATATCTATTATTCAGATTATATTATATATATTCATATATATATATTACATATATACATGTGTAATTTTTATTGATATTCATGTTAATACTAATACTACTAATAATAAAATTTTATTGAATTTTCACATGTTTGCATAAATTACGTTTTTAACTCATAAGAGCCCTGGCAGCACATTCAGCTGATATTAAATAATGCATTTGCCCCCACTTCACTGTGCTGTCACCCTGATTTATGCTTCACTCAGACTTCCAAAGCCTCTCCTGACTGACCAGCACCCTCAGGAGGGTGAGAGTGTCAGAACTCCTTTAAAAGTCTTCTCAAGTGTGCAAGAGACACCCACAAGCAAAACTGTAAAAATGCACTTCTGCTCAGGCATTGATTATCAGCTGTACACTTTAAACCCTCCCCAATCCTTTTCCCCTGGAGTTTCCCCATGGATCAGGAGGAGGGCAGTGGAACAGGCTGGGGGAGAAGCAGACTCACCTATGTGTGGCTGGTGGGCAGCAGCCAGGGCATACTGCTGCTGCTGGGCTGCTGTCAGCTGCTGCACTGCCAGTGCATTGGGCCTCTGGAACAGCTGTGGGGAGAGCACAAACAGCCCTGAAGGTGGGCACAACCAGCCCTGAAACTGGGCACAACCAGCCCTAAAGCTGGGCACAACCAGCCCTAAAGCTGGGCACAACCAGCCCTGAAGCTGGGCACAACCAGCCCTGAAACTGGGCACAACCAGCCCTGAAACTGGGCACAACCAGCCCTGAAACTGGGCACAACCAGCCCTGAAACCAGGCAGGGAGCACAAACAGTGTCCTTAAATCAGGCACAAAACACAAACAGCGTCTTTAACTGGGCACAAATACACAAACCCCCCTTAAATCAGGCACAGACACACAGACAGTGCTGAACTGACAGACACACAGACAGCACTGAACTGACAGACAGACACACAGACAGTGCTGAACTGACAGACAGACACACAGACACACAGACAGTGCTGAACTGACAGACAGACACACAGACAATGCTGAACTGACAGACAGACACACAGACGGTGCTGAACTGACAGACAGACACACAGACAATGCTGAACTGACACACAGACACACAGACGGTGCTGAACTGACAGACAGAAACACATACAATGCTGAACTGACAGACAGACACACAGACAGTGCTGAACTCACACAGACACACAGACAGTGCTGAACTGACAGACAGACACACAGACACACCGACAGTGCTGAACTCTGGCACAAAAGGCAGCAACTCCTTCCTTTCCCAGCAATCCCTTCTCACCACATTTCCTCTAACCCTACAGATCCTCCACTCCACCCCACTCCACCCCCCCACAGGACCTGACCTCCTTTGGGATCAATGCCTGGGGTAACCCCCCTGAGAATAAAAGCCCCACATTTCTGCAGCACAGCCAGCCCCAGCCCAGCTTTTCCCTCTGCTGTTCCCTCAATCCCAAAGGATTTATCCCAGCTCCAGCTCATCCCCAGCTGCAGCCTGGGGGTCCCCAGGAGCACTCCCAGGTGTTGGGAGTGCCACCAGTGTGCCCTCCCAGTTTGGCAGAAGTGGGAAATGGGATGGAAAGGGGATGGCCAAGGGATGCAGAGCCAAGTTTGGGACACCCCAGATGCCTGCAGAGCCAGCAGAGGGGACACAGCCCCAGGATCACAAACCCCAGACCAAACACTTCCTTCACCTGCTCACTGCTCAGAGTTATTGAGAATTTATTGCTCACTAAATAAAAATAATAGGATTCCCTTGAAGTATTTTTGCTGAGGGTTTAGGGTTGATTTTTCCTTTCTTCAGGGCCGTACTAAAAGTTTCTTTCCCAGCTTCTTCTGTCTCTCCCTAAAGGGAATCCCTGAATTCACCCATCTTCAGCTCTAATTAAAACATTTAGGACACGCCAGCTGAGTATCTCCTCTGAAATTATTAGCATGTCCACCCCCCCCCACTTCCAGGGATCATTTCTAGGTGGGAATGACTTCACAAAGCACTGTGAGAAATGTCTTCTCCCTCCACTCCCTCAGAATAGTCTTGGATGCCCAAATGCCTACAATTTTCACACCTATTATCCTGCCCTCCTTTCAGACAAGTGACCTGCTGGCAGACACAGCAATAATTCTGCCCAAATATCTGGCAGAAACCCACAACCATCAAGAAGAAGCCCAGAAACATCAAGAAAACTCTATTAATACTCATTTTATTTAGAGGCAAAAATTGGCATTGGTTCTCCTGAGAGGAGGGTGAGCAAAGCTGTGTGAGAAAATCCACCTTTATTTTTGTCTTTTTACAAGTTCAGGTGGAGAAAACACATCTGAGGGATCAGCACTGGGTTTATGAGGTGGAAATGCAGCAGTTAGGGCAGCCAGAATTAACCTGCTGTGTGCCAAACCCTCCCCCTCACCATGGCTTTGTTTGCTCATCCCTCAGGGGCAATCAGAATGTTCCTTGGGGAGGGAAATACCTGATCTACAGCTCCTCTATTGCCTCCTGCACCATAAAAGGCCCTGAGTAGTCTGGGTGTACAACACCCCTGCTTTTCCTGCACTTTCTGTTGTTCTAAGGTGCCATTTGTGGTCACACCAAGCTGGGTGGCAGCTCTGCTCAGGTGCCACCTCTGCTCAGGTGTCACCTGCCACCAGGAGCTTGGGCAAAGCTCCAGTGACATCCTGGAACACAAACCCTGAGAGGAGCCCCTGAGGGAGCTGGGGGTGCTCAGCCTGGAGAAAAGGAGACTCAGGGGTGCCC
>JAYDZK010000086.1:983336-996646 GCA_034509185.1 Euphonia xanthogaster
TGCCAGAGCAGCTGGGGCTGCCCCTGGATCCCTGGCAGTGCCCAAGGCCAGGCTGGACTGGGACACTGGGAGGTGTCCCTGCCATGGCACGGGTGGGGTGGGGTGGGATGAGCTTCAAGGTTCCTTCTGAACCAAAGCACCTGAGATTCCAAGAAAACGCAGAATGCCAGGATCCCAGAGCTGCAGCAGCCCCAGAGCCTCCAGAGCCCCCAGCCTGCCAGGATCCAGGGCATGCTGGTGCTGCAAACTCCAGCTCATTGGAGCCCAGCAACGCCAGGCCCCGGGGAATGGCACTTGTCAGAAGGGATTCTGCACTCGGGTCAATTAGCAGCAGCCAGGGCCCCAAACTGTCCTTCTGATCACTAAACACCGAGCTGAAGGCCCAACAAATTAGCATGAAAACAACAGGGAATTTACCTTGCAGATTTCCAGGACTGTGGTTTTTATTCCAGAATAATCCAAGGGGGGTTTTCACGCCCTGAGAGCGACCAGCAAAGCATGTGAATTGTAATTTTAGGTAAATATTAATGTCAACAGTCTGTGTTAATACTGCACCTTATATTAAGCAAATATGGTTGCTAAAATGACCTTTACATATGAATTCCAAGTGCAGGGCTGCATCACATTTCAGGTATCCCAGGGGATTGTACACCAGTTTTTTATATATTAAGGAATCCTCATTTATGTAGAATTTACATTCACCTGGGCAGACAGGCAGCCAAACTATCCAAGGCTAAATTTCACTCTCAACCCCAAAGGATTCTTTTTCTTTCTCCTTATCCAAGAGATGTTTCTCAGGAAGCAAAAGGCAAGTGGAATTAAACAAAGAAATAAAATAATCTGGCATACAGGAGGGAAAAAAACTGATTAGAAATTTCCAGAAAACTAATTAGCAATTTCTTTGGAGAAAAAGAACCTAAAAAATATTTGCTAATAAATATTTGAGCTAAGAAATGTTCTAGTGATGATCTAAACTGCTTCTAAAAGTGCACCGTGAAGCAGGATTTATGATTTTTTATTTTAATGTTGAACATTAAATAGATCAAATACCTGTATTTACTGGAGGTAGCAGTTTGAAGAGGGTTTAAGCAGTTTGAAGGCTGAGGAGGGTTTAAATGATCTGCTTCTATTTAGCCAATTCTCTTAGGGGGGAACCAAAGCAAACCTCTGCCAGCCCCAGCCCCCCAGGTTCCCATTCCCATCCCCTGCTCCTCACCTGGCCCCATTCCCTTCTCCCAGCCCTTCCTCAGCCCAGGATCCACCTTCCCTCCCCCTCCCTCAACTGGAACTTCTGTTCTCCCCAATTCTCCTCCTGGCCAGGAGGGATCTGCTCCCAGGATGAGCCCTGCAAAGCCAGGAACTCCTGAAGCTGGAAGATGCAAATGGATCATCTCAATATTCCTTTGATCTGCACTGAATTACAGGGCCCAGTGCTGCCCTCAGCCCTGCAAACCAACTCCAGGGAATCCCACAGAGACTTCCACAAAGAATTCTGGGCTCTGCTCCTCTCTGCCACCCTGGCAAACAAAGGCATGGCAAGGGATGGGTGCTGGGACCACAAATCGTGGGAAGGACTCTCCTGCTGCTGGCTGAGCTCCTGGAGGGCCTGAGGAGCCTCCCAGGATTTCATCTCTCTTGTTCTGCTCCTCATTGAGATACATTGAGAAATGAGGGAAATTGTATCATTGTTATATTTCTCTGCAGAGACAAATGTCCTGATTTCTCAGCTCTAAGACCCCAGAATTCCAGACTGATTTGGGCTGGAAAGGACCTTAAAGGCCATCTCATTCCACCCCTGCCATGGGCAGGGACTCCTCTCACTGTCCCAGGCTGCTCCAATCTCTCTCCAAGCTAGAAGATCCAACAGCATTGGTTTTGTTTGTGAGAAAACAAGATGAGATCCCAAGTTCTCCCTATTTGTACATGCCAGGTGCTCACCCAGAGCACCTCCAGAGTGTGATTATTCCTTGGATATTTATTTTTAACTCCTGTGCACTCTGCAAGTGTGAATGTAACATTTGGCCTCTATATTTTATGTCTTGCTCAATTTAAAATTTTTAAAAAAAGAAAAAAAAACCAAATAAAAACTCCAACCAAACACTTGTCTAGTAAAACATCCCTCAAAAAAAAAAAAAAAAAAAAAAAAAAAAGAAAAAAGGCAACATTACTACATTACTACACCAGAATTGTGACAGGAAGAACAGAAATCATCAAAACCAAGAAACATCCTTAGAATGGAGAGGAGAAAAGCAAAAGCTACAGCTGAATACTTTGATTTATATACTCACAATTGTTAAAACTCTCTAAATGAACTAAAGGTTTACAAATTTCAGATGGAAACAAATCCTCCTTCAGCTGGGGGAGGCTGCTTGAGTTTGAACAGCTCACACAGGAGGTTATTTCAAAAAAATGCCAGAGCTGAGTGCAGTCAGACAATTTATAGCATCCAGGAGAGGGGAAATGCATTCCCCAGCTGACAGCAAGGAAAGCATCACACACTCCACAACAGGCTTGCACTGACAACCAGAGCCAGGGTTAAAATACCTTGTTCCATCAACTGACTGCTGCCCTATTTTTAGCCTTCTCCCATAACAATAGTGGGTAAAGAAAGAATGTGAAGTCACAAGAATTAGGCAGGATTAGGTGCTTTAACTACTATTTCTGTAGTAAAGGATTCATGGCTAGAATTGCTACTACCATTAGCACTGGAAGCAAAAAGCCATTGAAACTGCAGATTGGCTAATGCCTTCCCTGGCATGGGGCCAGCTGATTAATGATTCAGGGGACAGAAATAACTGCAGCAAAGGCAGCCTTGCAGAGGGGCTCTCCTTCCTTAGCTAATTATGTTCTTCCTCCCATTTTATCCACCCAGGGAAGCGCTTCATTAATGTGGAATTTAGGTTACCCTGCCACGTCTCAGGCACATATTGGGGTGCAGGATTCAAAAATACTGGATTAGGGAAGAAACAACCTTAGTTTCATCCTGCTGGAGCTGGCAATCCCTTGGGAAAACCATCTTCTGCACCCCAGGTGTGTGCCTGGAAGCAGGGATCTGTGCAAGAGCTTGGGGCCATGCTAAGATCTGACCTTAGGGGGCTTTTCCTTTTACTCCCAGCCCTACTCTGACCTTCCCAGGCTTAAATTCAGAGGGAAAAAGATGTGGAGAAGGGATGCAGCAGTGTTTAACCCCAGTGCCAAGGCACCTCTGTCAGGAGAGATGAGAGTGGCCTCGTGCCACCCTGACAGGGACTCACTGAGGGCTTAGCAACAGTCGAGTTTCACCTCAGAATGAAAGTCTGAACAGGGCAAGAAGCAAAGCCAGATGTTCCCAATAAAAACAACTGCCCTGGAACAGAAGTTATCCCTAACAAAGGCAGGGGTAACAGGAGAGCTGAGAGCAGCTCCTTGCCGGGAGGGAGCAGCATCACATGGCAGCAGCACAAAGGAGCGTTTGTTCAGCCTGACATCAGCACGCAGGGAAAACAGCCTGGAAATCATCCCTGATACACCTAAGAGGGAGTTCTCTGAGCCAGGCAGGCCAGAGACAATGCTCTGCAACAGCCCTTCACTACAATGCTCTGCAACAGCCCCTCATGGAGGAGATTTCTCATCAGCAGCTGAATTTGTGGCAGTTCATGAGGAACAGGCAACTGGGGATGGATTGGGGTGGCTGGGGAGGGACTGTGGGGCTCAGACCCACTGTAAAGCTTCACCCATTTGCAAAAATGCTCCCAGGATCACAACCTGCTCTGCAGAAGCACAAGGAGGTCACAGCAACTCTACAAACCACAAATGAGCTGCTAAGGGGAGAGCAAAGTTGGGGAGTGGGGAGGACAAAACAAGCAGGACAAGTTCTGTAATAAACCTCTTTTCAAAGCACACTCATACAAGATAGCCACTGAAATACCTGAAGTCTTCTGGAAGCACTGAATTTGTAAATCCAGTGATGTGAAATTGTTTTTGCTCCCCCTGAGTGAGCACCATGACAAGGAAGCAGAGTAGAACCACAATAACCACGGAGCAATCCCAACACCAGCACACCCGGTCACTTGGGCAATCCCAACTGGACAATCTTATCTGCAGCTGCCCCTCAGGAACAGTAAAATCCATGGATTTGGAAGAAGCAGGGTCTCAGAGTATCTTTCTGAGTGTTTCAGAGTGTTTTCTCTCCCCTGTATATCACAAGGATTTTCCAACCTGAAATATCCAACTAAGCCAATCTACTTGTGCCCCTTCTACCGCAGGAAAAATTTTCAGGGGAGCAACACAAAGCAGAAAACCAAATTAAATGTTCCAGTTTCCCTCCCAAGCCACCTCTCCACTATGGAGAAATCTCTGTGAAACAGATCAGCCAAACCAGACATTTCATTTCAGCAAGGAATTGTGTTTCCAATTACCTGGGTATCAAATTAGCACAGCCTTTTCAGTGTCAGGGAAAGGAAAGCCCTGAGCAGTTCACTGGGACACAAGGAAGTTCCCATGAAAACTCAACAGGTTTCATGAAAGAGAGGCCAGAAACCACCTTCAAGAGCTGAGCCACAGGTGCTGTCACATGGTTTGTGTGACAAGGGACTCACTTCATGCCTTCAACCCCAGCACAGACCACACATCCAATTATCTGGAGCACATATCCACAGGCACATTAGAAATCATGGAATGTTTGGGTTGGAAGAGACCCCAAATCCCAGCTCATTCCACCCCTGCCATGGGCAGGGACACCTTCCACTGTCCCAGGTTGCTCCAACCTGGCCTTGGACACTTCCAGGGATGGTGCAAAATCTCTGTCCTAAGGAGTTAAGCATCACTGAGCCAGGACTTCCCTTTGGAAGAACAAACACCAGGCCTGCCTTTGCTTCCAGGACCTTTTCAGAGGCTCTTGCCACAACTTTCAGGCAAGCTCCAGCCACGGTGCCTGCCAGCAGCACCCAGCATTGTCAAATGTGCTCAGATCCAGCTGCTCCCAGGGCAGGAGGCAGCCTGGCTGGAGGAGCTGTGCCCCACGAGGGCAGAATTACCAGAATCACCTCCCTCCTCTGCCTGAATCCAGCTCCCAGTGAAGAACTCACATGGACGCACTGCCAAAAAGCAAAACTGAGCAGAAACCCCAGGCCCAGCCCTGTTGTGACTATTCTTCACCAACTCCATGTGAAAAATTCCCCACATTCAACAAGACCATCCCTGCAGAGTTCTATTGTCTCCAATTATTAATTAAACATGCTCTGAGAGAAAGCAAATGCCTAAAATCATTTGCTTCTACCAAGCAACTCCCACACTACCTGAGTGCAATTCCGACAGCCTAAGCACATCCAGTGACTGCAATTCCAGAGGGACACCCCCACAGAACTCTCCCTTCACTCCAGTTCAGGCACACACACACACACACACACCAGCCACAGGAGACCCCAGCCAAGAAAACCCAGCCAATTTTCCTAAAAACCTGCTCAGTGTTGATAACTTGCCCCAGCTGAATATCCCGAGTGTCTTTTCACTGCCCCCAGGAGCAGCAGAGGCTGTTTGGGTTTCTGAGATCTGTGCAACCTCTCATAACCAAGGCAGATCCAACCCAGGCCATTCCTCACCTGGAGCCATCCTGTGCCCTCCCTGCCTGATGTCCTGATCCCTGCCCGTGGTTTTGCAGGATAACCAGCACACAAACACTCTCCTGCAGCCAGGGTAATGCTCTGCCCAACACCAACCAGGCAGCAGACAGCCCAAACCTGCTCACTCCAATATTAAAATTACTGGGCACCCTGACAATCAGCCTCATCCTGCTGCTTTTGGTGGATAAAAAGAGAAAAATTTGCAGTTGTCTTCCATGGAAGTTTGGTGATTAAGGATTTGGAGCTGCAAACAGCTGGGATTTTGCTCAGGAGATCTGAGACCAAGTTAGGAAATCAAAAGTCTGATTCCAGCATCACTTCAGTGTCTGCAGGGACAAAGAAGACCTTGTAAGCACAAGGTTTTGGTGTGGATGGTGAAGCTTTGACACCTAAATTTGTGAAATGACAGGGGCATCTTTAATTGTTTTATTTTATATAAAAACCTGGCCCCAAACACACCTTCCAGAGGAGAAGGGGAAAATGCAACAGGAAAAGAAAGTTTCGAAGCAAGACACAGACACAGCATTTTCCTGCTGCTCACAAGGAGAGGACAGCACCAGGAAGGAGCTCCTCTCCTCCTTCCTCGGGAGGAACTTCTCCTTGAGCCATCCCTGCCAAAGCCATTCTCAGCCCAATTCCCAGAGCTGCCAGGAGGCAAAGTGACCAGGAGGAACAGCACAATGAAAGCCATGGAAAACCAGGATACTGCAGCTCAGGTGTGACTCAGAGCACTCCTGCCTGTTTAATGCCACCATGAAATGTCATCATTTGGTAAAAGCCACTGCAGTGGAGTTATCACCAACAGACACACGTCTGTCTACACACGCAACAAAACGAATCTGGGATTCAACAATTAAAATCCTTCTACCTTTAATCACGACCTCCCAAGCTCTAGGCAGACATTAACCTATATCAGCCTATAATTATTTTTTTTTCTGACTTCCCATTATCTTTTAGCTACTGAGTTTCCTAACCAGTCTTCAAGGCTGGGCCCTCACTGAACCACCTCTGAAAGTCTAAAATTGAAAAGTACAGTAATAAAAGTGCATCCATAAGAAACTGAGAGTCAGGAGACATTCCTAATGACTCCCTACCTCCCTGCCTGTCCCAGCACTTCCTTCCACTTCTGTTCTTGCAGGCCAAATTCAATTCTACCCCAGCTAAACCCAAACTGAATTAAATAATTTTGCATGCATAAGATTAGTCCTTGCTCCAAGGAATTTATAATTTAAGCAGCAGATGTGGAGGTGGCCAAGAAGTCAAGAAGAATGGCAGTGCTAGGATTACACATATCCTGCATTCTGCTTCCCAGGAGTAAAACCCTGAGGCAAGCAGAGATCTATGGAAAAAGAGGGATGGAGCACCAAACTCTGATGAAAGTGCCCATCAACCACTGGAGCACCCAGTATCAAACAAGACTGAGGAGAACAGGGTTAGCACCCCACCTCAGAGCTGACCTGGAAGAAACTAGACACAAAGATTGGTTTGGAGATGAGCAATGAATGCAAAAACGTTGGGACTATGGCTGTATCCCATTTATCAGAGTGTAAGAGCAGCAGGAAGCAGAACAGATAAAAACCCCGATGTTAATTCTGGCCTGGTGGGTGCTTCCTGAGCCTCACTCACAGAACTCACAGGGGAAACTGAGAGCATCACACAGAATCATCTGTGAGCTCCATCCTGCAGGTGTGATCTGTCCACACAACCTTCTCACCACTGTCCACTCTCACCACAGGAACTGGATTTGAAAAGTTCATTTAAACTAGCAGAAGTTAATGAGCTTTCCTTTCATTAAGTGGTTTATTTATTAGGATTGTTTCATTCCACAAGTTACTGAAGAAAATCAAGCTGAGCAACACTTCTGCTGACAACAGGACAAGCCTCTGGAACAGGCAGGATTCTTTTGTTTAAGTGAAAGTTTAAGTCTTTCCATTATTAAATAAATAAAAGTTCAAATACCAGCAGAGTTTTTAGTGACTGAGCTTGGAGTGCCCTGTCCCCACCCCCTTATCTCCAGAGAGTTTTGTTTTCTTTGCTTTCGGGGATTTGCAGTAAAAGGAGGATGAAAGTGTGAGCTGAAGGAAAAGAGGATTGAGAATTTATGACATCATTTTAGTTCATGAAGTCATCTTGCCACAAAATGCCCAAACAATAGCAGGCCCTGCCCAGGCATCTCCAGCCCAAGACTCCGCAGCTGCTTTGATTTGAAAAACCTGCAAGTTTGCAGGAAGAAATTCTTGCTTATGGTTTCTTTCAGAACATTAAGATCTCTGGCACTGATGTCTCTTGAAGCAAGTTTTACAGTTACTGACTGAAAACTTGGATAATAAACAGAAAAATTACATCTGTTTCAATGAAGTTATTTCTTCTGAATTGATACCGAAATACTACATTTCTCCATAAGGGAATAACAACAATCTTTTTCTAGCCCGTTACTCATATTGCACTATTTTATGTGATTTTTCTTTCAGAACAAATTAACAGGGCATTTGGGTTTATTTCTTTGTTGATGTACACACTGCCTTCGGTGAGGCTGCAAAATTCCCTGCACTGTTTGCTTTTAAATGCTCTGGTTGGCAACACATCCCCTGGGGAGGCACAGCAGAGGAGCCAGGGCTTGGCCGCTTTGATTCCAGAAACTGGAGGCAGGAGATGTTCACAAAGGTTGCAAAAGCTTTGTGTCTGCTGCCCTGGCAATATTTGTGGGGATCACTCTGCTTTAAAATGTGCTTACACTTGGGTTCTGCTGCCTCGGAGAGGAAGCACTCGTGTGTCTTTGATGAGTGAGCTACAGGTCACAGACAGAGTGGAGTGAGTCAGCCACTCATTTAACTGCAGCACGAGCGACAATGCAACTGCTGGAAAGACTTCTAGTAAACACCACTAGCACACAGCCTGGCCCACCATCCCTCTAGAGACCGAGTGGCTCTAAGAAGTTCCTAAAACCACTGCTTGGTGACACTCTTAAGGCTGCTCCTCTCTGTTCAGCTGCACACATCATCACCACCTTCCCCTGTACACCATAACCATAAAAACCCAACCCCAAAGCAAAGAAACCCAGTCAAACGTACCACCAGCAACTTCCACTCCTGTGTTTTCCAATATTGGGAATGGTAAAAGCCCAACCTACATGCATTGGCAGTTTTGTAATACCATTACATAAGAATTATTTAACTACAGCAACAGATTTGAAAAGCAGCAGCAGCAGCAGTCACAGCTATGCTGGTTCACACATCAGAAAAAAAAAATCAATAAAGGGAGTGATGAATTTTGTAAACATGCATTCGACTGTGACAGGGAGTGGATTGGGATTTGAGATTTCAACACCGTCAGGAGCAGAAACCTTTCAACTCAGAGCTACCAGGGCACTGCCACCCTGAAAAGAGAAAACAAACAGCACCACTGTGGCCACTCCACCAGAACCAGCTCCAGCTTTAGAAGGGCACCATGAAAAGCATCTCTGAGAAGGCTGCAGGGCTGAGCTGGGAAAGCTGGGAGTGGTTTTCTACCTGATGCTCTGCATGGATGTTGTCCCCGGTGGGCCAGCGGTGTTTGCTGTTGTTGTAGCCGCCGCCACCGCTGCCTCCTCCCCCGAGCTGCTCCCCGTGCTGCCTCTGGAAGAAATAATCCACCATGGCGTCGTCCTGGGAGCGCCCCGCCACTCCTATGGATCCGGGCACGGGGCTGGAGTGTGTCCCTGCTGCAAGGGCCTGGTTTGCAGCTGGCTGTGGCTGAGCCTGCGAGCCTGTGCCAGATGTCAGTACCACAGGCATGGTGGGGTTGGCTGTGTCTTGAGCGTGCTGCTTCAGGTGGGGGCTGAACGAGTCCTGCCACAGAACTGCTTTTCTCTTCAAAACGCACGCTACGCTCATTCCACCAACACCTGCAGGGGGATATGGGGGAAAGAGAGGGGAAAGAGACATGAAATCCTCCCAGCTGCAGCTTTGAGCGTTAAATAACACACCCATCTTGTGACTGGCAGGGGAACATCGCTGTGGCAAAAGTGACTCCTCCAACACTCACTCACTCACTCTGTGAACAGAGCAGCTAGAACAGCACTGAAACGCACAGAGATCCCAGTGAAAGCCCACAGAGATCCCAGTGAAAGCCCACAGAGATCCCAGTGAAAGCCCACAGAGATCCCACCAAAAACCCACAGGGATCCCACCAAAAACCCACAGGGATCCCACCAAAAACCCACAGGGATCCCACCAAAAACCCACAGGGAACCCACCAAAAACCCACAGGGATCCCACCAAAAACCCACAGGGATCCCACCAAAAACCCACAGAGATCCCATTTTCTGTGCTGCACGGGCTTAGCAGGATGCACAGGATGCCCATGAAGCAGCAGCACAATGGCAATTTTTGCCAGGGACAACACACGGACTGGAAAACTGCTGGGAAAAAGCCCCCCAAAACCCCATGGAAGGCAGTGACACCAGAACCTGCTGAGTCCATTTACACCAGGCAAAAGGGGCCTGGTGCCCCATCCATCTAACACTCCAGGCCCCCTGTATCCCACTGGATCCCAAAGTATTCCCTCAGTCACACAAAGCAGCAAAGCAACAGTTTGGTTTGGTTTTGGTTTTTGTTTTTCAATGCAAACTTAAAATCCTGGATTTCTGCTCGTACAGTTCATGAGCCCAAACACACCATGAGCCCTCCCTGCTAACTCAGGAGCTGTGCTCAGGAGGCAGGAAAACCCATGGACATGCTTTATGGAATTCCCTGGAGAAAGAACAGCAAACCTGGGATCTGGGATCTCAGCAGAACTTTCCAGAGCAGGCACAGCCGGCACTGCTGGTCCTGCTGTGGAGGGCACCAGGTGAAATCTGGACAACTCCAATACATTTTCAGTAGCCAGAGCACTAACCACCCCAATAAAATACCCCAATAAATGAAATACCCCACATGTTTTGCATGCATCCAAATGATCTGTGAGCAGGAGGAAAACCTGCACATTAAGCTGACAGCAACTCACTAACTTCCTATTCCCCAAGTATTTGGGTAACATTCCAGCAGCACAAAGCCACAGAAGTTTGTTTGTTATTTTAAGGCAGGACTATCAGCAACAGGGACACTACAGGTGTGAACAGCAAAGTGTTTTCCCCCCCCATTATGTAGCACTCACACAAGAAGCCAAATTCATTTTTAAAGGCATGAGATAGCCTGAATCAATCTTCATTAAAAAGATCAACAGTTTATTACTTCAGGTACCTAAATGCAGCCCCACAGAGAGTTCTGAGAATGAAACTGGGGTGGTGGAACCCTGAGAAGCTCCTGGCAGAGCAGCCCCAGGACGTTTCACTGCTGTACCTTGGTGGCTGCAGAGCGTGGCCCTGCTCCTGCCATCAGCTCTGAGGGCCTGAAAGGCGGCTCTGTTCCCTCCCTGCTCCTCGTAGTAGCCCTGAACAACACTCTACTACAAACAACTTCCAAGAACAATTCACTAACGGTGGGGAGACCAAAATAAAAAAATCTGAGTCCTATCTTTGATCAAACTTTGTCAGGTCTGCCCCACGAGTCCAGCATGGGGTTAATACTGAGAGGAAAATGACTCCGAAAACTGCAGAGATCAGGCTGTTTGAACTGCACCTCCAACATAATTCGGTGCTGCACACACACAGCCCGCAGGGCCACTCTGCGGGGCTTTTTACACACTCACACCTAAATACCAGGGCCATCCAACAGGACTCACTCCTCCAGCTTTCAAAGAGCCTGGAAATCACCACCTTCCCCATATACTTGAAAAAACACCGAAAACACGATAGTACTAAATCTTGACTGATTTTGAGACTACAATTCACTTTTCTTCTTAATTTCCCTTTAGCAAACAATATCAAAATCTGTCAGTAACATCACATGAAGCACTCAAGCTCCTCCATGCAAAAAGAAAAAAAAAATTAAGTTATTAATGGTAATAAATTCATTTATCATCAAACTGAGGTGTGTATTAGCTGCAGCAATGAAATCTGAGCGGCCACTTGAAAGGAAGTTACAAGTTATCTCAGGGCAGACTGTAAAAAAAAATAAACAAAGGAAGATACTATGAATCCCCACCAGAAAATTTCCAGTACCTACAGATTGTGACAAGCCCCTTTCCAGTGAGAAACAAGGTACAAAGTTGCACGGCCACAGTCTTTGCTCCTTCAAAAGGCTGCAGATGCTAATTAATTCCTGAGTTAATAAAGGTGTTATCTTAAAAATCAGGAGGGTCCAGAAAATCTCAGTCAATGGATTAAGGAGAGGCTGCTCCCAGGCACTTCCTCTCGGGGCTGCTCCAAACACGAGCGGAAAACTTGGCAAAGGCGACATTTTGCAAGGGAGCAAAGGGGAAGGGAGCATTGTGGGTAGTTCAAGTTTAGTTCCAAGCCGTGTTTTTATGGGAATGCCGCGATCGAGGCAGCAGCGGGACAGCTGAATCCTGTCATTCAAAGCTCCCGGAGTGGAGCGCCGGGAATACGGGCAGTCACCTACACAGGCACTGCAAAGCCGCAGCTGCTCGGGGCCTCCAGAGCCTCTCGCATTCCCAAACTCTTCCTGAACACAGAGGATGAACTTTTCCCAGGTGAAACCCCGGGTTTGCAAACAAAGGCTTCCACGCTCAGGGCAGGCAGCTCTGCTTTTCCCTGGATGAAAACACGGCGGGGAAATGAGCTGCTCCGTGTTGTCACCGCAGGCAGAATACTGCAGATTATGGGACGTTCCACAAACAACAAAAAACTTCGGAGGAATCTCCCTGCGAGTTTGAAGTACCGGTCGTGACAACACCGAATAAAGGAGCTTTAATCCACACAGAGCCCGGCTCCACAGCCAAATCCTCCCGGCTCTGGTTCCCTATTACCCTCGAAATCACAGATTATTACAAAATTAACACGGTGTAAAACGCCCGTTTCAAAAAAGTTCAACCCCAAAGCGGAGGAGTTTGGGTTGGGTGGGTTTTTTTTGGAAAGTTCCACTGGAAACGAAAGCAGAGCCATTGTTTGAGAGCTGTGTGGCCTAGCAGAACTTTTAACGTTATCCCTGTGTTTTCCTGAAAACCTGGGGAGCCGCAGCACTGAATTCCTGACCCATCGGATTCCCAAAACCAGCTCTGAAACCCAAAAGGACCCACGGTCCCCCTTTCCCCCACCACCATCCCTCTTAATAAAGGAAATTCCTTACTCACGATCTGCCTAATAAAATCTCTGCTCCGAACAAAGTTATTAAACATTGACCAAAGCAAACAACAACAATAACAACAACAACAAAAAATCAGAGCATTTCTCAGGTTGGGCCGAGAGGCTCTTAAAATTCCAACTTTGCAGCTCACAAGGGCCGAGCCTGTCGCTATGTGAGCACGAGATAAAAACAAGGGGGGAGAAAAACCCCACACAAACACAAAACCCCCAGGGTCACCCAGCACATCGGAAAGGATTGTCTGCTTTTTCCCTCTCTCCCGCTGCCAGCCCCGACCCTCTCCTCTTCCAGGGACCCCCAAAGCTGCCGAAACGCCCCCAAACCCGGGGGGGGACGGAACCCAACCACCACCCGGAGCCCTGGGGGCAACAAAGCGGGGCCTCGGCCGGAGCGACAGAGCCCCCGGGATTGAAGGCCCGGGACAAGGGGGAGCCCCCCCGGGATCAAACCCGTCCAGGAGAAAGGGGAGACCCTCCCCAGGAGGAGGGGGAGCCGCACAGACCGAGGGGCAGCCCCCGGCGGGCCGGGC
>JAYDZK010000086.1:1064152-1075939 GCA_034509185.1 Euphonia xanthogaster
GAATTAAACATCTTTGTTTAAAATGTCTTTGTGCACCTCTAAGCATTTTTGCATTAATTCCACTATTAAGTCTCTTTTTTTCCAATGTCTTTGTGCACCTCTAAACATTTTTACATAATTCCACTACTAAATCTCTTTTTTTTCTCTCTTTCTGCACCTCTAAACATTTTTACATAATTCCAGTATTAAATATCTTTTTTTTGCATGTCTCTGTGCATATCTAAACATCCTTACATTTATTCCAGTATTCACTCTCTTTTTTTTCCAATGTATTTGTGCACATCAAAACATTTTTGCATTAATTACGGTATTGAATCTATTTTTTCAATGTATTTGTGCACCTCTAAACATTTTTGCATTAATTCCAGCATTAAATACCTTTTTTTTTCAATGACTTTGTGAACCTGTAAACATGTTTGCATTTATTCCAGTCTTAAATCTCTTTTTTTTTTCGTGTCTTTGTGCACCTCTAAGCATTTTTGCATTAATTCCACTATTAAGTCTCTTTTTTTCCAATGTCTTTGTGCACATCTAAACATTTGTACATAATTCCAGTATTAAATATCTTTCTTTTTTTATTGTCTTTGTGCTTATCTAGGGGTGGGACAGGGGGTGAATGTCCCGGTGTGGTGATGGCAGGATGGGAATTGCTGCTTCTCTGCTGAATTCAGGATTTTCCTGAGTAGGAAAAACCCCTCTGGATACTCCAGTTAATTCCCTTCAGGGTTTTAGGCCGATATCTAAACCCCACTTTGCCCAAAATCCCATGGGAATTGCTCTGTCCCTCGCACAGGGCAGGGCTCAGCCTTTGGCACATCTTGGCACACCCACAAGGCATTCCCAGCAGGAAACATTTCCGGGAATGCCAGGAAGGGATCTGGCCCTGAGCCGGGCCCTGCTGGGCGTTGGGTTTTCCTGGATGTTGGGTTTTCCTGGGCTTTGGGTTTTCCTGGATGTTGAGTTTTCCTGAGTGTTGGGTTTTCCTGGGCCTTGGGCTTTTGTGAATGTTGGGTGTTCGTGGGCTTTGGATTTTCCGGGGTTTGGGATTTTCCTGAGTATTGGGTTTTCCTGGATGTTGGGTTTTCCTGAGTATTGGGTTTTCCAGGGCATTGAGTATTTCTGGGTTTTGGGTTTTCCAGGGCATTGGGTTTTCCAGGGCGTTGGGTTTTCCAGGCTGTGGAAAACCCTTTGCTGTGTCTATGGAGCAATCACCTTGAAGATTCAGCTGAAGCTTTCATTCCTTGCCCCACACTCGGATCCCTCTCTGGATGTCCTGGCCTGGCCAGGACGTGCCCAAATCCCGGGGAAGCCCTGGCTGGGATGAGAGGAGGAGGAGGAGGAGGATGTGCCCCCTGTGACCCCAGCCAAAGCTCCTGCTGGCCTCCCCTCCAGGTTGATCCCCAAACCCACAGGAACCCTTTGTTTCCCTGCGGGAGTTTTTGTCTGGAAGGGAGCAGTGATTTGTGATTTGCATAACTTCCCTTTCTTTGCTCTCACAAGTCCGAACAGATCCCTCCCCCTCCCCTTCCCTCTCCTGAGACATCTGTTCCTGTTTTGTCCCTACCAAATTTCTTGTTTTGTCCCTACCAAATTTCCAGGCTGGCACACAAGGTCCTGGAGCCCGCAGAGCACTCCCAGCAAAAAAAATTGGGAATCCAGGAGTGCGGCCTCATCCCACCAGCCCTCTCCAGGCTCCCAGCACCAGCTTGGGGTCAGATTTTCCTTTTGATTTTGGTTAATAATGGCCAAAAATGGAGCTCGGGGGCCTCCTCCTTCCTCCCTCTTTGTTCTCCTTGTGGAAAGTCGAAGCTCCCGTTGGAATGTCAGGGGTTATCTGGGATTTATTCCCAGCCCTGCACAGGAGGAGGAGGAGGTTTCTGGAGGGAAGGAATGAGCCCAGGAGCGTGGCCTG
Organism: Euphonia xanthogaster; assembly: GCA_034509185.1. Lineage (NCBI taxonomy): Eukaryota > Metazoa > Chordata > Aves > Passeriformes > Fringillidae > Euphonia > Euphonia xanthogaster. The sequence goes on from JAYDZK010000086.1 coordinate 1,066,065, forward strand.
CCCTGGATTTATGCAAATCTGGGTATTTTTATGCCAATTTCGAGTCGGCTGCCTGTCTTGTTAGGGGAAAAGTGGCAAGTCTGGCTGCGAGCCAGAGCTCCGGCTCATTCCCTCCGCTCCTGCTCCGTTTGCTGGGAAGAGGCTCCCATGGATGCGGGGCCGGGCGGAATCGCTGATTTAGGGCTCCGGGCTGCTGCTCCCGGGCTGGGAGGTGAAACCCCAGGCTGGGAATGATTCCCTCATCCCAAATTTCCCCTCCGGAACTTTCCTCTTGGCTCTACCCCTTGGGATGTCTTGGATTCTCTTCCCAGCCAGGAGGTGAAAATCCCAGCTCAGGATGATTCCCTCATCCCAAACTTCCCCTCTGGAATGTTCCTCTTGGCTCTGCCTCTCACAATGTCCAGGATTCTCTTCCTGGCTGGAATTACCACAGGGCTGGAAGGGCAGAGCTGCCTCTCCCAGCCCCACCCTGCCTGAATCATTCTTGGACATTCCCCCTAGGAACTTTTCTTAGGATGGGATCCCTGTCACATCCATCGGGAAGAGGAACAGCCAAGAAATCCTCAGGCTAGGAGATTAAACCCCAGGCCAGGGGATGATTCCCTCCTCCCACATTCCCCTCTGGAAGGTTCCTCTTGGCTCTAACCCTTGGGATGTCCTGGATTCTCTTCCCAGCCAGGAGGTGAAAATCCCACCTCAGGATGATTCCCTCATCCCAAACTTCCCCTCAGGAAGGTTCTTCTTGGTTCTGCCTCTTGGGATGTCCAGGATTCTCTCCACAGGGCTGGAAGGGCAGAGCTGCCTCTCCCAGCCCCACCCTGCCTGAATCATTCTTGAACATCCCCCTAGGAGCTTTTCTTAGGATGGGATCCCTGTCACATCCATCGGGAAGAGGAACAGCCAAGAAATCCTCTGGCTAGGAGAAGAAACCCCAGGCTTGGGATGATTCTCTTGGCTCTGCCCCTTGGGATATCTTGGATTCTCTTCCCAGCCGGGAGGTGAAACCCCAAGCTCCGGATGATTCCCTCATCCCAGATTTCCCCTCTGGATGGTTCCTCTTGGCTCTGCCTCTCACATTGTCCAGGGTTCTCTTCCCAGCTGGAATTTCTGCGGGGCTGGAAGGGCGGAGCTGCCTCTCCCAGCCCCACCCTGCCCAAACCATTCCTGGACATTCCCTGAGCAGCTTTTCCCCTCTCCCACCCTTGTGACATCCATCGGGAATGGGAGCAGCCAAGAAATGCCAGGAACGCCTCAGGAAGCCACGGAAGATGTGTGAAGCTGGGAGCCCTGCAGCTGTTTCAGATATGCGGAAAATGAACCCAAAACTTCCCATAAATATTTGGGGCTTTCAGTGAGACTTAAAAATACTAAAATAGAAATAATTAAATGCAAAAATTACTGCTGGGGGCCGGCTGTTTAATTGGAAATTCTGGAATTCTCTTTCAAGTCAGCGTTTGAATAATTTTTTTTAGGGAAGTGCAGTGGGAGGCTCTGAGGACGGGACCCGTTTGGGGCTGAAGGATTTAAAAGGGTTTTTTGAGTGGTGAGAGTGATCTGCAGCTCGGGCCCGCTGCTGGAATACATGGAACTTAAACCAGGAGAGATTTTGGGAATTAGGAATTGTTCCTCGGGAGGGTGGGGAGGGGCTGGGGCTGCCCCTGGATCCCTGGAAGGGTCCAAGGCCAGGCTGGAACATTCTGGGATGGTGGAAGGCGTCCCTGGGGTGGAATAAATGGAATTTAAGGTCTTTCCCAACCCATGATTCCATGATTCCCTGATATTTGGATAGCTCTGATTAAATCTTTGTCCCAGTAAATGAGGAAAGCTCTTATTTTATTTCCTTTTTTTCCCCCAAAGCCTGTTCTTCAAGAGTTTTGTGACTCGTTTTCAATCAAAAATTTGGGGAGTTTATTTTTTTCTTTGTTTTATTTGGATTTCTCCACGTGAAGCTGAGCACAGGGAGAAGAATTCCAGAACCAGGAGAGTTTGTTCCAGCCAGAATTAAAAACACACAGGGAGGGACAGACTCTGCCACCTCCCAGGCCTCGGATTTAAACCTTCAAAGCCATTTTTTCACCTAAAAACCTTTGAAAATTCCTGTGGAATCAGGACCTTAACTCCTCATTTCCACGGTGCTTTGATATCTAAATTTCTGAGGTATTTTTAAATCTCCTGTGAGGAGCTTTACAGGCATCTCGAGGCACATAAATGTACTGAAAAATCAGATGTTGAACTGGAAGTTTCAGCCTACAAACTCCATTTACTGCACCTCATGGTGGAGGTGCTTGGTTTTATACACAAAATGTGCTTGGATAATTCACTCTTTGTGTCCTGACAGCATATTTGAGGTTTTTAGTGAAATGACAAGCAAAAAATATGTTTTATTAAATATAAATCCAACCAAATTCCAATTTCAGCTGCAAGACAGATTCTCAAAAATTATTAAATAACAAATGGAAGCCGTTCTGTGTTTTTTAGAATAATAAAAACAGAAAAAGAAATAAATAAAGTTGGGCTTCAAATAGAACTTCTGACTCAGAGAATCTGGGTTATAATTCACTGACAACGCTTTGAGAGCATTTTGTGTTCTCTAGGCAGCAAAAGCTCCCAAATGCAGCGTAAATTAATTTATACTCAGCTCCCCAGCAGCTAAGAAGCACCAGGAAGGAGATAAAAATCAATTTTTAAAATGAAAGTTTCTCGTGGTTTTTTGTTCTGCTCAGAACCGTGGCGTTAATTAAGTTCCTGCTCTGAATTTGGGATAAGTTAAAGGGCAGGGAAGGGAATTCCTGCTCAAGTTTCAGTTCTGTGGGACAAAATCCTGGGGTTGTGGTAACAAAGCACGACAGTCCCAAAAACCAGAGAAAAAAAGAAACAAAAATGATAATTTAGGGCTCATTATCCAGGAAATTAATTCCTGCACTTCCAAGGAAACCAGGCTTTGGGACCAGAGGAGAGATCCAAGCTGGAAATCCTTTGCCAGCCAGAACTGAGGTTTAATTCCTGCTTTTCCCACATTTCAGGTGAGATTCCTGTGTTTGAGTGATGTGGTAGAAACCCAAACTTTTTGGTCAAATAATTTGGTAAAAACCCAAGTTTTTGGGAAAATAATTTGGTAAAAGCCCGAAGTTTTGGTAAAATAATTGAAGGGCACTTGGATCTGTTTTGGAGAGGTTTTTATGATAAACCAGGAGCAATTTAAAGCTGGAATTTTATAAAATCCTTCATGGAATTTCATCAGAAAATGATCTCTGAGTCAGATTTCTGGGGTTCAGCCTCCTGGGGTTCAGCCCTGGCCCTCTCTTCCTCTTCCCTGAATTTTTGGGGATGAGTCCTGGGGGATCCAGAGCTCCTCCCCCACCTTGGTTTCAATCCCTGGGTGAAATTTGGATTATCCTGGTGTGGAGAAGGGGAGATCCACAATGGAGATATGGAAAACCTCAGGGAAAAAAGTCCTGAAGGGATTCTCCAGGAAGCAGCAGGAGCTGGTGGGGTGGGAGATGCTCCTGGAATTCCTGGGAGGAGCAGGATGGATCCTCCCAAAAAGTGCAGGGTCATGGGAGATGCTCCAGGAATTCCTGGGAGCAGGGTGGGTGCTCCCAGAAAATGCAGCATGGTCAGAGATGCTCTTGGAATTCCTGGAATCAGGGTGGAAGCTCCCAGAAAATGCTGCACAATGGGAGATGCCCCAAGAATTCCTGGGAGCAGGATAGATCCTCTTAGAAAATGCAGAATCATGGAAGATGCTCCTGGAATTCCTGGGAGCAAGATGGGTCATCCCAGAAAATGCAGAATCGTGGAAGATGCTCCTGGAAATCCTCGGAGCAGGATAGGTCACCCCAGAAAATCCTGGAGAGTGGGAGATGTTCCTGGAATTCCTGGGAGGAGCAGGATGGGTTCTCCCAAAAAGTGCAGGGTTGTGGGAGACACTCCAGGAATTCTTGGGAGCAAGGTGGGTCATCCCAGCATTTCTTTCCAGCCCCACTTCTCCCCCTCCTGATCCAGTGGGTGCTTGGAGATTTCACAGCAAAGTTCTGGGATGCCACAGGCATAAAATTCTGGTTTTTTTTTCAGGACCAGACCTCCAGCCCCCTCAGCTCCTGCAATTCCACAGGCAGAGAATTCCCAGTTTGGTCAGGACGCTTCTCCCTGTGCCCCATCCATCCCTTGGGAGCGCCGGGCACAGCTCAGCTCCATCCCAGCCAGGCTCAGCTGGGAGCTGGGCTTTGCTCTGCCTCCCCCTTTTTCCTCTGCCTCCCTTTTCCCCGGAAAACCTTCCCTGCTGTTCCTTTGTGTGGCTGGCAGCAGCTGCAGCTGGTTCTTCTCTTTCCTGTGAAATATTCCTGATTTCCCGAAGATGCAGCCCTGTTTTTCTGGAAGGGGTTAAATTAAAACCAGGCTTAGCCCTTTTCCTGTGTCTTGCACAGCAAAGGAGGGAAAACCACATTTCCTCGCTTTGAAAACGAGCTCCTGGCCATGCTGGGATCCTGTTTTCTGGGGAAATCTGGATGTCCTGCAGGGAAGCTGTTCCCATGAAAGCAAATCCAGCTGCCAGGAGCCCTTGGAGCTGTGCCAGGCCCTGGGCAGGACAGCCCTGGCCTGGTTCTGCCACACCTCATAACCCCCTGCTCCTGCAGCTGCTGCAGCATCCTCACCTTCCATCCCCCATTCCTGAGCATTCCCTTGGATGCCCGGCCCCAGGCAGGAGGGGGGTGCTGGAACCCTGGTCACTGAGAACTGGAGACTTTCTGTGCTGCCAGGCACTGACCCCCAGAGAACCCTGCAGTGACCTGAGGCCGTGGAGAAGCTTCCAGAATGGAATGGCAGAACTGGGATTGTGGCTGTGGAGTTTGGATAGAAGTGTGTGATATCACAGNNNNAACACAGTGTGGTGATGTAATGATTCTTATAGGCTGTGTGTAAATGCTGTAGGATTTGTATCTTGTACTGGATTGGTCAGTGAGAATGAGAATATTCAGCACAGAAGAAGATTTATGGAATTGGAACGGGAGCCTTGCTCTCTTTACTCTTCCTCACTCTCTCATCCTCTTTTCCTCTCTCTCTTCTCTCAGTCCTGCTCTGAGCTGTGGCTGGCAGCTCCCAGCAGGGCCCTGCACTTGGCCCTTCCCAATAAACCCCAAGTTCCAAGCCCTGGCTTCAGGGATCTCTGGTCTCTGTCCATCCCCACTGTCCCACCCCCCGAAGCTCCTGCACCAAGCCTCTCTGCTGCCAGAGCTGGGTGGGCTTTGAAATCTCCACTTGGAATTTAAAGTTGAAGTTAACCCAAGTGCTGGTGGTTCCCTGATGAGCACAGATGAGCTGTGGGCACTGCATCCCTCTGGTCTCACAGTGCTGACCTGGGCACGCTTTTGCCCACACCACAGCTCAACATTTACATGCAGCACATCTACATGAAGCATTTCCATGCAGTTGGTGACAGGTCCCAGCAGGATTCAAGAGAGGCAGGAATATTTTTAGGCAATCCTTCGGGATAAGTCAGGGGTTCCTGAACAAATGTGGGATAAAAAAGTCCCCATTGAGGGCCACATGTGATTGGTTATTGGGTTAAAAGTGAAAATAATTTTCTTAATGGGACAGTTTATCCTTGAAAGGCCTCACAGAGAGAGACAGGGCTCCATTTTCAGTGTGTCAGAGTGAAGTGCTGCAGAACTCAGGGTTTGTGGGACTGTGACAGAGATAAGAACTGACAAACATCTGAGTCCAAATGAGAAACACCATCTCACAATTTAATCCCAACCCTGACAAAAAGAAGACTCAACAGGGGGAAATATTCCAGCGGGTACTGGAAGGAAACTCAATTCCATCCTGCCTGGCTGGGAGTGGAGATGAAATGGAGATTTCCCCAGGTGGAAGGGCAGCAGTGACTCTTTCTGCAGCTCCTTCCCTCTCCTTCCCACCCCTTCTCTGGCCAGGAATCATTTCAAGGCAGGACAGGACACTGGGTATTCCCATTTTTATAGGGAAATCCAGGTTTCTGGGATTTTTGAGGCACTGTTATTGCTGGGTTGGTGGTGAGGAACTGCTGGGTGTAATTAAGACTTGAATAATGATTGGGGTGAAGAGAGAGGAAAAAATAATCCAGCAGGAGCTGGGACAGCTGTGAACACCTGGAATTCAGTGTTGGAAGTGCTGGGGAATGGGACTGGACAACTCCTGGGTGTGCCCCAAGCTCCTGGGCCTGATCTGGGGCTGGAAGGGAGATAAAGCTGGTGGAAGGGATAAGTGCTGTCCCCCAAATCCTTCATGGCATGGGGACATTTCCTTTCCCACTGGGAATGGGAATTTGGGTTGATTCCAGATCAACCCTGGCTCCTGGGAGGATGATACTGAAGGTCTCCAAACCCTGCTGGCCAAATCAAGGTCCAGTAATTATTCCATCTTTTTTTCTCCCCAAAAAACCTTAAATTGATGACGGGATAAAGTGTCACCAACAGCTAAATAAGGAAGAGCAAAGATTTCCCAGTTCAGGTTGGGAGAGACCTTCAACTCCATCCCATTCCACCCCTTCCATGGGCAGGGACACCTCCCACTATTAATTGGTTGCTCCAATTAATTGGAGGAATCGATGGAGAACCTCCCACCACCCAGACTTTGTGCTTGACGTTGCTGAACAATCCAATTAAAAAAAAAAGAAAATTAAAACCAGCATAAAGAAACATTCCTAAAGTTCATTAATAAAAAAGGGATGGATCATTAAGGCCCCATTCCTGGAAGAGAGGCTCCCTCTTTCAGGGACGCAGCAGGAAAAGAGGGAATTCTGTGTTTCTTCTCTCACACCTCCTGGTAAATTAAAATTTGGGAGCCCTGTGGATTTCTGGGCTTCTGGGAGCATAAAGAGGCTAAAAAATAGTTATTTCAGCTGAGGAGAAACGCTGCAGGTTGGAAATGAAAACACTTCCTCTGTGGTTTGCATGGAACCTGGAACTGATGTTCCTCCTGACATCCATAAAAACCCAGCCTCTCATTCCTGTATTTAAACTGCCAGATTAAAAACGGAGCAGTTTAATTAAATTTCTCTCCTAAATGGGGAATTTCTGGGTTTTCTTGAGGAGTGCAAGGTAGAGCCAGATCTGCACCTCCCTGGGCTGGTTCTGGCTTGTTCCAGGAGGTTCTGGTGTGGGATTTGGGGAATGAGGTTCAAACCATGCCTGTGGCCTCATTCCTCACCTCAGGAACAGCTGGGAAACCTCAATTTGTCCTCACACACTGACAAACCACATAAAATCCAACAGTTTCCACGTGGATTTAAAAAGGAATTAAGGAATTTTTAAATAATGTTCATTTTTAATTCTATTATTTCTATCAATCCCTCTATTGACGTTTGGCCATCCTGCTGTGTCAGGTTCTCCCAGCTGAGCATCTTCCAAATGCCCAAAAAATTCCAGTTGATGCCCCAAATTTCCTGATTGGGAAATTCCAAATTATCCAATTTGGAACAGGATCTTTGCTGATGTTCAAATCTCCCTGTGGTACCATCAAATTTTGAATCCCACCTGGAGGTTCTCCATGGAAAAAATCCCAGGTTTGTGTTCAAAAAGAGGGCAGGGAAAATGCCCTGAGCAGCAGATCCTGGTGTTTCTGTCCAAAAATGGTTGGAATTTTGGGAAATTGGACACAATTCAGGTTAAAAGAGATGGGATTTTAATGAGGTGAAGTCTGATGGAGACTCTGAAAAATCCTGAGGAGTCAAACATCTGCAACAGCTTTGTCCATCCAGGGTTGGTGGTGTTGGACCTCAGAGTGGGGATTCCTGAAGAAATTTCCCTCAAAGTTCCTGAAAAACATCAGGAATTCATCATTCCTGCAGGCTGGGGAGGGCTTTTATTCCCTTTTTGAGACTCCAGCCTTGGTTTAAGCTCAGCTTTCCCTCAGAGGAAGAAAGAGACCAAACCCAAGGGGGGATCCTGAGAAAGGAACCCAAGGGGGGATCCCAAGGAGAGAACCCCAAACTCAAGGGGGGATCCCAAGGAAGGAACCCCAAACCCAACAGGGAATCCCAAGCCGGGAACCCCAAACCCAACAGGGAATCCCAAGCAGGGAACCCCAAACCCAAGGAGGGATCCCAAGGATCACCCGTGGGTTTCTCTTTCAGCCAGTTTTGAGATCCTTTGGATGGAGAAATCCTGAGAAATTCCAGAGAAATCCTCAGAATTCTGGAGAAATCCCCATACAGATCCCCCAGGCTTGACCCTTCTTTGTTTTTGAGATAAGGGCATTTAATAATTTATAATTTATAATTATTTCTATTATTTTTTATTCAAGACTGAAGCTGGGGGATGCTGCAGCTCTGGGGCACCTTGGCAAGGCCAGAGCTGAAAATGTGATTAATTTATTGCATCATGAATTAATTTGTAATAAATCTGCATTAAAGTCCAAAAAACCCCTTAATTCTCTTTTTCTTTTGGGTTGGTGTCACTGCAGGGCACCTGTGGGAGGCCAAACAGCTCCATTTTCCTGCTTTTCCTCCTTTTTTTCCTGTACTTTGATCCCAATTCCAAGTGATGTTTGAGTTGGCCAAGTCTGGCAGTGATGATACCCTGGGTAATAGACAGCAAAAAAAACCCCCAAAAACCAGCCCAGGAATAATTGTCATGCTCCAGACTGGAGTCTGCAAGAGCTGAAAAGTTCAAAATAAATAAATAAATAAACCCCCAAAAAAGCCAAGTTGGGAATTGCACACAGAGCACATTTTCCATGGAATGACTGAGGAAGGAGCCTGGGAGGTCAATTGAGTAGAAATTCGAGTTAGGACAGAGCAGTTCTAAATGAGGAGCTGCTTTGGCAGAAAATCTTCAGCTGGAAGGAGCCTTGGCCAAGAAGGAGTCTCAGGGAGGCTCATTAGCACCCCAGGAAGGAGGGGTTCCAGTTAAAGGGATTTCTGACATGGGAAGGACTGAAATCCTTCCCAAATTCTGGAATTTGAGGGTCAGGTTTCTGCCCCAGACTTTGAGACATCATTAAACTCAGTTTAAATCTATGAATGTCACATAAGGCATTGCAGGGACTGGCACAGGATCCATCTCTGGAGGGGTTTCAAAGCCCTGGATGTGGCACCTGGAGACACGGGGAATGGTTGGATATGGGGAATGGTTGGATCTGATCTCAAGGGGCTTTTCCAGCCTCCAGAATTCTGGGATTCCATGAAATGAATATTTACGGAGGTTTTATTGGCACACCAGGAAGGAGGATTTCAATATAATAAGATTTCTTGCATGGGAAGGACTGAAATCCTTCCCAAATTCTGGAATTTGAGGGTCAGGTTTCTGCCCCAGACTTTGGGACATCATTAAACTCAGCTTAAATGCACAAAGGTTGTTTAAAACATCCCAAGAATCAGCACAGGATCCATCCCGGGAGGGTTTTCAAAGCTCTGGATGTGGCACTTGGGGACACAGGGAGTGGTTGCATCTGATCTCAGGGGGCTTTTCCAGCCTCAGGGATTCTGGGATTCCATGAAATGCTCAGAGCTGAACAGAAAACCAAGATGGGTGAAGTCTGGCTTTGAATTAGAATAAAAGGCACTGAAGAAGAGCTTGGTCCCCAAACCAGCCCCAGCCTCTAAAAATCCCAAACCTCCTGGAATCTGCATTAATATTCCCCAGCACCACCCCTGACTGCAGCTCAGAATCAGATCCATGGGGATTTGGGCAACTTTTCCTGGAGGATCCTGAGGCTGTCCTGACTTGCAGTGCGTGAGTAGAACGGGATTTAAGGAGCACCAGGATATTCTCACCCCTTCCTCCCTGTCCTGGGTTGGAAGATGTGCCTGGGCTGTGAGTTCTGTGTGCAATCTGTCAGAGCTGGGCAGCTCTCTGCTGCTCCTGGGGCAGTTTTCTTTCTCTCTCCCACAGCCA
>JAYDZK010000086.1:1171194-1201344 GCA_034509185.1 Euphonia xanthogaster
CCTTCTCCTTCTCCTTCTCCTTCTCCTTCTCCTTCTCCTTCTCCTTCTCCTTCTCCTTCTCCTTCTCCTTCTCCTCCATGGGTTTGGGTGGTTTTGTGTCATTGGATAAAAAGTCCCCATTGTGGGCACGGGTGGTTGGGGATTGGGTTAAAAGGGAAAATAATTGAGGTGTCATTTCTTAATTGGGCAGTTGATCCTTCAAAGGCCTTGCAGAGAGACAGGGCTCCATTTTTAGTGTGTCAGAGTGAAGTGCTGCAGAGCTCAGGGTTTGTGAGACTGTAACAGAAATAAGAACTGATAAACATCTGAGTCCCAACAAGAAATATCCTCTCACACATTTAATCCTGACCCTGGAAAAAAAAAAAGGCAGATAAAACTTGACACTTTACACCACTTTGATAACACCAAACAGCCACATGGCTGAGAATTTCCTTCACCAAAGGGACTTGGAGGTTGGTGGGTAACTCTCCCACTGCTGGGAAAATCCCACAGTCCTGGAAATCAGCAGGAATAGAACCATCATGAAGAATATATTTAAATATATCCCTAATAAAAATCTGTGTTGTCAGTACAAGGCCTTGTGGACTTGGCTGATTGAACCATGTGAGTAGTTTACAACCACCTATAAACTGCCTCTCCTGAGTGCCTTTTCTATTCAGGATAAAGAGCTGGTTCCCACAACCAATGGGAATGGTTTTATTTACACCTGAGAATCCCACAAGAGGGAAGGAGATGTTCTGTGAGCCTTCTTAAGATCATAATTGTTGATGGGATTTGTCTTGCCTGGCTGCCAGGCTGATGTCTCATGTAAGGCAATTATCAGTGTTTCTTCCATGAGAGAGAAACTGGCACTTCCAGGGGGATTTCCTCCCATCTTTAAATGAAAAAAAAAAAAAAACAAAACCAGACCCTTAAATGAATCACACTGTAAAGGTGTTTTTACCTTTCTAATGAGCAGAGAAGGAATTCAGATGATTTTGCACACGGCTGGGTAGGATATTATAGGATATGTGGATAGGACAGCCCATTTTTTGAGACATGTTTGTGCTCTGCTGTCATTTTTCCAGGTGTATTTCCAAGCCTTGGATCTGGAGGTGATACTGGAGCTTTTCTGGGGACTATTTTTCGCTGACCCAAGAGCTCTGGTGGCCTTTGTCCCCCTCAGGGATCATCCCAGAGCTGGGTCCAAGCTGTGAGCACTGGGGCATTATCCTGGGAGCTCTGCCAGACACAGACTGGAAGGACTCTGTATTCATTCCAAGCAGATTTGGGCTTTCTCTCTGTGTGGGTAGGGGGTAGAAGACACACTGAGTTTTTGGACAATGTTTATTGTAACACCTCCTTGCTCAGCTGCTGCTTGAAATCCTGTTTTAAAATGTTGACAGACATTTGTGGCCATATCTTTAGTTTAACAGGAATAGCAAATTTTCCAGGTTAACAGCAGACACTGGGCCCAGTTTCTTCTAGAAAACAAACTATATTGGAGAAACCTCCTTTATTTCTCACAACAACAATTGCAGAAGTTTTAATCTGGGGTTTTGGAAGGGCAGAAAATTCCTAGCTTGATTTTGGAATTTTCTTTTCCTCACGCATTGTTTGGATTTGTTGGCTTAGTTTTAGTTGTGGTTTGTTTTTTTTTTCATCTAAAGAATGAGAGGAATAAAAACCAAACTCTCCTCTGGGAAAACTGGAAAATTTTGAAATGGGGCCAGTGAAAGATAACAGCCACAGAAGACTGCAATACAATTAAACTCTGTTAATTTGCAGATGATTATGCATATTTCTTTAAATAGTTCTGCAAAGTTCTTCCTCCACCCCAAATCAGTCTCTTCTCCTTCTTGGAACTTGTAAGGGGAAAAAAAAAAAACAGTAAGAAAACCATTGTTACCCTAAACTTCCTTAAACTGTTCAAATCCACATCTGTTGTCTGGGGAATCGCCTCATTTCCTCCTGAAATCCTTTGCATTACATCCAAGCCTTCTGGTCCAGAGTGAGGGTTTAGTTCAGGAGTTATTTCAGTGCTCTCTGGCTGAGATCCTGGTAATTTATATCATGTCAACAGAAAGTCACACTTGAGTGAGATGGGAGCTCAATAATAATTTAACCTCTCCACCTTTCCCCTCTGGGAGCACAGGAGTGAGCATGGCAGGGACTGGAGGGACAGAACCACTGCCAGAGGCTCCAGGTTTGACCAAGAAGCTGGCTGGCCTTTAGGCAATCCACATCTTTCTCCTCCCAACCTTCCAGTCCCACTTTCCCATTCAGTTCCTGAACTCTGCTGCACTGGGAAAGGCTTTTAAACACCAGGGAGAGCCCAAAATCCCACGTGTTTCACAGACAGCTTCCCTCATCCAAGCAGATCCTTCTCACAGTACTTTTGCCAAACACAGACATGAGTGCAGCCTTTTTTTTTTTCATGTTTCATGGTTTTGATTTGGACATCTGAGCTGAGAGTGAGGTGCTCATAAGAAATCTGTTTAATCACCCTTGATTGTCTGATCAATGACCCTCTTATAGCAGGATGTGGAGAGGAACTTTTCCCCTGAGATTTGTCCATGCTCATGTAGAAGTTGGGTCAAAACATTTCAGGAGATTGGGAAAAGATTGCTGAACACGAGGAGGAAATTAGCTTTGATTGCCTTTCTTCTTTTTGCTTTACTGTACATTTCTTGATGGGTGAGGCTCTTTGGCCTTGGAATGAACCCTGGATTAGGTTTAGTGGAATGTGGGACCAGCTTGGAAATCAGCAATGGGAGCAGAATTTCACTGCAGCCTCTCTCCCACGGCTGGACCTGGGGAGCTGCTGCCATCCCCAGCAATCTGTTCTGTTCCAGAGCACAGAGGAACTCCCAGCTGTAGGCACTGCCTCCCCTGTGAGAGCACCAGGATTTCTCAAAGGCACCATGGATGTGCACAAGCACAAAAAAAAAAAGAGCTCTGAAAAGCCCAAAAATCCAAATATTCATCAGTTGGCAGAGCAGCCAGAGAGAAAGGGGACTTTGGGAGCAAAATTCAGAATTATAGAATGGTTTGGGCTGGAAGCGACCTTAAAGATCATTTTGTTTCATCTCCTGCCATGGCAGGAACACCTCCCACTGTGCCAGGCTGCTCCAAGCCCCAGCGTTCAGCCTGGCCTTGGGCACTGCCAGGGATCCAGGGGCAGCCCCAGCTGCTCTGAGAATTCCATGCCAGCCCCTGCCCACCCTCCCAGGGAAGGGTTTCCTCCTAATACCCAATCTAACCCTAACTCTGCCAGTTTGAAGCCATTCCCCCTTGTCCACACCTAGAAGAGAGGTAGATCCATCACAGCCAATACTGGGGACCTTTCCTGGAGCTTTTGCTGCCTCCCAGGTCTGCAGAATTAACAGGTGGTTTTGGCTTTATTTGACAAGATCTTGGTAGGAAGAGGCCACAGGGGTGGTCCCTGTGCTGGACACAGCCAGTCCCTGGTGTCTCCAAACCAGAGCCACCCCTGGCCAAAGCTCAGCCCATCAGCCAAGCTGGAGCAGCCTCTGTGAACACGTATTTAGGGAAGGGTTAAAAGCCCGGTGTGAGAGAGGAGTGAAAAGGTGTGAGGAGCAATCCAGCAGCCCCAGGGCAGAGCAGGAGGAGGGGCAGGGCCAGAGCAGCTGGGTGGGTGGCTGGCAGCCAGGTGAGGTCACCGCCACCGCAGGTGATTGTCCTGGTGGGACTTGAACTTCCAAGGTTCTTGTGTAACTGCTGGCTTTGAACTTGCCCTGTCTCCCATTTGTTCTGATTTCCTCTTTCATCCCTAGAAATTGTACAGGGTCTGTCTGTGAGAGTCCTCTTGCCAAACCAATCTCTGCCAAAAATGAGGAAACCTAATGACCTACAGTTCCCATTCTCAGAGTCTGTATTCTGTTACATCCCTCTGAAGTGGTGTGTGCGAGGATGTTTTTTTCTTGCATTAATCTGGGAATCCAATCTGATTTTTAACAGAGCAAATCCTTTGTGGTCATAACAAAATCATGTGTGGGAGACAAAAGGATTCCCTTCTGTAAACTGCTCTTGGGTTGTTTGGGGGTTTTCCCCCTTCATACTTAACTGCTATCAGTCTTTTTTCTTTGGAAATAAAATAATGTAGAAATAATCCCATCATCTCAGGAGTCAACCTCAAAGACAAAATTGATAATTACTTTTGTAATTTTTCGTTACTATTTGCTGAGGGGAGATTTTAAGGCAGGAGGCCTGAGCTGGGAAAAATCTTTGCAGGGCAGTGATGGTGAATCCCATGTTGTTCCCACCCAGATGCAGAGCTCTGTTCAGCATTGCTCCCAGTTCAGCTCAGGGTCACCTTCCAGAGCATCTCTGATTTTAGACCAAATTTGAAAGTGCAGAGACATTAAGTTTTATCTTCTTTTTGCCAGGGTAGGGATTAAATGTGTGAGAGGGTATTTCTTGTTGGGACTCAGATGTTTATTAGTTCTTATTTCTGTTACATCTCACAAACTCTGAATCCTACAGTACTTTAACAAATTAAAAATGGAGCCCCATCTCTCTCTCTACAAGGCATTTTAAGGATAAACTGTCCAATTAAGAAATGACACCTCAATTATTTTCACTTTTAACCCAATACCCAACCACCCGTGCCTGCAATGGGGACTTTTTATCCAATGACACAAAACCACCCAAACCCACGGAGGAGAAGGTGAAGAAGAAGGAGCAGCCTCCACCCCAAACCCTCCACCTTGCTTTCTCTCTATTGCTGCATTCTGAACCCTTCAGCTCTGAGTTTCCCAGCCTGTGATATCACACACTTCTATCCAAACTCCACAGCCACAATCCCAGTTCTGTCATTCCATTCTGGAAGCTTCTCCACGGCCTCAGGGCAGTGCAGGGTTCTCTGGGGGTCAGTGCCTGTGGCAGCACAGAAAGTCTCCAGTTGTCAGCAGCCAGGGTTCCAGCAGAAGCCCTGGGCTGGAGGAGCTCAGCCTGCAGTGCTGTTTGCTCTGGGCGTTGGTGTCTCCCCAGGGAGGTGGGTGCACCCCAGGGGCTCCCCAGCTGTGGCTCCCTTTGTGCCCTGCTGTGGTTACCTGGGCCTGTCTCCAGCAGAGGTGGAACTGCAGGACCTGCACACCCTGAGCCCAGCCTGCTCTCCCTTCCACAGGCTGAGCTCAGCCCTGGGCAAACAAGAGGGGAACACCTCCAAAATTCCACACTGCCCATTCCACTGTGAGTAACCTCTGCCTTCTCCACCCTGGCTGCTCTCCCTGCCCTTTTCAGTGGGCTCCACCTGGCAGCAGGACCTGCCTTTCTCTTTGTCCAGTTTATTTTGCTTTCACTTCAGTTAATTTGAAGAACTTCTGCCTTGTGAGTCCTCCTAGTGCTGCATTTTTATATTTCTGTGTCCAGTTCTGGGCCCTCAGTTTGGGAAGGACCTTGGGATGCCTGAGAGCATCCAGAGGGGACAATGAGGTTGGAGAGGGGCTGGGAACACAAACCCAGACATGCAATGGCAGCAGCTGGGATCCGTGTGCCCTAGAATCCATGGGGCTTTTTCCTTTAGGATTTGCTGTCATTGTTCCAGTGCCGTGCTCAGAATACTGAGGGAAAGAGAAAATAAAAATAGTGTAGGGTTGTAGAATCATGGAATATCCTGAGCTGGAAGGGACCAAGGATGATCAACCTGCCCAGACCCTCCACCACCCCAGCCTGGGCATCCCTGGAGCTCTGGCAGCCTCGGGGCCGTGCCCATTCCCTGGGCAGCCTGGGCAGTGCCAGCCCCCTCTGGGGAAGAGCCTTGCCCTGATCTGCAGCCTGAGCTGCCCTGGCCCAGCCCCAGCCATGCCCTGGCTGCTGTCCCTGTCCCAGAGCAGACATGGGAGCTGCCCCTCATGAATTTCCCCTTTTCTTCTTCCTTCCCTCTGGATCTTGGTGCAGAAACCTTCCCTGGCTTCATTTTTTTTTTTCTCCCGTTTTTTGTTGCACTGTTAAATTTTCCTTGGAGAAGTCTCAGCCTGGACTGACTGTATCCAGCCAGGAGAATTATCCTTTGCCACTGGCATTCCATGAGCCTCATTCCCAGTAATGGAATAAAGATGTCCAGAGTAGCCTGGACTGGCCTGGAATGGCCTTGCTTGCTGCTGTAGGCAGCCAGGTGTGTTTTTTTTCTTGGCCTGGTCTTGAATAGTGCAGAATTCCTAAAAAATAAAAATCAGCTGTGGCCCATGTGCTCATCAGAGGAGAATGAGGATGGTCTGAACATTTGGGTGATATTGAATTAACTCGAGAATTTTCTTTGCAAGCACAGTTATTAAACACTTAGGAATTGAAATGTGGCCTATAGGAGAAAATTCAGTATTATAATGTTGTTCAGGTTGAGTTGGGAGTTCTTAAATGTGAATATTTGCATTTGTGGCAGCTCATTCTGCTCTTGCTGAAAAAAATCCCTGCTTAAATCTACTTCTGCCCAGGTAATGTTCTCTGTCCCTGCTTAAATCCAATTCTCCCAGGTGAAAAAGCTCTGTGTGTCACGAGTGGGGCAAACCCCAGCCATCTGTGCAGAAATCAAGGTGATAAATCAGCACCACGAGTGCCTTTGATCTTGAATAAATGCTGGGCTCAAAGTCTAGCCCAGACCACGGCCAGGGTTAGTCAGCATTGAGGGCTCTCTGAAAAGGGGTTTCAAAATGTAATTAAATCCTTCTCACAGCAATGAGCCTGATTTCCTCAGCAAGTCAGGGCAAGAGCAGGTGCACTGCAGGTCCTGGGAAGGTTTCAAGCTGGTGCTGGAAGGGAGCAGGGCCTGGATTTGAGGGAAAAAAGGTGAAGTTCAAGGCTAGAACTGATTTTGTGTCATTTCCCTGAGATGTGTGTGACAGGTGGACTGGACTTATCCAGCCAGTAAAACATGACACCTGAGGAGAGCCCATGTCCCTGAATTGAGCCCCTCCAGGGGGATCCAGTGTCCCCTCTGGGTCCCTGCCTCTGTCCGTGAGGGAGATGTGTCCAAGGACTTGCACCCTGCATTTGGCCAGCTGAGGTGACAGTTTTCAGAGTTTGTGAAGTCTGGCTGGTCACGAGGTGTGCCAGGGTGTCCCAGTATCATTAGACTGCTAAATTCAGCTAAATCCCCTTAAACTCCAGGTCCCTTTCCTCACTGAGCCCACAGGGCTGTAGGAGTGAATGAGCAGTGAGGAATCCTTGGAGGACTTTGTGGTTTCTCCTGCTGGCTCCTCACCCTTCAGGAGGAAGCTGGGCCATCGCTGAGCTCCAATCTCAATGCCCTGCTCCTCCCCGCTCTGCTGGACTGGCGCTTCAGCCCCATCCCCAGGGAACACGGGGCTTGGAGTGATTTCCTCTAATTAATCCAGTGTAATCCTGTCCTAGCAAGGCACCACAGGGCAGGCAATGCCTTCAGAAAGAAGGGTGATCATTTATTCGTCATTATAAATCACACCTATTAATTAGCTTCATTTAGAAAGCAACTCCCTTCTTTTCCTTCAGAGCATCCCACCCATTTCCACTCCATCTCCTGGAGACACTGGCTGATTCCAGAGCGGCCAGGGTGCAATTCCAGTGCAATTCCCTCCCGGAATGTCCCATCAGGAGCTGTGTTTGCTGACAGGGTGGTTAATAGGGTTTGAGAGGTCCCATCCACACTCATTTCAAGGGAGTTTCCCTTTAGAAACGGCCCACGATGACACCCCACTGTGTGTGCCACAGAAATTGGATTTGCACCTTTGTTTGGTGACAAAAAGCAGGAAATTGAAGAGGCAACAGTTCAATAAAAGCTCCTCCTTACCTGCCTTTGTTGTAGGTGACACTGAAGATTAGCACAGCTCAAGAGCAGCTTTTATCCAGAGAAGATGCCTTGTTATTTGTCAGGGATGTAAGAGGTGTGAGGCAGGGCTTTGGAGTCAGTCAGTTTGGAAGGGAAATACAATTATAAAAACCTTAAACCCCTAAATGTTTGCAGGAGATTAGCAGGAACTCGAGTTTGAAAGCGTTTTAATTTATTTTTCCGAACTGTCTCTGTTTCAAGTTCCTGTCTTTGGTTGCTGCCTCGGAGCCAGGTTTTGTGAGCATTAAACCGAGTCCCTGAGGTTTGCCTGAGTGCAATTTATGTTTAGGTTTAGGCAGACATTCAATGAGTTGTTCTGAATTATTTGTGTACAAAATATTTACTGTTAACCCCCCCCAGGATGAGCAGCGGTTAATTACTTACACACAAAAGCTAAAGTAGTTTTTTTTTGTCTGTTTTTTTTTCTTTTGTATGTAATTACAGAAATGTGGGAAATACTTTTCCAAGGCTTTTGAACTCCAAAGTGGAACAGAAGGAAGACACAGGGGGACATCCACCGTTCAGTGTTATTTTCCTTGCACAGGAGAGAGAGGAAAAAAAAAAAAAGAATCTTTCTGAGATGAGCACTAAAGTCTCAAGTTTTCAAAGGTTTGCATAACAAACAAGAGACACATTGTGGGTTGCATCTTGACTTTGAAGGCTTGCCACTGTCAACTGAAATAAAATGGCAAGGTTTAAAGCCTTAACCAAGTTCACAAGGAAAATATTTGGACTGAAAGTTTTGGAAAGTTTTCTCTCTTTGAAGTAGTTTGTCATGTGTTACCAATGTGAACTTTATTGACCTTGAAACTTTTTTTTTTTGAATCAAATAGCAACTAGTGACACTTTAGTAAAATCTTAAATCAACAACCATCTCCTGGCGGCTCCAGCTTCGTAGCAAATGCAGGCAAAACAGGGAATCTACAGAGGAGACCTTTATTATTCCTAAATGAAGCCTGCCAAAACCTTCCCAAAATAGCATTCAAAGACCCTTTTAAGGTCATGGATCCTGAACAAAGCCAGAAGAGCACAAAAAAGGCTGAGGAAAGTCCAAGAAAGAGGCTTCCCAAAGGAGAGGCTTTCCAAGGCAGTATTTCATCCTCAACTACGTACCAGGGCAGCTCTGCTCCTTCCCAAGGAACCCCTCTCCGAGATATCATCTCGCAGCAGCACTTTTCCGGCTCTTTGCCCGTTCCACGAGAGGAGCCTCAGGAGAAGCCCGGCCACCAGAAACAACCCAAGCCCTCCTCCTTTGACCACCCCGCCCACGTCCCGCAGCTTCAGCAGCACGCACTGGCACCAGCATTTATGTCCCCGGGGAAGCCGGAGCATGTCCTGGAAGGTCCCACATGGCAGCTAGTTGATCCAGTCAGGCCAGGGCCCTCTGGCTCCTTCCCGTCCCCCGGGCTGCACGCTCACCACAGCCAGCTCCTCCCGTCCCACTCGCCCATCATTCCCGCAGAGGACATGCCGGCCGTGCAGAAGGTCTTCATCCCCCGCCCCGCCCAGGTGTCCCTGAAGCAAGCTGAGGAGGTGCACAAGAAGGAGAAGAAGCCCCAGAAGCCGGGCAAGTACATCTGCCAGTACTGCAGCAGGCCCTGCGCCAAGCCCAGCGTGCTCCAGAAACACATCAGGTCCCACACGGGGGAGAGGCCCTACCCTTGCATTCCATGCGGCTTCTCCTTCAAGACGAAGAGCAACCTGTACAAACACAGGAAGTCCCATGCTCACCGGATTAAAGCTGGGCTGGCCTCAGGGATCGGGGCAGAGATGTACCCATCGAGCCTGGAGATGGAGCGGATCGGTGGGGAGGACTTTGAGGAGCCGACAGAAGGGGAAAGCACGGACTCGGAGGAGGAGACGGCAGCGATGTCGGGGCACGCCCTGGAGCTGTCACCCAGGCAGAAGCACACCCTGCTCTCCAGCAGCCTGCTGAGCACAGGGAGCCAAGGCTCCAGCCACGACCGCTGCTCTTTGTCCCATTCCAGCATGTCCCAGTCCCTCGAGGACAGCTCCCAGTTCGTGGAGCCGTCGTCGGAGCACGCCCTGAGCCATAAGTCCGAGGACACTCACACCATCAAGCAGAAGCTGGCGCTGCGCCTGAGCGAGCGCAAGAAGGTGATCGACGAGCAGGCGTTCCTGAGCCCCGGCAGCAAAGGCAGCACGGAGTCTGGGTACTTCTCCAGATCCGAGAGCGCGGAGCAGCAGATCAGCCCTCCCAACACCAACGCCAAATCTTACGCCGAGATCATCTTTGGGAAGTGTGGGAGGATTGGGCAGAGGACGGCGGCGCTGGCTGCAAACACAACCCAGGGGTTCCCACACCTGTCCGGCGATGAGAAGCCCAGCATGGTCCCATTGTCTGTGCCTAGAACACAGGTGATTGAACACATCACTAAGCTAATTACCATTAACGAAGCTGTTGTGGATACCAGTGAAATCGACAGCGTGAAGCCCAGAAGAAGCTCTCTTTCAAGGCGTAGCAGCATTGAATCCCCAAAGTCTGGTGCGTACAGAGAACCATTTCAGTTTGATATCAAGTCTGGCTCCAGCAGCCAGCTGGATGCAGCGAAAGTGTTGGCATCCCACGGTGAAAAAATGAAGCCCGAACAATCATTGTTGTCACTTCAGCAATCCCACAGTGCCACAGAGACAGTGCCTCTCCTAAGAAGCCACTCAATGCCTTCTGCTGCATGCACTATAAGCTCCCCACACACCTTTAGAGGTAGCTACTCATTCGATGATCACATCATGGAGCCAGAAGTCTTAAGCCGCAGCCAAGCGTTTTCCTCCCACCCTCGAATGCTAAAACGCCAACCAGCTATCGAGCTACCCTTGGGAGTGGAATACGTCTCGGAGGAGGTCGGCTCTGCCAGCAAGGAAACTGTTCCCAAACCCCCTGAGGAGCCTGAAACCAAGGAAAGCGATCTTACCAAAAAGTCCCGCAAGGGCCCGAAGGCGAAAGGGTTCATGTACGAGTGCAACGTGTGCGGCGCTCGCTACAAGAAAAGGGACAACTACGAGGCCCACAAGAAGTACTACTGCTCAGAACTGCAGCTCTCCAAGTCCCGCTCTGCCACGTCCCACACCTCCTCTGAGCCGGAGCAGAGCGCGGCGGATGCCGACGTGTGGCCCCAGATGATGCATTACAAGCTGGGCAGCACCTTGGAGCTCACCCCGCTGCGGAAGAGGCGGAAGGAGAAGAGCCTCGGGGACGATGAGGAACCTCCATCTTTCGAAGTGTCTGACACCCCCTCCTCCAGCACCGGCCCAGGCACTCAGTTTGCAAACCTGGCCTCGTCTGAAGTGGCTCTAAACCTGACCCGTGAATCCATGAAGTCACCAGCAGACTCGGGAAAATCCGCACCTTCCGAGGCCAGTGCCAGCTTCCATTCCAGGAACACCAAACCTGCTTCGAGTGCGGAGGGCAAGGAGAGGAGAACAACCTCCAAGGAGATCTCTGTCATCCAGCACACGAGCTCCTTTGAGAAGTCAGACTCCATCGAGCAGCCCAGCAGCCTGGAAGAGGACAAGCCCCTGTCCCAGTTCCCCTCTCAGCCCACGCCCCAGCACAGCCGCCCCCCTCACTCCCTGCAGCCCAGGCTGGTCCGCCAGCCCAACATCCAGGTCCCTGAGATTCTGGTCACGGAAGAGCCAGACAGACCAGAAACAGAGCCAGAACCTCCTCTGAAAGAGCCAGAGAAAACCGAGGAGTTCCAGTGGCCGCAGAGGAGCCAGACTCTTTCCCAGCTCCCTGCAGAGAAACTCCCACCCAAGAAGAAGCGGCTCCGGCTGGCAGAAATGGCCCAATCCTCTGGGGAGTCCAGCTTCGAGTCCGTCTCTCTCACCCGGAGCCCCAGTCAGGAGAGCAGCCTATCCCATGGCTCCAGCCACTCCGTGTCCTTCGAACGGGATGACCACACCAAGCCAGAGTCGAGTAGCCAGCCCTCCGAATCCCACCCAAAACCTCCTGGTGTGGGCTCCCATATGCTGATGGTCCCCAGCCACCATCACCATTCCAGGGAAATGCGGAGATCTGCTTCCGAGCAGACACCCAACGTGTCCCACCCATCCCAGATGTCAGAGACTCGCAGCAAATCCTTTGACTACGGGAGCTTGTCGTCCACTCCTGCCTCCACCCCCGGCCCCTCCACCTCCTCGGCCCCCCAGGAGAGGAGGAAATGCTTCCTGGTGCGGCAGGCGTCCCTCACCAGGCACCCCGAGCACGAGCCAGACCCGGCCCCGCTGGGCTGGCCGGACACGGAGGATCCAGCTCCTTCTTCAAGTAAATCTCCTGCCACGAGTTTGCCCCATCAGCCGACCACGTCCTCCCCTTTGCCCTCTCACGGCACCTACCCAAGTGACAAGAGCCAGCCAAAGGACAGCCCCGAGCCATCCTACAGCCCGCCATACACAGAGGCTCTGCAGGTGTTCCACCACCCCGTGCCACAGCTGACGCTGCACGAGAAGCACTTCATGGCCCCTCAGGTTTCCATATTCCCCTACCAGCACCTCCTGCCGCAGCCGGGGCAGTCTGCAGAGCTCTTCGCTGCACACACCATGTCTGACATCCTCTCTGCCCAGTTCTCCATGCCTCAGATCCCTCCCTCCATATTCCAGACCCCGCCGCTGCCCCTCCCGCAAACGCTCATCCACCCGGGCCCGCTCCACATCGCTCCTCCCTTGATGTCTCACCCCGCCGAGGTGTCCTTCAGGCACCCTTCGTTCCTGCCCGTGCACTACCCTGGCTCCTCCCCGATCCCCTCAGCTTTCTTCCTGCCTCTCCAGTCTCAGTTTGCCCTCCACTTGCCAGGTGATGCTGGTGGACATTTGCCACAGATCAAATCCAGTTTGTTCTCGGCAGCAGGAAGCTCCAGCCTGTCCCCGTGCACGGATTATGACTCGGGCAGCAGGTTGCACCCTCTGAGCTGCACAGCGAGTCCCGCGCTGTCTGTCACCGTGACCCAGCTCGTCGTCCCCACCCGGACAGAGCCCATGGTGTCCCTGGTTGTCCCCGTTCGCATCCAGACCAACATGCCCTCCTACGGCAGCGCCATGTACACCACGCTCTCCCAGATCCTGGTCACGCAGTCCCAGTGCAGCTCCTCCACCATCGTCCTCCCCAACTTCGATGACCGCCAGCCCAAGGGCGCCCTGGTGTGCAGTGCTGATGTCCACGGGCTGGGTTTTGACCTGGCCCAGATGATCACAGAGGAGCAGAGAAGCCTTTTCCAGAGCCCATACCTGAGAGTGCCCCTGCCCTTACCGGAAAGAAAGGGCTACATGCCCCTCACCTGCCCCTCAGACAGCGTCCTCAGCCTGGAAGGGGGCCCCTCCACGGTTGGGGGGAGCAAAAGGATGCTGTCCCCAGCCGGCAGTTTGGAGCTGACGATGGAGACACAGCAGCAGAAGAGAGTGAAGGAGGAGGAAGTGTCTGAAGCAGAAGAGAAGCTGGAAGTGGTGAAGCCACCCAGTGCAATAGAGGAAGGGAAAAAGCAGGATAAATCTCACTTCCTTGCAGAAAGCCAAGACAGGGTGGAGGTTGAGGCACCACCCAGCGTGTCCGTGGAGCAGTCGGAGCCAAAGGAAACCCCGAGCAGTTCCCAGCAGGCAGCGTCCCAGCCGGGTTCCCCGAGCTTTGAGTCACTGCAGGAGTACGAGCAGCCAGCCGGCAAACAGTTCCTCAGCCAGGAGCCTCTGCAGCCCGTCAAGAAGGAAGACTCCAAAGAACCGGTGGAGCAGCCTCCACCGACCCCTGCCAGCACTGCCCCTGTGCCCGAGGGCGCCGCCAGCACGGGGAAGGCTCGGGAAGGCACAGACACCAAGAAGGTCCTGCAGTTCCCCAGTCTCCACACAACCACTAATGTCAGTTGGTGCTATTTAAACTACATAAAGCCAAATCACGCCCAGCAAGCCGATGGCCGCTCCTCGGTGTATGCCAGCTGGTGCATCAGCCTCTACAACCCCAACCTGCCCGGGGTGTCCACCAAGGCAGCCCTGGCCCTGCTGAGGTCCAAGCAGAAGGTGAGCAAGGAGACCTACACCATGGCCACCGCACCGCGGCCTGAGGCGGGCAGGCTGGTCCCGGCCAGCTCCAGGAAGCCCAAAATGACCGAGGTAATGCAATCCTATCTCTTTCTCCTGATCCATTTGGATGCGTGGGTAGAGGGGGCTGAGGGCCGGGGCGTGGCTGTGCTGAGCTTGGTTGGGGTTTACTCGTCCCGCTGGCGCTGTGGGAAGCGCCTGTTCTCAGTGAAGCTCTTAGAGTGAAGAACCCAAACCCCACTGAAAGCCCAACCCAGGAGGCAGGAGAGCCTGCTCCCAGGCCAGGTTTCTGTTCTCCAGTTCCTACTTGCTTTGTAACCCAAAAAGTAGGAATCACCACCACCACCACCACCCCAGGAACCACCACAGCTCCAGCACAAAGGATTAGACTTCATTTGCATTTGTCTTGATATTTCAAACAGCTTTACAACTTCTTTTTTTTGGGTTTTTTTTTTTTTTTTTGTTTAAACGCTGTTATAATTCCCTGCATTTTGCATGTGAGAAATGAAGAAAAAGGATTACCTTGGGGAAATGGGATTCTGTCTGGTTGTGCATCTGCTCATCTCACATTAATGAACATGGAGAGGCATGCTTAAAAGTATTTAAAAAATATTAAAGGGAGATTTGCAAGTGTATTTAGGCCCCTGAAGAAGCACAAAGGCTGACATTTATAAAAGTGTCTCAGCGGGTCAGACACGTTTTGTTAAACACCCCTGTGGTTTGGTCCGTTTGGTCCATAGCTGTCCACCTGCTTTTCCAGGTATTTAAGGATATTTTATGCCTGGTTTTAGAGTTAAGAGTTCACAGTGGGTTCCCAGGGGCAGGGCTCCCCCAAGGCATTGCCCACACGGGCATAGAAGTCTTTAAGACCCTCCTGTGAGCTGCCTAATTTTATGTATCTCATTTTAAAGCCAGACTTTACCCTTCCTGCTTAATGCTGAACCAAACAGATCCCTTTAATCCAGATCATGTTCATGTAGATTAGCAAACAGAATCACTCTAAAGATTTTGCAATTTGATATTCATCTCAAGTCAATTTATATTGATGGATTATTCATTTTATTTCTGTGTCATGAAATGAACTCTGAATATTAAATTTATCATAATCGCTGCTGCAGCTGCTGCTTATAAATATGTCTTAAAATACACAGTAGAATCGCTTTGATTCAATAAATCTTTATTTCTATTCAGCATTTCCATCACTCTCCTGCAGAAATCCAAGAGACAGATTACTAGGGACACAGGGGCAGATAATTACCTGAGCAGTGCAATAACCACGCTGAGATTTATGCACTATTTTTCCAAGGGTTTTATCTGAGTGGTGCCGTAGCACCCTGGATTTCAATCCCTAGAGGAAGTGCCTGTGCTGCTCTGAGCCCTGCTCTTTGCCATGGTGCTAAAACCCACACCCAGTGAGTGTCCAGAGGTACCAGACCCTCCCACCCTGAAGGCAAAGGTTAAACAGCAATGGTTCAGCCCTCACTCATCCAAACCCACACTTCACTGCATGCATTTCCCCCAAAGCCTCCTAAACCCCCTCAACCAACCCCTCCAAGCTGCCTGGTGGTGCAGGTGCAGGCTCCTGTGGCTCAGTTTGCAAAAGGAAGAGTTCACCCTGCCCAGTTCACCTGGGAGCCAGCGGATCCCAAACCCAGCCCTCCTCCCGCGTGGCTGGCAGAGCCCTGAGAGCTGCAGTGGAGATAAATCAAACTCTTGCCAAGCACAGCACTAATTTGTGATCAGTGGGAGTGAAATCCTCCGTGCAGGGTTTAAAACACGGGTGGGGAAGCAGCAGCTGCCAGGACGTGCAGCAGCAGTAGCATCACTCCAGGGTGGGAGTCCAGCCCTCAGCTAACTCTGCTCTGGCTCCTTCCCCTCGATATTCCCTCCTTCATGTAACTCCAGGGTGTCAGTCGGCCTCCCAGGAGATGTAAAAAAGCTCTGGTATTTTGTACAGTCGTGCATGCAGCAAACAGTAGTTCTGTACGTGCTGTCTCCGTCCTTGGCTTGGGGTTTAAATTTCCAGTGGGATTTGCTGAGCAGATAATTCTGGAATTCTGGAGTGGCTGCGGGCTCCAGCGTGCATGTAGGGATGGCTGGTGACACTGTACTGGGGCTTGCACTCTCTGTAAATTCCAACAAGACTGTAAAAGGGGATAGTAGTGACTGTATGATTTTGGCTCTCTGGTGCCTTTCATCTGTCAATGTTTTTGTGCTTTCGAAAGTTGCAATAAATAAACCTCGTGCTACATCTAGCAAGTCAATTGTTTTGTATTCCTCAGTAAACCTGGGAAGGCTGTCCCTAGCAGTGCTCTGAGCCCGTAGCTCCCATCAGGAGGTGAAGTCACAACCCTAAACATTTAATTGTTGAGGGTTCTGAGTGTTTCCTGCTGCTGGTTTCCTCACTGTCATCTCCATGCCCACAGCCACCAGCTCAAGACCATTCCTGCTGTTAACTGTTCAAATGGCTCCTGGCACTGTTCTGCCCTGGGCCTTTTGTCATGAAATTCCTGGCACTTTTAGGGACACAGGACTGCACAGGGACCATTCCCAGGAAGCTTCTAGGATGGGTGTGTGGATGGTGTGGCCATGGGGCTGATCTGGGCCCAAGGACAGAGAGCAGCCCTGGGTGCATTTAATGCTCTGAGCTGAGCTCCTGAAATTCTTGGGCAAATTTGAAATGCTTGACCCCAGCTCTGCAAAGCAACTTTTGAGTGAGTCCATCCCTCCTCCTGCTGAGCATCCTGTGGCAGTTCCAGCAGCTGGGGGGCTGGGTCATATCCCCCTGGATTCTGCAGGACTCTGTTGGAGCTGCTCACACTGTGGCTTCCCCCAAAACCAGGGGAGACAAAGAGGCTCCACTGGGGTGATTCATCCCCCTACAGACCAGGCTGAGGTGGGGCAGGTGAATCACCTGGGCAGCTGCCACTCCTGCCAGCCAGAGCCGAGGGTGGCCAGCTCTGCTGCAGCCTTCAGGGGCTGCCTGCAGGCCAAAACCCCTCTGAAAACTGCTCCCAGCTGCCTGCAGCCTGTTCCCATCAATTACAGAGAAAGTGAGGATGTGGATCCAGGATCCTCATCCAGGATATGGATTCAGCTGGATGTCACAGGGACTGTGTGAGAAGTGATCTGGGGGAAAAGCATCTGCTTTCCTTTCTCTGGAGATCCCTGGGTGGCTGTAGGGAACCAACATCCCAACATTTCATTCCAGGTTGGAGAGCTCACCTGCATTTGTTTTGTTAGGATTTAGGGGGCAACATCCCATTATTCCATTCCAGGTGTGCAGAGCTCTCCCTGGCTTTGTCCCAGGATTTAGGACATCCCAACATTCCATTCCAGGTGTGGAGAGCTCTCCCTCATCCCACCCACAGAGGCAGCTTTGATGTTTAGGTCCATCCTATAACAATGTTCATCGTGTAGGTGAGGTGTCAGGGCATGACTTAAACCTTGGGCTAGACAAGGCTTAGACAAAAAATCCCCTCAACAAGTGGCAATTTAACAGGGAAAAAGCAGATTTGACCCTGGGAATGTGTGGGGAGGTTGAGGATTCTTTTCTCCCCTGGGTTTTGTGGCTTTCTCTGGGCTGTGCCCTTGGCAGCAGGGTTCAGTGAGAGGAAATCACCCAGGAGTGCTGATTTATGTCAGGCTGAGGTGGCTGAAACCCAAATTTGTGTGAATGTGTGTGAATGTGGGGGAGACCCAGAGGTTCAGTGTAAGAATTCTGCAGATGCCCCCTCTCCAGACCTTCCAGATGGGCATTTCAGAGAGAGCATTATCCAGGGACAGAGACTTGGGAACAGACACCCCACATGCTCAGGGTCACCCCAGCCACCACACTTCTCTTCATCCTTGATTTTTCCAGTTCGCAAGAGCTGGATAATCTGGAGGAAGGAATTAAAAAACTTGTCAGATCTAGGAATATTTTTTATGTTGGCAGAGTGACAAAACTATCCTTTGTCTACTTAAAAAGGAAAAAAGTCCAAAAGTTTCTTTCCTCAATTAGAAAAGAAGACACCTCATAAGACCTAAGAAACTTCACCTCAAACTTAAAGATAGTCAGTCAGACAGAAGCAAAAAAAAATGCTAGAAAAAGAAGAAAACAAAGAAATTAATCACTTTTGTGAAGTGTTTTACCAAGAGCAAGAACCTCTTGCACCTAGCTCAGTTTTTCTCTGCAAAGAGTTTTGTTATTTTGACTTTTATTAAAACTTTTTTATTTCCAACACTACCACAAAAGCCATCCTGCTAATTTTATGCCTTCTAAAGTAGCTGAGCTATCTTAAGTGTAATATAAATCTCCAAAAACTTATGAGACCTTTTCAGAACCCAGGACATTCCTCTGGCTGCCCTGGAGGACTCAAGACCCTGGCAGGGGGCTCAGAGACCTTGGCACAGAGTCAAAAACACCTGTGCCTTTGATTTTAGCCTGTGGAAAAAGTTATCAAATTTGTGCAAAGACTTTGTGGGGGTTTGAATAGAATGATAGTGAATTTATCACAGGGTGAAAATGTAGAATTTTGGGGTTTTTAGAATGCAGGTTCAAGAGGCAAGATGGAGGAATCTGGGCGTGTCCTGTCCTTCTTCTTGTCCTCCATCTTCTTCTGTGATGGTGGCACTTTTGGATTGGTTTAAAGTAGAGACAGACTGACTAACATAGGTGATAGGTATTGGAAAATTATTGTAAATAAAGCACACGTAGTTTTTAGCATAAAAAGATAACACTACCCTGAGGGTGGTCAGTGTGCCTCGAACCGACCTGCCAGACAGACCTTAGCAGGTCAGAAAAAGAATGCATGAGATAAGAGAAAATAAACAACCTTGAAAATCAGAGCTGAAGAATCTCAACTTCTTCTTCGGTCACAGGGTTGGGAAAAAAGACTCTTTAATACCTTGGGAGCCATTTCAGCAACAACAAAGCTGAGATACTTCAGTGAATATCCACTGGTTCTTTTGTTCTTTTAAAACTATACAGGACATATAGACACCAGAATAAGGATTTCATACTGCACAAGAACTTTCTCTCTTATATGAAAACCCCTGGAGTTTGTGAATCTTGCTGTGCAAATGGATAAATACTGACAGAACACATGTGGCTTGCATCAGGTATATCATTAGACACCCAACCTCAGGGCAGTAAAAAACTTGCAGAATTTCAAAGACCCTGGTACAAACATGTCAGGTGTCAAGGGCAGCCTTAATCCCAAAGTACAGGGAGGGACAATTAGACAATGGGGGTTGGGGTAGATAACCTTTAAAGTTCTCTTCCGAACCGAGCTCTTCTGTGATTCTGTGACCCAAGAGGAGAGAACTCAGCTGAGCTGATCTTGCTCAGGGCAGCCCCAGCGAGGTGATTTCATTGCTGGGACCTGTAAAAATGAAGGTGGACTCTTTGCTTTGCAGGCCAGGGTGTTGG
Source organism: Euphonia xanthogaster (assembly GCA_034509185.1). Classification (NCBI taxonomy): domain Eukaryota; kingdom Metazoa; phylum Chordata; class Aves; order Passeriformes; family Fringillidae; genus Euphonia; species Euphonia xanthogaster. The sequence continues at coordinate 1,190,457 of JAYDZK010000086.1, forward strand.
TACAGCCCCATTGCACACGTCACAGACTAAAGTGTCTTAAGCGCCTTAAATAGCTTTAAGCAGCTTTGAAGGCTTAGATACTGTAAGCTTATAAAGCAGTTTAAGCTGCTTAAACCACTCTAGGACTTTAACAAGGGCCCCGCGATACCGCTTCTCACCTGGTGAGTGAAACAAAGCTGGCTACAGCTCCCCAGCATGGGCTGGGAGGATGGAGCTGCAGGGCTGCCACAGACCCAGCAAGGAATCTGCTGATATTGACATACTTTGTCAATGATGTTGTATGAAATGATGCATCATATACTTTGTCCCCTTGGTTAACTCATTGTTACTTTCTTTTCTCTTAACTACCTCACTTCCCCAGCCACTGCTGTGCCTTTTTTTCCTATTTTCACCAATTTACCTCAGGGTCTTTCAGTATCTCTTTCCTGTCTAATTAATTCTTCCTAAGAGATCAGTGGGCTTTTCTTACTGCAGTGATACCTTTCATGAAGAAAACACGTCTCAGTTCAGCCTATTCAATTCACAGAGCTGTTCATTTCTATCAGGATGGTTTAACCTAAATCTAGGACTTTTTTTCTCAGAAGAAGGGCATGAGTTGATAGAAGCATTGTGGAAAAACCCAACCATGTAATCCCAGGAAGTACCAGTGGCAGTCATTAAATTATCACCTACAAAATCAGGAAACCAGATGGGAGAGCTTTGTTCAGAAGAAGGAATACAATGCACTGAATCTGTGTCACAATTTCTGGCATTTTGGAGGTTTCATAGAGGATGTAGGAGGAGGAAGTCTGGGAACAGCTGTCCAGAAAAATGGGTAAATTTATGTTCCTACACTGAATCTCTTAGGGCTGAAAGGGCTTTGTTTTCAGTTTTTACTCCATCTGTCTGAATTTGGGGTGTGCTGTGCAAACCACAAGTCGTTTTGTTCCTACCAAAGGATGTAACACCCCTTCCCTCTTACACAGAAGACAGCAGCTGAGTGTAGGTTTGGTTTGGTTTAGTGACAATTCACTTTGAGCTCCCATGCTAATAACCAGGGCAGTGGTGATAATACACTGGAGCACTTGAGTCAGATGTGATATCCTTGCTGCAGAGGATCCTCTCAGGCCTGCATCACCCCATTTTTCTTGTGTTTGAATTGCCTTTCCAGTTCCTTTACAAGGAACATTCTCCTCTTCATAGCCTTCACCCATTTCCTGGGGCTGTATACTAATTTCTCAGGTGTTCTCTCTCTCCTCAGCTTCACTGGGCCCATATTTTTCACAGGTTTATGGAGTCCCATCACATGCACCTTTGTATATATCACACACTTCAACCACAATTTAGCTAAGAAATCTAACTATAAATCTTAACATAGTCAAACAATGTGTTTGAAAGACTTGAGAGAGTAAGCAGGAAGAGGGATAATGGTCAGCCCTACTTACTGATCTATTCTTTGCTGATTATCTATGTTATGCATTCCTAAATGATGTTACCCATCACCGTAGTGTGTACTGAGCACACACCATGTCAGATGTGACATAATTATATAAGTATCATTTAACACTTTCATTAGGGCTTGATTTATACCAAAGGTTATTTTTTCCAGTATCCTGAAAGCATGTTTGTCTCCATTTTTATTGAAGAAAATTATTTGTAGCATGATCTATTTTTTTCAAGCCATAAATGCATTTTAATCTCTTCTCCCATTCAGCCACCATCAATAATTACTTCCTTCAAAATGTGTTTGAAACCACCACATATGATGTCAATAGGATTCACTAGCTTGGTGAGTGATTGAACTCTTTTTTTCTTAAATATTGGTTTGATATGCTCCCATCAGGTGGTAGTTAACAGATATATTTGTAGTGCAGTATTAGAACCATGGGAATGTGGTTTCCTTGGGTTCATGACTTGTGTCTACATCATCCTCCTAGTTGTCCCAGCTCCTTCTCCAGCTCCAGACAGTTTTGTAGTAAAAAGGGCAGGTTGTCTGGACTACCTGTGGGCTTTGTGGATCACTGATCCACTGATCAGTGTAAGCTGCTTGGTGTCAATACAGCTCTCAGGTTGGAGAAGTTGAGCTGCAGTCCCCATTCCTTCAGCTTCAATAGTAATTTGGGTCTTGTTCTTCTCTAGGAAGCCATCATTTGCAGCAACAATTAATGAGGGGAATTGAGGAGGGAAAGGTTAATTGTGAGCATGGAAAAGTCATCTTCTTTAGCCCTGAAAGCTATATGAAGTCATCTATTCACAAGTCATGCATTTTCTTTGCCATACATGCTATTACATCTGAGGAAACAAAGGTCCTACTCATGTTGCAAGAGAGTTTGGGTAGTTTCACAACTGAAGGATTTTTTTTTACATTTGTAAACCAGAAAATAGAAACCAGGCATCAGGTCATGTATACAGGCGGTGGTTTGGCAGACATTTACCCTTATGGCCAAATTTCAATTGGAACTTGATTTCCCTTGACTTCCAGGAAACATCAGCGTGTGCTAAAATTAACTCTGCTGCTTTGAGGTGACAGCAGCACTGCAGGTTTGCATGGCTTGATAAACAGCTGCGTGTGCACCAGAAGAATTTTGTTGACTGCATTAAGCCTGGTGAGGTCACACATCTGTGCTGATCTACTCACCAATGGAGAGGAAAGTTTTCAGTGCTGCTTCTGGACTAAATCACCAAGTTCTGGCAGGCTGCCAGGGTCGTGTTGCTGGGCAGATCATCAGGTGTTGGCCAGTCACTGAGGGCTGCTCACACAGCAAAAATGTACAGGACAGCAGACTCACCCTTCCTTCCTTCCCCAAAGCCAAGACAACTGTCTCCTTGATGAATTTGTAGAATTACAGCTGACCTTGCTACAGGACAGCAAGGAGCTTCTATAAGGCAAAATTGTAAGTTTTTCTCATCCCTCCATCTTCTTCAGCATTTTCTCTCAAGCCTTGATGCTCACACCACTTTCTAATTTTTATTTTTTTTAAATCTTGTTAAGCAGAAGTAAAACAATAGCTTATTTCAACTTCAAAAAAGTAACTTTTATATACATTTATTCCTTGCTATTTTTTGCTTCTTTCCAGCTTTAGTAGCTAGCTTCTTCAGCTAATGGGTGACAGAGAATATTGCCTGAATCTGTTATATACCTTTGAACACCAAATTCCTAGATTGCAGGACCAGCCCAATTCTTTGCTCTGTTGGAAGTCATCTTAAGAGGTAAATAGAGTTTAAGATTTTAGGAAGAAAGCCAGAGTTCCCACTCTACCAATATTAATTTCATGCATTCCCACCTGCATTCTTCATTCTATAATTGGCTATGCTTCCATCTCCACCCACATCCTGCCTTGACACATATCCACGTGTGGATGACAGGGGCAGTGACAGGTAAGCCACCAGCTTGCAGGCTGAGTCACTCCAGGAAGGCAGACTGTCATCTGGCAACTAGGATGGAGAAGAAGGAAGTGTGCCAACCAAACAGGTAATCTGAGCAATGCATGGCACCCCACATGCCAAAACAAAGGTTGCACAATATTGGCTATGGCAGAGAAATGTGGAGAAAAACACAAGAATGGCCTTCCAAAATGGCCTTCATAGTAGGAATTAAGAAATACCAAAACCCAGCCTATTTGTTTTCATGGATCACTTTTGTAACAAAGATCAATATAGCAATCAAGAAATAGAGCAATGGTGTACTATAACCCTCTAGGGATTTTTGTTCACTTTTATATGGGTGTCTTTTCCTCTGCATGGAGCCTCAAAAGCAGGATCACAAACACAATTTATGAGTATGGAGCAATTATGCTATTTGTTGGGCTGTACGCACAATAAATGGCTGTGAGTAATGTGCTATTAGCCTAAGCATTAATACCCTCCCCACCTCTGATGCAGGTAACCAGTGGATTTCTGCTGGTCAGGCAGATGGCAATCACACAGAAAAGTGCCAGACTCCATTGCTCCTTGCAATAGGATGATCCATCAGTTTTGCTGAGTTGCTATATTCTATTTTTTTTTTCTCAGGGTTTTAGAGTTATTTCAGTTGTTAATTTTTCCATGAGTCTGCAAGTGACTGCTGCCAACTCAACAATTTCACTTCTGTTCTTGTTTCAGCTTTTTTTTATATATCTTGCTTGGCTTAAGTGCTTGTATTGTCACTTATAGGTTAGCAACCTTTTTTTTAGTCAAGCAGCCTTGGGGTCACATAGCCTACCTAGGCCTTGTGTTAAAATAGTTTGAGTGTGAAAGATCTACCAATATGGTGGGAGACAGACTGATCTGTACTTGTTGTTTGATGTATTTTTAAGCACCTTGCCGGCTTAAACATGTGGGTCTTGCCAGATGGAAAAATGACTCAGAAATAGATACTGACACAAACACCCTGCAGGGTCAGATGTTCTATATAACTGATGGTATCAGTGATGGTCTTTGTAATGCCAAGCAGAAGAGTCTGGGAAGGATGGGCAGAACTAATCAGGTAAGCCCAAAAGGGCTGCATCATAAAGAAAACAAAAACTCAGAAATAAGAATTCTGTATTTCTGTGTGGTGATTGAAGGGACACAGACCATGCTATGCAAGCAAAGCCAGTTTATTACCCTAATCACCAGTATTTATAGTTCTCTAATGTCCATGCAAAATGTTCCACTAGGACCCCTTTGCCTCTGTTCCCTTAGCAACACAATCTTTTCAGTGATCAAGTCCCTGTTACTTCTTTTGTGCCAGCAATGTCCTTGTTACACCACCTCTCATCAGAGGGGTCAGAGTGACCAGACACGATGTGCTCACTTTTGTTATCTCTCCCATGGCTTCCACTGTACCAGGGCCAGGAGGTCTGTGGTGCTACCCAGCTCAGCTCCTGTAGCTGTCTCATCTGCCACATGGCTGAGACAATGAAAAGTGTGCAATTACAGGAAGGAACATGAGACAGTAAATACATCAGGGACAAATAATGTCCTTTGTAAAGATGCAAAGGAAAGATGAACAGAGATGTATGTATCAAATACCTAAAACTTGAAATTGAAACTCCTGCCCTGGTAGGAAACCACAGATCTTGTTTACCAAGATACAAAACTCCTGTGTGGGTAGTTTAAACAGGAAGTGGGCTGATCAAAAGCAAAGATAGGGAAATATGTACAACAGATATAATGTCGATAAGCAAAGCATTTTAAAGAAGTCAGCAGCAGAAAGTTAGCCCTACTTTGACACAGATTCTGTAACATGAGATGATGTGAATCTCTTTAAAAAGAGATTGCTGTTGGTGCAGTGATGACATCAAAAAAGCAAGTTGTAGTCCAGTAGGTAGCAGCAAAAATGCATTGAAAGACATTTTGGTTGTAGTAGAAATGCTAAGAGACCGTTGTGTCACTGCAGAAGTAAAATTTCAAATGCTGTTGACAAAAAACTAGGAAAAAATGCCAAATTTTTACAAGAGAAAACATGGAGTTGTTAAAATATTAAAATGTGAGACTGGGAAAGTGTCTCTCTGCCCTATGCTATAGGGGAGGTCATTTGCAGTGAAAGATGCAAGATGACACAGAATTGGAGGAGAGCAGCCTCTGGACTCAGGCCCAGAAAACCAGATATTCACGCAAAGCAGCATCCTGAAAGAACACGTACAATGGCATGCTTTGCTCATCACCACCTTCATCGATTATTTTTTCAGGTTGCTTGACATGGGCCTCAGGAATGCCTTGTGGAACTTCCGCACTCAGCTCTTCCTCTTTCATCACAGCCTTGCAGAGAGGGGTGGATGGCTGCCTCTGGGAGTCCATCTAAGTAAGAGGCTGGTTGACTTTGAACACAGGTGTGAAGCAAGGCTACACTTGCTTTCTGGGGCTGCTTAGCATTATCGTACATAGCTGCTGTGTGGGCAACACGAGCAGAGCATTCTGTGGATATGTACACATTGCACATATCTTGGAAGCATAAATTGTGCTAGTAGCACTGTGTTACTAAGCCATAGACCTGAAAAAACCTGTGAAAATACATAACCTAGCAAAAGAAGTAAGCCAGACAGGATTCAAAATCAGTTATCAAAGCAAATGTCCCTGAAAGCTTAAAACCAAGCATCAAAGTCATGCTAGAAAACACAAATTCTGGGAAAGCAGAGCTTGCCAGTCCTGTCCATATCCCTCTTCTGACTAATTAGGAAAGAACTGACAGTAAAAATAGGAGAGTCTTCCACTACTCATTTCAGCATAAGGAAATTCAAGATATTCAGTTCCAGATGAAAAAAAAAAACCTTTTAGAATTATTATTTACATGTAATTACAATGCTAAAATAGATCCTGGAAAGCAGAGACATCAAAGATGCTAGGAAAACTAGATGCCTTGAGAAAAAGAAAGCGCCTATGAAAAAGTCTGGATGTTGGTCTCTGTCTCAGCACAGAGTTGAACTGCCCACCACCACCTCTCCTTCCACCACAGTCAGCAGGGAGCAGAGGATATAATTGTTGTGCATCTTCCAAGTGGCAGCTCCCAAGAATTCCCCCAGAGATGACCCAGTGTGTGTGAAGGAGACCCACCTGACAGGAATGGTGGTGATCAATCCCAGCTGTGTGTGCTAGAAACAGGAAGGAATGATGGTAAGAAATGGAAGATGCTACCTCCTACAGCAAGAATAACATAGGGGCTGCAAAGAGGATCCAATATATTCTACATAAGTGCTTTGTTTGCTCTGCAAAGCAAAACTTGCATTAGCTAGCTTGCCACTGGAGGTAATAGTTGTGAACCTTACCAAAGGGGAGGAAAATAATGCTCTTGCTCCAGAGATGCAAAGGGTAGCTGCTGTGCAGGAAAAAGCACTGCACCAAATACTTCAAGGAGCTGAAGTAAAACAAAGCCTTATTTAAACTAAACTTATTTAAACAGGGAAATAAACTTATTTAAACAGGGAAGCCCTCTTGCCGAGGCATCACTGTGTAAGTGCTGCAGCCATGGTGGACTGGGGAGAAAGTCCACGTCAAGAAGATTTGGCAGGTGTGGGACTCAGGTAGTCATGCCAGTGGAAATTACTTGATCCCTGATTAAAGGGGCTTTGCCTTTCATGTAACTTCAAAGGTATCTAGAGTCTACTGGTGTCATTAGCAATGATGGTTTATTTTCATTACCTAGACTGAATGAAAGATCTTTAATCAAACTGTGTTGTATTAGAGACAGTTCTGCTGTTTAACCATAAATATTTGGTGTGCAATCTGGTCTTGATCTGTAAGGTTAGTAGTAACTATAAATTAAGTAGTCCCTTTTTTACTTGTATTATCTACCAAGTTGTTTTTCATATTAAGTTTGAACTTAGATCTGCGTATGCTTTTTCAGGTGATTACTTGTAGAAATAAGGGGGCACATTGAATACATTCAGGATACATTGTTTCTGCTACAATTTCCAGTCATTTATTTAGCCAAGTTTTGACACAAAAGCACTAAATCTATGCTTCTTTAGAAAAGTAAATCTCTATAGTCTGTTCCCAGCTTTCTTCTAGATTTCTCATATCAAGCCCACACACAGCCCAGATTCCTCAATGGTAGCTGGTGAAATTTTTCCACCCTCTTGAGCTATATATATTCCTGTGTCCTGAGCAGCAGCCTGTGTCTGTGTTTTGAGTGCAGACTGCTGTTATTTTAGATACCTGCCTCCGTAAAGGAGCCTAAGTGTTTCTTACATGTCTTCATAATGAGAATTTTTTCATTACTTTCACAGAGGTTTAACCTCATTTCCAAAATGAGGTTGTTCTTGTTCTTCAAGTTAAATAGCTAAATAGAGACATATGTGTGAATATGTGTGTGTGTGTGTGTGTGTGTGTGTGTGTGTGTTTGTGTGTGTGTCTATAAAATGTTGGGAGTTTGTCCATCAAGATCCATATGTATTTATATATATATAGTGATTGAAGTAAAGAACTTTGTTCAGGAGGGAGTCTTAAATGTGTGCCTTTTTTTAAAGCACCTACTGAAGAGAGGTTTCACACTTTTCTGAATAGGGGTGCATCAAAGAACAGGCTTCTTTTCTGGAATCCAGACCTTGACTGAAATATCACTGCCTGGATCATCTGCTGCTTGCAAGGCTTGCAGCAGCAAGAGGATATAAACCATAGCTCACACTGGTGTCTGCAGTAAGTGAAGGACACATTGCATGTACTCATACAACATGTTGTTCCTCAGGTGAGACCATGTGCTTTAGTAACTCGCCTTTATGCAGTGGGAGCATCAAGATGAAGGTCATGGGTCCTAGAACAAAGCTGTGATGAAGCAAATCTACATTGTGACATCCAAATTTGTTATATAATTAGAGCATTCAATTATAGACTGAAAGACATACTTAGACTGTATTAGAATATCCTCTGATGTAAATGAGGTTAATTCCCTAACAGACGATCAGTGACAAGAGAGGCAGTTAAGCTCCCAGCACTAACTGGGGACAAAATTAAGCAAGCGGCATTCTTGCCTGCCCTGCCCTGCCTCACCTCCTCCTGTGCCAGCTCCACCCTGAGAGCCCCTGCCACAGAGAGAAATGTCCACCTTTTGTTGCAATCTGCTAATAAATGATTTCTCCTTTGGGTTCCAGCTGCAGCTCTGCCCTTGTGCAGGGTATCGGTTGGGTAGAGCAGCCACAAGCAGCGGGAACAGCTAAGACTCTTCAAGAATTTCAGTAGTATTCTTGGATTAATACTGGATTAATTTTGTCTCTGAAAACAGTAAGTTTTGATAGTAGTCCTTGTTTCTCTAGGCTGATCTGGCTGGTTCAGCCATAGCTGACGTAAGCTGGAACATTGAGGCTTGTTTCAAAGAGAGGGGGAATGCAAGCCAAGACACAAACATGGGCCTCTATTTTCCTCTGAAAAATATGATTAAGTTTCCATTTTCCTCTTAGGCAGCAATAAGCTACTCCTCTGAGTGAGCAAAGGGTGCTTTATATTTTGGAGATATTTGAGGAAATTGCCATGGCATTATTGTTCCATAAGTCACTTCCAAAATATTCTAGATCTCACGCAGAGGTGGAAAGTCCGTGACAGACTACACAGTCTAGCAACAACTGAGATTAAATGCAAGGGCAGCAGGCAAAATGTCCAAAACAGATAAATCAGGGTGACTGCAGTGTTGCATTCTTGTTTTTCCACTGTACTAACAGAGAGGGCAAAATGAGCCTGTTCAGCAAATACATGAAAAAACACATACTGGAAGAAATATTTATGCTGTATTAGCATATTCTCTGCTCTAAATGAGTTTGGGCTAATTACTTATCAGACCAAAATGGGATAAGCAGGGGAGATAAGCTCTTAATATCACATTAGGAGAAATTAATTAAGCAGAATAAACATAATTTATTTGATTCTTCTCTTTCCTATTTCAATTGCTTTACTTAGCAATCTCAGTAATGTTCTTTAACAAATTCTTTATTTATTTTCTTAAGCAGAAAAAAAAAAGAAAAATGAAAACAAGCTGGAAAAGATTAATTTTATCCTGTTTCCTTGTTCTCCTCAGCAGATGAACAACTGCAGCATCAGCACAGATTTCTGCTACTTGAATTAATGGAGTGCCACTGCCAGTCACAGGTTGTCATCCTCTGAGTAAAGCCCTCCTAGAAAGGGATTGCTGATGGGCACTGGTGAGAAACATAAACTGAGGATTTGCTTCTTGGCTGGGATGGCAACTAGATGGATGTACATTCCAGATATAAGGTGTCTCCTCCAGCCTCTCGCCATCCTTGTCCTTTTTCTTTCCCCACTTCATCCCAGACCTCATATTCTCCTACAGGAAGCCACAGTGGATGCCAGCTTCTGATCTCCCAATCTGATTAGCTCTTTGCTCATTCCCCAATATTACACTCTTTGCTTCCAATCTATTTGGCTGGACTGCCCTAACTCCCCAATTCCTTCTTATGATCCCATTTCTCATCTAGAAAAGGTTTGGTATCCAGTATCTCTGAGAAACTCTTCACAGTGCATTTGAATAACTCTGTTCTCTCGATTTGAACATCTGTGTTGCTGGGACCCAAGGAAGGCAGACCCCTGTTTTTCTTTTGTTGCCTAAACTCTTACAGCTCATGTCCATCCATAGCAAATGGGACCTCTTAGGAGAGTGTTCTGTTGAAATCAAAGTCATCTTTATTAAACATGCACCATGACTTTTCAAATACCTGTCACTGTCACAAAAGCTGTCTTCTATCAGCTTTCAAGTCCTTACACCAAACTTGCAAGATGTAAGTTTTGTCACAGAAGACACCAGAATTTTTAACCACAGCACATTTTCCCCTACAGCCTGTCAGACACATCAGAGATGTCTGAGTTGTTTTATACTAGCTCCCCTTGAGAATGTGTGTCAAGTAAAAAGTCCTGAGTGATACCATTTCATATTGTTTAGACAGGACAACAGTATAAATGCATTTAATCTTATAAAAAGCATTCTAATATCTTTAGTGACCACTATACAGAATTTTATTCCTTAGAGAAGATAAGGAATGTCCTTGCAAACAAGAAAAATTAGATCGTGTTGTGCCAAGGCCTATGCTCTAAGTAGTTCAAGGTGACCAGTGTGCAGCTCTGATTGTTACATAAAACAATTTGCAAAGATCAGTGAAAATTAAACACAAATTGACAGCTTCTTCAAGAAAACAAGACCCAGTGAAAAGCCCCAAGGACTATGCTGAAGTCATGTCCAGTAAAGATAAAGAAAGTGAGACTAGACTCAGTAGTAGTCTAGCAGAGTAGTTGAGAGAAGACTCTCAGTCAGGTGCAAGAAGTATGACACTGATTATGTGGGTGATTGTGATGAGATTTGTTGCTAACACTGTATCTAAATGTTGCCAGTGCAGTGTGTGATATAAGCAGGTCTGAAGGGCTGTAACATAGACAGGGTCAGCTGGAAACAGGCAGGTTTGCAGAAAGCACAATTGCAAAGCAGCAAAGCACCCATGGAGCTCCATTAGGA
>JAYDZK010000086.1:1409678-1427206 GCA_034509185.1 Euphonia xanthogaster
TCAGCTGTTGCCATGGTAACGAGTGACCCTCCCAAATGTCCCAAACCCAGGGCACCCCTGATAGCAACACCAGGGGGTTAAAACAGAACTATAAATCTATAAAACTTCTCCTGATATATATCCATGATATTTGCCCTTTAATTGTAAGACTCAGCCATGGCACTGCTCATCCATCACACAGAGGATTTCTTCAGTGTGAGCCCTCAGTGAGGCTCCTGCAGGCCATGAGTCACTGCTGCCACGTTGCCATTATTATTATTTATTATTATTATTATTATCATTATCATTATCATTATCCTATTTTTATCACTTCTAGGAATCCTCCAGCAAGTCATGGGGTGGAACTCCCAGCCAGGAATGAGCCAGTGGTCCCTGAGCAGGGCTGGGTTTGTCAGCTGTGCTTCCCTTTGGCTGTGTGAGTTCATGGAGAGCTGCCTGGCTCCTGAGGGAGACAAGAACAGGCCGTGTCTCCAGCCCAGTGCTGGTCAGGCTATCCAATTACCCGGTAATTCATCTGGGAATTACTCGGTAATTGGGGAGATAATTACCAGGTAACCTGCGCCTACCTGCCCCAGATTCTGCCTGGGCAGTGTTTGCATGACATTGGCTGGGTAATTACAGAGCAGGTCACTGGCTGGGGGAGCTCGGGGAAATAAAGGGATGCCTGAAGTGTGACTAAGAGGAATGCAGAGTTAAAGCTCCGAGGAATACTGGATGTGTCATCTGCCTTGATTCCTGGCCAAATCCAAACCATTCCGCCCTGCCCTCTGAACCTGCCCCAGTGAAATCCACATTTCTTTCACCTGCACTTCAAAGAAGAATTTCTCTGTGGGGCTGTTGGTGGAGGGACCCACCCAGCCCTCATCACCAGAGGGACCTGCCTGCACCTCAGATAAAAACCCCACCCCAGAGAAAAACCCCACAGCTCCTGTCAGGCCCTCAGTGCAGCCCTGGTGCTGGTCTGAAAAGCCCTTCACAGCCTCTCACCTCCTCCTGATCAGCATCTGCGGTTCAGCATGTGAGAAGTAGCTACTCACTTCTCATAGTTTAGGAAGGTTTATTAAACTTTATCAAAAATACAACAGAAGACTGAATAAAGAAAAAAGGTTACAGCACTGGGAGCAAAAGATTTTCCCTGCATGTGTTCATCCCCCTCACCATGGAGGTTTTTTTCCTTTTTAACCCTTTAACCCCTCCCAAAGTTCTGTCCATCAACCCTTACTTTGCTGTCCAGTGGTGGAGATCCCTTCCTCAAATCCTGACTGGAGCTCAGATGTTCCACAGTGACAAGCCAGCCCTCCCAGGTGTCCCAACCCAGCTGGCCCGTGATAACCACGTGAGGGGGTACAACATAACTATAAATCTATAAAACTTTTCTTAACCTATATACGTGATATTTGTCCATTAATTGTGAGAGTCAATCATTGCATTACTCATCTGTCACAAGCAGAATCCCAGAACCACTGAGGCTGGAAAAGAGCTCCACGAGCACCAAGCCCAGCCTTGGACCAAATCCCCCCATGGGCACTGAGCCTGGCATGGGCTGCCACCTCTGCTTGGTTTCTGAGCCTCTCCAGGGCTGGTGACTCCAGCACTGCCCTGGGCAGCCCCTCCCAGTGCCCAACCACCCCTCCAGTGAAGATCTTCCTGCTGCTTGCTGGAGCCTCCAGCAGAGACTTCTGTGAGGTGCCCAACCACTGCCCTCCCCAAAGCTCCTCGGAATCACAGAGCCATGGAATGGTTTGGGTTGGAAGGAACCTGAAATCCCACCCAGTGCCACCCCTGCCATGGCAGGGACACCTCCCACTGTGCCAGGTGCTCCCAGCCCCAATGTCCAGCCTGGCCTTGGGCACTGCCAGGGATCCAGGGGCAGCCCCAGCTGCTCTGGGCAATGCTGGTAAAACCTGCTCAGATTTGGTGCAGAAATCGAGCAGCACAGGCAGCAGCTGAACTGACTCCTGGCCCCCTGTGCTTTTTGCCAGCCCAGATTTGTCTGTGGCTTTTTCTGGGTCAGCTTTGACCAATCTGAGGCAATGACCAGCACAGGGATGTCCTTCTTGCTTGTGCAAGAGCTTATCTGACAATAATAAACTCAATTTAATACACAGAAACACATTATCTAAATTTAACAGCCCCAACCATGAAGACTTATGGACTTTTCATTTCATGAAAGGGAGACTATAAAAATTATTTGCCACAAAAAAATACAGTCATGCCTTATCTGGGTGCTGATTCAGAAAAGCTGCTGTAGTCATGATGACTTTGAGAAACAGTTTGGATAGGATAATTTTCCTGAGTCAGCCTCTGCTCTGGATCCACACGCAATCACCACCATTTTAGAGGTGAATTTCAGGAGGAAGCTCTGCCCAGGCCAGCTGGTGTGACCCCAGCTCTCACCCCGGAATGCTCAGGGATGGTTCCTTCAGTCCCAAAGGAGCAGCTGGAGCTGCTGCACTCGGGGGATGTTCAGATCCTCACGGAGTCAGGGTGACAGCAGGGACCTGAGGGAACATGCCCCAAGGGGTTTGGGATCCCTCTGGAAAGGGCAGTGACAGCAGGATGATTCCCAGCCTGGGGAACGTGCTCCAAGGGGTTTGGGGTCCCTCTGGAAGGGCAGTGACAGCAGGATGATTCCCAGCCTGGGGAACGTGCCCCAAGGGGTTTGGGATCCCCCTGGAAGGGCTGTGACCGCCACTGAGGCACCTGGGGGGCACCAGTGTGGCCAGGGACAGTTGGGTGACAGGAACAGGCCAGTGCCCTCCCCACCTCCTGCATCTCCAGCAGGGAGCAGGGTGCTCCCAGGTGCTCCCAGATGGTCCCAGCAGTGTCCAGCACAACCAGGAGGGAGCTGGGAACTCCAGGCTTGGCCATGACAGGAAAAACACAAGAGGAGCCAGAAAGGCCAAGGAAGGGCACTGCAGAAGCAAAGCATCCACGTTTGCAAGCCTTGCTTTACTCTGTGTGTGTTCGTTTGTGTCTCTTCACTTTATTAAAAAAAAATTAAAAAATAAAAATTTTTATTTAAAAATTTATTTTAAAATATACTTTTATAGTTTACAGTTGTAGGTCACATGCTGAAGATGTCCAGTGGTCATTGGCACTCACCACATGTTGTTTCCACTGCCCCCCAAACCACCAAAGCTGCAAATGTTGCAGTGCCAAACTTTTCCTCAGTGGCCCCACAGCCCTCAGAAGTCAGTACTGAGTTCTGTACTAATAAAGATTTGCTATTAAAAGGTTGTACTACAATACAGTATTTTAATAACAAATTAAAGATTCATTCACTGACATTTGAGTAAGTTTATAAACCAAGTATTTCTCTGGGGGCCATTGATCAACTTCCTTTTATTCCAGATTTTTTTTCTGTGTTTTATTCCTGGATGTTTTTGTGTGTTTTACGTTTTCCTCATTCTCATTAGGAATTTTTTCTCCCTTAGAATGCCACCCCTTGAATAATCCTAGAAGTCCTGAGCAAAAGGTGTAAGTGGAAACAGAAATAAACCCCCAAACACCCTAATTGTTCAACTGACTCCGTTTTCGTGTAGTGGACAGGGGGAAAATCATGGTTATGATTTTTGGATGTGAAGTAGAAATATGTGCAGGGGAGAATGAATTCTGAAAGCAGAGCCAGCCACAATGAGGAATTTTCCACCACTTATTTTGAATGAATGATTTTTTTGTTTTGTTTTGTTGGAAATCTGTCATGGAATTTCTTCATCCAGTGCCCTGAATTGGAGATTTTCCTGTTATTGTCCCTTATCTCAGTCCCAGAAGTATGAAAAGAAATAAAAATATCTGAGACAGACGGGTTTGTTGGTTTTTTTTTCATTCTTTACCTTGAAAATGTTTCAGCTTGGCATTTCAGGGAGGCCAGGGGGTTTTCCTGGCAGAGCCAAAGGCATCCTGTGAGGCTCCAGGCTGGCAGGAGGGGGTTCAGTGTGCCTGCATAAAGCACATTTGCTCAGCCCTTTAAAGCCATGTGGCTCCCCCAGCCCTCCCCTTCCTGTCTGCTCTGCCCTTCACCTTTTCTCTGAGTTCCCAGGGCACTTTTAGAAAATCTTGGAGGGGCTGTTTTGGAGAGAATTTGCTGGTTTTGGAAATGTCCACAAGAGCAGAAACCACTTGATTTGAGGCAGCAAAGTGAGAGCAGACTTCAGGGACACAAGGACTTTGGGGACAGCCCTGGGAGGGGGCAGAGACTCTGAGCCTCCTCCTTCAAAAGCTTTGGGTTGTGCTTCAGGATGGGCCCAATCGGCCCTAAATCAGAATCATGGAATGGTTTGGGTTGGAAGGGACCTTAAAACTCATTTTATTCCATCCCAAACCATGAGCAGGGACACCTCCCACTGTCCCAGGCTGCTCCAAGCCCTGTCCAGCCTGGCCTTGGGCACTGCCTGGGATTCAGGGGCAGCCCCAGCTAATCTGGGCACCTGTGCCAGGACCTCTTCACCCTCACAGCAAAGAACTTCCTCCTTCTGAATTCTAATCTAATTTAATCTAATCTCTAATCTTTCTCCTCACCTCTAATATTGACCTACTTTATTTCACTTTGACTCCATTTCCCCTTGTCCTGTCAAATCCATCTCACTCAGCAGAAGCTGCCCAGCGTTAATCACCACAACGCCCTTGCCCTCAGGGTGTGGCCAACTCATTTCTGGTACTGATTTATTGGCATTTGAGAGCTGCAAATCCTTCTAAAATCCCTCCCTGGGAGGGAGGGGAGGCCCAGAGCAGCTGGGGCTGCCCCTGGATCCCTGGCAGTG
Organism: Euphonia xanthogaster; assembly: GCA_034509185.1. Classification (NCBI taxonomy): domain Eukaryota; kingdom Metazoa; phylum Chordata; class Aves; order Passeriformes; family Fringillidae; genus Euphonia; species Euphonia xanthogaster. The sequence continues at coordinate 1,414,442 of JAYDZK010000086.1, forward strand.
CCCAAGGCCAGGCTGGACACTGGGGCTGGGAGCATCTGGCACAGTGGGAGGTGTCCCTGGGGTGGAACTGGGTGATCTTTAAAGTCCTTGCCAGTGTTTTATTTTCTGAGACCCTCGTGGCAGGAAGGAAATGACACATCTGACTCCATGTTCTTAGAATGATAATTTATAATTTTATGATACTCTATTATATTAAATAATGCTATACTAAACTATATTAAAGGATACAGAAAGGATACTTACAGAAGGCTAAAAAGATAATAATGAAAACTCCTGACTCTCTTCAGAGTCTTGACACAGCCTGGCCCTGTTTGGCCAAAGTGTGAAAACAATTCACATTAAAAACCAGTGAAACAATCACCTGTGGGTTAACAATCTCCAAACACATTCCAGAGCAGCAAAACACAGGAGAAGCAAATCAGATAATTATTGTTTTCATTTTTCTCCGAGGCTTCTCATCTTCCCAGGAGAAGAATTCTGGGAAAAGGGATTTTTTGGAAAATATGACAGTGACATTCCAGTCCAAACCATTCTGTGGATTTTGAGTTTTCTTGGAGCAGCTGAACCTGCTGTGCGTGAGGATCTTCACCTGGAGCTGAGGTGCTCAGTGAGACCCTGCCCCTCCTGAGGGCTGAGCCCGGGGCTTCTCTGGGGGGTGGAATTTGCTCCTGTGTTTGATTCCTGCCCAGGCTGCTCTGCTGGCCCAGCAGCTCCAGACTCCTGCGTGCTGAGCACACTTTTGTACCTTTGTCCTCCTCTGGAAAGTTGTTCCTTCTTCCCAGGGAGCCAGAGCCTCCTCAGGCATCCCCAGGCTGGGAATGTTGGTGCTCACCAGGCTCTGAAGTGTTTTCTCAGCTCCATTCAGACATGAACAATGCTCAGGGCAGACATTTCGATCATCTGTGTTTGCAGACACCAGGAGACATTTTCCTGCCTGGGCTGGGGAGCCCTGGCTCCTTATCAGGCAAGCCCAGGCATGGAAAAACAATCCCATCCCTGGTGCAGTTCCCTTGCTGGGGGAAGAAGACACCTTTGCAAAGTGCACAGCAGCTGGCAAAGAGCCCACCCTGCACCCCAGGGGCCTGTGCAGAGCTGTCCTTGTCACTGAGGATGGTGACTTTTAGAATATTTCCCAAAAAAGAACTCTTATCCCAGGCAGGATTTGCTGATAATTGCCAGCCAAATCTTCACTCAGCTCCTCTTCATTCACATGCAGCATTTGATCAAGTGGTTTCTGCTAAAGTTAATGATACTTTTGCCTTAATTAAGACCTAAATGAGGACTTCAACTGGTCTTGTTGTGGTTAATCTCTACATGGCACTGTGGCTTTGTGGGATGTTTGGCAGTGAAGCTGCAAAATCCTGCTGGGAGTGAGTGCAGTGATCCAGCCCTGGGAAGAGGAGGGGAGAGAAGGACAAAATACAGACTGGGGTAAAGTTTTCAAATTTCTGGGCGCACCTGCACACTAAGGTGAAGGCAAGGTGAATCCTGAGTTACCCCTGAGGGATCCACGTGGTTCTTCTGTATTAAGATGCTCAGCAAAGAAAAGTATAGAATGCACTGTAACCAAACCCAAAGGGTCTCCAGGGCTGCCTGCAGCTGGAGCTGGCAGCTGGAGGCACAGGCTCTGTCACCCACGACCCTGGGCTGCTGTAACACCTTGGATGTAACAAACTCCAATTTGGAGAGCTGCCTGGAGCCCCACATCCCTCATTCAGGCTCTTACTGTCTACCATGATGAGAGTTAAACAATCACACAAATCCTTGGTGAAAACATCCCTGTGAGCTGTGTGTCTGTGCACAACCCCTGGGAGCTCCTTCACCCTCAGCAGAGCTGTGACTGGCGGCTCAGCATCTCCTCTGCCCCACTTGGCAGGCTCCTGGTGCTCTCCTTGCTTTCCTTTTTGAAACCCTCCCTCACGTTTCCAAGTGAAATCTCTCCTAAGGAAACAATTGAGAATCGAGGCTGCGGTGCCAGAAATCACAGAGCCCTTGGAGCTGATGCACAGGCAGGAATGAGAGTCCTCCCTCCAGCCCTCCTTCTCGGGCATCACCTCCTGGAGGGGACCCAAATCCTTGTCACAGCAGCCAGAGAGCGAGGCCAGGGCTGCTCCAGCCACCAGCAGGGTCAGAGAGGAGCTGGCAGAGCAGGGATCCAGCACAGCAGCTCCACAAGCTCATCAGCCTGAGAGAGGGAAGCCAGCAGGAAACACGGGGGAAAGGCCAAAAAATACAGCAGTGCTGAGTGGGAGGAAACTGCTTGGAAAGGAGAAATGCAGGGCTGGAGGAACGTGCCCAGTGGCCTCCACGACCCCAGAGCTGCAGGAAGCACTGTCTGGCCAAGCCCTCTGTCCCTGGAGAGCCCAACCAGGGCTCCTGTGGGAGCTCAGGGCTGGCTGGGAGCAGCTCCTGCCCTGCCCTGGGCTCTGTCCCTGCAGGAGCTGGGGGCTGGCAGTGCCCAGCACCCCCAGAACCCACACTGCTGGTGGATCAACATGTCCTGGGTGACAGCCATGGCCTGGGGACAGCTGTGGGACAGGAAAGGGACAAAAACCCAGGACAGCAGCACATCCCTGAGCACAGCTGCTCCCCAGGCTGCTCTGGCCTCTGCAGAGAGCTCCTGCCCTGGGGTAGTGCTGGTTCCATTCCTGCTCTGCACAGGGGGTGCTGGAACCCAGAGCTGGCACCCCACTGGGGGCACGACCTCTGGGGGCTGGTGGTGACACTTGACAGGGACCAGGCTGATCTGGAAAACACAGACAGGGAACAGCTCTGGGGTGTGCAAGACCCAAATGGGGGATGGGATGAGGAAGGCAAGGCAAGGCAAGGCAAGGGAAGAGGAAGAGAAGAGAAAAAGAAGGAGAAAGAGAAGGAGAAAAAGAGAAGGAGAAAAAGAGAAGAGGATTTCACTTAGAATGTACATCTAATATCAGAGAAGAGAGAAATTTCACTTGGAATGATAATCTAATACCAGGTCAGTGCTTGTGGCCCTAACAAGCATTTGCTTTCCAACACCCTTCACTCCATCAGGCAGGAGAGAAACAGGGCCCAGAGTGGGTGGAACTGGGAATGGGACCAAGCTGGAGCAGGCACAAGGCACAGCTTTATATGGAGAAAGGAACTTCATGACTTTAGCTAAAACAATTATGGACCTAGAATTTTGGAAAACCACTTTGATTTAAGCTCAGGCATTGCCCAGAGAGCAGGAAGGACCTCAGGGCAGAAGTTCAGAAATTATGCCCTAAATCTTCATTGTGACCTCCCCATGGAGGAGGAGGCCACACCCAGGGCAGTACCTGCAGGTCCTGGGGACACAAAAATGCAGATATTTTCTTTTTCCAGCCCTGCTGGGACTCTGGATCCCCAGGACAGTTCATGTCACTTACCTGGGACACACCGAGCCACTCGGGAACCCCTTTGGCTGGGTGAGAGAGAGAGGGAGGGAGGCAGCATCAGCAGAGCCCCAGCCCCCTGCCCAGGCTCCCCTGCCCCTTTTCTGAGCTGGCAGCTTCAGGAGCTCATGCCCAGCACCCCTGGAAGCATTTCCCTGAGTGTGGGAAGGCACAGTCCCATTTCCAGCACAGCAGCCAGGTCCCAGTCAGTGACAGGACCCTGTTGGGGTGGTGCCTCCCAGCCCTGCTGCTCTCCTCGCCCCAGGAGCTCTTGTTTGTCTCTTCTGATGCCAAGACTCAGCCCATGGGCTGCTCTCAGCCCTCTCGGTGCTGGTCCATCAATGAGGGAGCTCCAAGGTAGGCAGAGATTCATTCATGACCCTTCCCCAGCCCAGCTGCTGCTGGCAGGGCTGGGAGCAGGGGCAGCTCCCAGGGGAGGACACAGCTGGCCAAGGTTTGGGAGCACGAGGAGTGTGGGACCTTGGAAAAGCCTCTGTGTGTCCTGCTTCTCTGAAAGGTGCAGGGGTTTCCTGGATTTCAGCAGGCACTACCTGGGTGGGAGAGCCAAATCTGAAGGCTTTGGATACAAATTTCTTCTGCCAGATCTTGTGGAGAGCCTCCATATTTCCCAAAGCACTGTCCATGAACAAGGAGCTCCACGGCCCCTCGGGTTCTTCCTCCTTCTCTGCAAGGCATGGAACAGAAATCACTTTGTTTTCTCACCACATTTAAGCCTCGTTCCCCCTCAGCTTCCTGCTTGTTCAGACTGTTCCCTCTTTATCTCCCGAGACAATCTCCATTGCCTTTGTTTGGCTTCCAGAAAATCCCTGCTCTAACCAGGCAGGAGGAAAAGCAAATTCAGCGGCTTCCTCTCACAAAGGAGGAGTTTGGAGGAGGCAAAGCCAAGGGCAAGGCAGCTCTGGGGAGTTTTGCTCACACCACGAACCACAGGAGAAGCAAGTGCTCAAACCCACCTGTGCTGCATCCGGAATGTTCTGTGGGGTGGGAGGGGGGAATCACACCCAGGAGAGGCTGCCTTGGCCATGTGCAGAAGCAATGGAAGCTTGTGGGGTTTTTAGGAGAATAATTTCTTTGTTGGTTCTTCCGAGTGGCTCTGAGCAGCCCCAAAGACACTCAGAGGTGACCCCAGGAGTTCCCATCCTCACCAGCCCCCTCGGGGTAGAAATCAGGAGAGCCTGGGATCCCTCCTGACTGCTGGCCCCTCGTTTATTGGGGTGATTAATTCCCAGAGCTGTGTGGCCATTTCACCCTGGAGCCAGCAGGGTTCTCCCAGACTGCCTGGGCATGGCTGGGGTAGCCCAGAGCAGGTGGCACCCCCAGAGCTGTCCCCTGGCTCACCTGGGCTGAGCACAGGTACCTGTGTGGGTGCACAACCTCTGTGAGCTGGTCGTGACACCTCCCAGGGACCTGTCTGCAAAACCTGACCTGGGAAATAGACAGGGAGAGGCTCTGGGGGGGGGAAGGAAAGGGGAAAGGAAAGGGGAAAGGGGAAAGGAAAGGGGAAAGGGAAAGGGAAGGGGAAAGGGAAGGGGAAAGGGAAGTCCTTCCCTGTTGCTCCAGGCTCTCATTGTCCATGTTTGCCCCTCGCCTTCATCTCGTTTCTCCTTGTCCCTGACTCCCAGTGCTCTCCTCTTGCCCACCCTCTCCAGGGACAGCCCATCTGTTGTATTGCACCCATCCTTTAACCCCATCTGGTCCGCCAGGAGCCCTTCATGTCCTCATCCATGGAAAGGGCTGGGTTAGTGGTGGGGAGGGATCTCCAGGCCAGGGAAGAGCAGCAGGCAGGATCTCCAGGTCAGGGAAGAGCAGCAGGCAGGATCTCCAGGTCAGGGAAGAGCAGCAGGCAGGATCTCCAGGGTTGGAGGAGCAGTGGGCAGGATCTCCAGGGTTGGAGGAGCGGCAGGCAGGATCTCCAGGGTTGGAGGAGCAGTGGGCAGGATCTCCATGAATGAGAGGAGCAGCAGGCAGGATCTCCAGGGCTGGAGGAGCTGCAGGCAGGATCTCCATGAATGAGAGGAGCAGTGGGCAGGATCTCCAGGGTTGCCTCATGGAGGGCTGGCAGGAGCGTGGCGGGCAGGGAGAGGTGCGGGGGTGTTTTGATATTTTAATTATTTTTCTGTTTTCCTCCTAATTACCGCCACGTGCCCGGTGCTTTCGTGAGAGATTCATTAACTCTGTGCTTTAATCCAAATAAACCATCACCTCCTTCTGCCCCTCCCTGGACCCTGACACCTTTTTATCCTTGAGAATTCCTCAGGCAGGAGCAGCTCAAGCCCCTCAGCTCCTGGGGGAGGCTGCCCTGGCTGTGGCTCCCCTCTTAGCCCAAAGGGAAGAAATAATGATGGAATTTACCAGAGTCAAATGTGCTGAGGGATGTGAAAGGAGACACTCTGTAATATGGAAGCAGAACGGGGCAAAATTACCATCTTAATTGAATTAATGTTGTCAATTACAGGCAGAGCCTGTGTTGCTCAGCAGGAGCGCTCTGGGAGAGAAGGAAAGACAAATTATCTGCAAACTCTTTATTTTGTCTTTGTAAATTACCACCCCAAGGTACGTAATTGAATCTCTAGTCCTGATCAGTGAACATTGTTCAGGGAGTGAATTAAGGGAAGGCCCTAAAGGCCTGCTCTGTTTTGTCCCAATTAACACAACCACCAAATTTCTTCTCTTTTTTTTTTTTTTTTTCCAGTTTTTTTTAAATGACTACACGGTGAAGAGTTAAGTTGGAGATGAGAACCTGGGTTTAAATAATTTAATTTCTGCCTGAAGAAATAAATTAAATAATTGAATTTCTGTGTTGGGTGTGTGGATGCCACTGTGCAGGCTGTGCCACCCCTCTGAGCACCAGCAAAATGGGACAGAGCAGCTGAGAGCCCTGTTGGGAGCGTGGAACCCCCTGGTGTCTCCCATGGGGGGGTCCTGCTGTGTCCCCATGTGGAGGGGAGGTCACAGGGACAAAGCCTCGTCCCTGGTGGAGGATGGGACACTCCACACTGTTACCATCATATTTTCTGGAAGAATTTTTTGCCAGGATTTCTCTTTTGGGAAGCTGAGAAGCCTCAGAGAAAAAGGAAAACAATATTATTTCATTTGTTTTTTCTATGTTTTGTTGCTTTGGAAGGTGTTTGGAGATTGTTTATCCAACAGGTGATTGTTTCATTGGTTTCATGTGAATTGTTTTTACTTATTGGCCAATCAGGGGCCAAGCTGTGTTGGGGTCTGGAGAGAGTCATGAGTTTTTATTAGTATTTTTCTAACTTTTTGTTTGTATTCTTTAGTATAGTTTAGTACAGTATTTTTTAATATAATATTGATCATAAAATAATAAATTAGCCTTTTAAGAACATGAAGTCAGATTCATCATTCCTCCCTTCAAGGGGGGGTCCCAGAAAATACCACCCCACACCAGGGTGCTGCTGCAAAATCACCTGGAGGGTGGAAGAGCTGATCTTGGCTGAGCTCTGTGGAGTTGGGTACTGCTGGTATTGAGAGTTTTGTGCAATAAAAACACAGAGGGGACAGAGCTGTGCCTCCCTCTGAGCCAGTGTCAGGGACAGACACCAGCCCTGAGAGTGGGGATGTGCCCTGTCCACTTCTGGCTCTCCTCACATGTGAGAAATGTAGGCAGTGCTTGGTTCAGAGTGACCAATTTAGAGAAAATTCCCAAAAGAACACTCCAGCTTGATCAGTCCTTTTGATTTTACTGCATAAATTTGTGTGTTCCAGGAATATTTTCAAGCCTTTGAGTCTGTTCTCTTATTTAGTAAAGAAAGGAAGCAGCCACAGGTGAGTTTTCCTGCATGGATTGCACCTTCAGCCTCTGGAATGCTTTAAGTTTATTGAGGTTTTTAAATGCAGTGTTTCAACTGGAAGAGGGGAAATTTGGGTTATGAACAGGGGAGAAATCCTTCCCTGGGAGGGTGGGGAGGGGCTGGGCTGGAATTGCCAGAGCAGCTGGGGCTGCCCCTGGATCCCTGGCAGTGCCCAAGGCCAGGCTGGACACTGGGGCTGGGAGCACCTGGGGCAGTGGGAGGTGTCCCTGCCATGGCAGGGGTGGGGTGGGATGGGCCAGCCAAACCATTCTATATCTCCATGATTTTTATCTGCAATTTTGTTGTATCCGTGTTTTTTCCCCTCTTTCCTATGCTGCTTTTTGCATCCTGTACCAACAGTTACACACCAGGGAACGGCTTTACCTAAAACATTTCTCATCCCTCCATGCTCCTGCCTGGCTGGTGATCCTGCAGATTTATTATCATTTCCACATTCCCCCCGTTCCCACTTTCTCCCCAGTCCTTGTCTTCATTCCAGCCAGTTTGTCAGAACCCTTTGGAACATTCCCCCCAACTCCAGGTTTCCGTGGTCAGTCAGATCCACGTGGCACAGCTGCGGGAGATCCTTCTCTGGCTGCTCCTCCTCCCATGGGGTGAGACCCAAAACTTCCATACCCTTCTCCGTCTCAGGAAAGCTGGGATAATGATAAGCCAGAACTTTGCTCTTTTCCCACAGTCCAGGAGCACTTCCCTGGGATGTGCTCCCTTCCTCAGAGTCACCGGGACGTTTCTGATGGAAGAACCCTGTAGCCTGAATAACTGAGGGACAGCCCAGGAGCTTTTCAGGAGCCGAATGGAAGAATCGCCTGGGGAAGCCCCACCCCGAGCGACGGCAGGGCTGTAATCACCCCACAGTGAGAGCAGCCTGGCGAGGGCTTGGGCTGGAGCAGCAGGAGCTGATGGGGCAGCTGCTACATTCCCCTCATCCCCCTCATCCCCTCCATCCCCCTCATCCCGCTCCCCTCTCCCTGCCCTGCTTCCCGCAGCGCTGCCTGTCAGGAGCATGGCTCTGGTTAAAGCCACTTCAGCGCATTCCCAGACAAAAACTGAGCTCAATCCACGTCTGTGAGGAGTCCCACGTGGGCAGGGAATGTGAGCAGGGAACAGGGAAGGTGTGCAGGGATCAGGGAACAGGAACAGGGATTATGTGCAGGGAACTGGGAATGTGTCCAGGGAACGTTTACAGGGAAGGATGCAAGCAGGAAATCAGGAATTCCGTGCCATTCCTGCCCCCGCAGGAGGTGTGGAAATCCAAACCCCACCGAGTGTTCCAGCCTCAGCTCCCAGCCCAGGAAGGAGGCCCCAGGTGGAGCTGGATTATCTTGGAGGAGGGAATGTTCATCCCTGGGGTATCTGCACCGCCCGACTGGTTCTTCAGCTGGGAGTGTTCTCTGAGAGCCATGGAATTGCTGGGCTTGGAAAAGGCCTCCAGGATCCTCAAATCCAATCTCATCCCAGCCCAACCATGGTCACCACCAATCCATGGCCCCAAGGACACATCCACAGGTTTTTGAGCACTTCCAGGGATGGGGACTCCCTCCAGCAAGGCCTGACCACACTTCTAGGAAAGAAACTGTTCCTTAAATCCAACCTGAACTTCCCCTGGCCTGGCCCTGCTGGGGTCATCTTTTTGTCCTAAGAGATTGGGAATGAAATTTCCTGATCCTGCTTCACTTCGTGCCCTCAGAGACCTCCCATGCAAACACCAGCAGCAGGGATCCACCTTTCTATGCATTAATGAAGATTTTTTTGAGAAAAATAAGAATTAAGAAGGTGTGAGGGGAGTGACCTTATTACTTCCTGACTGTTGAATCCATAGAGTTTTAGTACCACCTTTCAGAACTCCATGTTTTCTCCTGGGGTGATGCTGTGGATTCAACAATCTGAAATTGAACAAAACCCAGAATATGCAGTACTGACACCAAACCGAGCACAAACAGGGCAGCAAATTCCTGCAGGATTTAAACCCATCTAGGTCAGTCCTAGTGCCACGAGAAGAGAAAATTCCTCACCTGCACAAGGTGTTCCAGTCAAAGAAATGATTAAGAGCAGAATAATTCTCCCCCACCCCACCCCACAGGGACGGTTATATTTGGTTCTGCCTTTCTTTGCCTGTTTTGCCTCAAATTACAGGAGATGGCTGGGGGGGATTTCCTTCCCTTTGTTTCCCAGCTGTGCTGAGTTCAAAACTGCTGCACTTGCAAAGCTCACCCAGAAACTAGAAAAGTGGGGTTTTCAGTCCTTGAAGAGAAACTTTTTGAGTTTTTCATCAATTGAACCTCGCAATAACTGAGATATCAACCATTAACAAGGCTAAAAACTTCCCCAAATGTCACCCAAAACCCCAGTTCAGGACTGCGAAATTCCAGCTGCCAGGGCTGGGCTTAAAGATGACATTGCCGTGCTAAAGCCTCAGGAATCAGGACTTCTGTGATGTTTTGTGGGAGATGAATGAAGAGGAGTAGATGAGGGATTTTGGGGGGGGGTTTGCACTCAGAGTTCCCCAGAAAAAAAAAACCCAGACAGAAAGATCTACTTCTGGCTGTAAACAAAGCAGTGTTAACTGCAGGGCTGTCGGAAAAGAGAAGGAAATGACATTGTGGGGCTGGTTTTACAACCAGGGTTTGGTTGGAACAACCTTGGGAAATCACAGGGAATATCAAATATCCACAGCAACTGGGACTGACATGAAATACTGAAGTCACTAAGGGGTATCAATACAGGGCAAACCTGTAGGGAATAATGTGCTCTGACTCCATGATGCAGAAGGCTGAACAAATGCTTTATTAAGCTAGGTTATATTACTATACTATAGTAAAGAGATACTATACTAAAAAAAATATTACAGAAAAACCCGTGACTGTCTGAGACAGTCATGACACAGCTTTGACCCAACTGGCCAATCAATCCAAACAACCATCAGCAGAATCCAATTAACAAACCACTCTTGGTAAACAAACTCCATAACACATTCCACATGTGCCAAACAACAGGAGCAGCAAGTAGAGATAAGAATTGTTTTCTCACTGCCTTCCCCAGGAAAAATCCTGGGAGAGAGAATTATGTCTCTCTCTGTTCAGAGAATGTGAGTACCACAAAGGGGGGTTTTAGTAAGACCCAGACATGGAGAGTGTTTTAAGGAATAAGGGCTAGAGCAAAGAGAGCACCTACACAAAGAGAGATGGGCCATCCCTGCAAATCCAGGTGGGATTTCCTAATGAGGAATTCCACACTGATGCAACAGAGGCACTTCTCATCCTCCTGTGGGGAAGTAGCAGTTCAGCAGCTGCTCTGGGCACAGAGGATGTGGAATCCTGGAATGGTTTGAGTTGGAAGGGACCTCAAACTCCTCCTTTCCCACCCCTGCCATTTCCTGATGCCCAGAGAGGAAAGAAATGCCTCACTCTGGAGCAGAAAAGCTGGGACAGCCACTGGAGTCACCTCATTCCATCAACTCCAGTACTGGGTAAGAGAGGCAGCCACAGGTGTGGCTGCAGCTCTCTTCACAGAGAGCAGCAGGCACAACTTTCCCAAGGATTTTTCCTAGGGAAAGGCAGTGAGAAACCTCAGAGAAGAAGAGAAAACAATTCTTATCTCTACTCACTGCTCCTGTTGTTTGGCACATGTGAAATGTGTTATGGAGATTATTTACCAAAGAAGGGATTTGTTAATTGGACTCTGCTGAGAGTTGTTTGTTTGATTGACCAACTGGATCAAAGCTGTGTCGTGACTGTCTGGTAAAGGTCACGGGTTTTTCTTCAGAATCTCTTTAGTATAGTATAGTATTGTTGTAATATAGTATAGCTTAATAAAGCATTTGTTCAGCCTTCTGCAATCATGGAGTCAGAGAGCATTATTCCCTATGTTGGGGTCACCCTGCATCGATACACAGGCACAAAGATTGATGTTGAAAAGGACTCTCCACTTTCTCTTTTCCCCCTGCATAATGGAATAAAGATGTTTTTATTCTGATTGTAATTATTATTTTTCAGCCAGGGTGCAAATGGTGACAGCGTGTCAGATTATATTTTTTCCTAATTTAGAGTAAGAGTGTAGCCACTTAGAGATGGCTTACAGTGTATTGTAATTAGGAAGCAGTTGGCTTCTGATTGTGATGGTGTGAATTATAACATCTGTATTGTCTCACCCTTCTCATGAGACTGAAAATGGAATTAAAGTTTTAAAATGCCTCTCAGTTGCCCCATCTCTGGGTCAGAAAAGGGCTTAATCTGAAAAAAGAGCTCCTGCAAAAATAAAATCTCTGTGTTTGAGTGCCAGAACAAACCAGCCCTGAGTGCAAACTGAGCCTCCTCAGCTTCTCCCACAGGAAAAGCTGGCTCAAGTAAAAGCTTTCCTCCCATTTGCCATCCTCACACTGCAGTGGGTTGGTATTTCCCTCCCTGGAGGTGGCAGGTGGGCCCCTGCAGTGGCAGGAGGTGACAGTCCCAGCTCCTGAACCCTCTGCCTGCTGCTCCTCCCGGCTCCGGGCTGACCCCATTGTGGCCGGCCAGGAATCACGGGCAGATCCTAAAGCTGCATCCGTCCCCTTGGCAATGGCTTCCCGTGCTCCTGGACGGGTGGGACGGGGCTGGGAAGGACAGGGGATGGCAGAGCTTACACTGAGCCACAGCTGGGATGTGACACCCCTGTCACCCCTCTGTGCCCCCCACAGGGCAGCTCTGCCCAGCGCTCTTCCCCCAGAGCTGCATGTGGGGCTGCCCAGCACCCTGGAGGTGGCTCGGGAGACCTGGGGGAAATTTGGGGACATCCTGGAGGTATTTGGGACACTCCAGAGGTGTTTTGGACACTCTGAAGTTGTCAGGGACACTCTGGAGCATTGCTCCTCCGCTCCAGCCAAGCAGCTGAAACAATTCTTCTCCTTCCAAGGGGGATTCAAATAAATGCCCAAGTCACTCATGATGGAATCGTGAATTGTCCTGAACCCGTGCTGGAGTTCCCCAGCTCCCACTGCCTTCTTGTATTGCCATGGCCATTCGTGTCCTTAGCTGCAGAAAATCCCATTTCACCACTGGGCTGTTCCTGGAGGACTGGGAGAAGGATTTGCTGCTTTGCTTTAGGGTTAAAGCCCCACTTTTCTGCCATCAATCCTTAATTACTGCTGTTAGAGGAGCAGCAGGGATTGAGCAGCGCTGCTTCAGAGAGTTTATCTGCAGATAAAACCCCAGCAGTGCTTTTAGGAGAAAGGGCCAGACAGGATCTCTGTGACACTGAATTTAATGGGAAGAAATCCCATTTTATTTGGGTAACACATTGTTTTCCTCAAAGCTGTTTGGGTGTAGCTTCTGCAGCTTTGTCCTGCATTGCCACACAAATTATATTCTATTTGCCATCTGCATGGCAGCTGGCTCCTGTTCCGTGGGCAGTTTTCCTTATCTCTTCCACACCCACTCCTCCCTCTGGGAGACACCTGCTGATAAGAGGCCATTGAATGTCCCTGCATGGCTGATAAGAACTACAGCATCCCACTGGGAGATGTGAGCCCAGAGGGAGGAGCC
>JAYDZK010000086.1:1522608-1538445 GCA_034509185.1 Euphonia xanthogaster
CAGCAGGAGGCAGGGAGAGGGGACGGGGGGGAAACTGGGAAAGTCAAGACAGGATGTTGCTACACACTGTAACACAGAGGGTGAAATCAAATTAGCTCTGCAAGGCTCACGAGCTCCAAGGTGGGGAATGGCATCCAGAAGGGCAAAGGGCACAGTGAAGTGGGGCAACGCAGTGATGGTGAGGATGAGGAGGAAGCAGTGGTGCAGCTGGGAACCTTGGGGACAACGTGAAGTCCCCATGGCTGTGCCCTCATCCCCGGGGGTGCAGGATGCTGCCAGGGCGTGACACAGCCGAGCATGGCGCTGCCCTGGTGCCCACACGGCTCTGACTGAGTCAGCCTGACAGCAGAGCAGTAACAGACTCAGACATCACATTTAAATGCCCATAAATTTGGAAACAGAGCCAGAGCTCTTTAATCTTGGTTCATTTTTTCATTTGTAACGAGATAACAAAGGAAGCCAAGCACGAGCTCGAGTCATGAATTATTTAGGGAAGGCACATCCATCTCTGGTGGTTTGGGGTTTGCTCTGCCATGCTGGGGTGTGCAGGGTGAGCAGCCCCTGGCCAAGGCCAGCTGGGTGCTGGGTGTCCCCATCAGGGTGTGATGCCCTGTGGGCACTGGGGAGGTTCATTCCAGCCCCAATGGGCACGGGGAGGTCCCAGGCTCGGTGGCCTCCAGGATGGCTCAGAGGGCTCATGCACAGCCCCTCTCATCTTTTCATGGCAGGGGTTTTTCCTTGTGGGAAGGGTGGGTTTTATCCCCACACACACTCCCAGAACAGGATATTTAGCAAACGCTTGCCTTAATGCAGAGATCAGAAATCAGAGCAAGATAATCTCAGCATGAGCCATCCCTCAAGCACAGCTGGGGCCTAGAGGCACATGGAATGAGGGACTCCAGTGTCCCCTGGCTGGTTGTGGGGCCAGAGCCCTCTGTCCTGGCTCCAGGCACGGCACAGCCCTGCAGAGGAGGCTGTGCCAGCACCAGGGCAGAGGAGCTGAAGGGGGGAAGCTTTTCCACCCTGCTCAGAGCCTGGTGAGAAGGATGGAGGCTCCTGAGCAGCCTGGAGCACCAATTTCACGGAAATCCATTTATCTCTCCTTCCTGCAACCCTCACGACATGAATAAATGATGATTGCAGAAGTGATGAACCTGCCCCTGTTTAGGTGTGAAATGAATGTTTACAGGCACAGAATAAATCAAGTATCCCACGGGCGAGCAGCGGGATATTAAACCAAACACCTTTGTGTGCTCAGCCCTTACTGGGAGAGGCCAAGGGTTTGAAGCCTGGCCAGGTATTGCCACCAGCCCCAGCGTGGCAGTGCCAAGCTCTGGAAGATCCCAGAGGATGAGGGGATGAGCAGCTTTCCTCCCTCTTCCCCTTCTGTCTGAACCAGCACCTCTCTCCCCGCCCAGAGCCACAATCTGCACAGCCTCCAAGAAGTCAGGAATACAATGCAAATTCGTGAAGGATTGGCAAGAAATTGTGTGTGTGCTGCTTGCCTGTCAGCATGCAGAGTACTTCTAATCTTGTCACATAAATAATACGATTATGTAAAATATCAAACAGTTGGAATAAACTTAAAAGCCGCAATGTTCTAGTCACAGACTTAATAGATGGGGGGGGGAGAAAGGAAAACAACAAAAAAAAAAAGTAAAATCCCTTTTTACTCTGGAGCATGAAGGGGAAATGGCTCCTCTCTGAAATCCTGGAGCCTCCCAGGGGATGAGGAGGTGGGAGCTGCTTGGGGAGGCAGAGCTGCTCCTTGGGGCAGCTGGACCCAGCCTCATCTGGGCAGGACTGATGGGAGCAGGGACAGCAGAGCTGTGCTCGGGAGGAGCCTCTGCCAAGGTCACCGAGGACCCTGGGGACAGAGCTGGTGTACCCTGCTCACCATTTTGCTTTTCCCCTCTGACACCTCTGCTGTGGTGCAGCTGGCACAGGGCACCCCCTCCAACCATGGGGATTGTCCAGGTGAGAGGAGAACACTGACGCAGGAAACTGAGTGGAAAACAATCATCTAGGAAACTGAGAGGCCAACACTGCTCCAGGAAACTGAGAGAAGACTGATCCTGGAAATTGAGAGGGAAACACTGATCCAGGAAACTGAGAGGAGAATACTGATCTAGGACATTGAGAGGAAAACACTGCTCCAGGAAACTGAGAGGGAAACACTGATCTGGGAAATTGAGAGAACGATGGCCCAGGAAAACGAGAGGAGAACACAGATCCAGGAAATTGAGAGGAGAACACAGATCCAGGAAACTGAGAGGAGAATACTGATCCTGGAAATTGAGAGGAAAACATTGATCTAGGAAACTGAGAAGAAAACATTGATCTATGACATTGAGAGGAGAACACTGCTGCAGAACACTGAGAGGAAAACACAGATCCAGAAAACTGAGAGGAAAACCCAGCTCCAGGTGCCTGCTGCACACCCATCCCGCAGCCAGCACCCAGCACCCAGCCCGGGCCGGGAGCGGCGCAGGCACAGGGAGGGAGGCAGGGCTGAGCTCCGGGAGCGCATTCCCCTCCCGGCTCCGCATCGCTCTGCATCGCTAATGCCGTCCTCTGTTTGTACCGCCCGCAGTGGTGCCGGCACCGCCGCAGGATGAGAGAGGAGGCTGCGGTGCCCAGGGAGCCGCCGCCGGGATTTTGCTACTGGCCCCGAGATCAAGAGCGGCATGAAAAGCCAGAGTGCCTTTGTTAGAGCTCACTAAAGAGCCCAGGCTGATTGAGATGGAAAACAAAATCCTCTGCTCATCCCCTGCACAGGCTCATGGACAGCACAGCCTGAGTGCACTGACATGATTTATGGCCATGACCCCTCAAATCCAGCTGGGAGCTGAAGCCAGAGCAACCTCAGAGCTTCATCCATCGTCTCCCTGTGGAATACACCTTGGTCTTCCTCCAGAGCCCTGGAACAGGCTCCCCAGGCAATGGGCATGGCCCCAAGGCTGCCAGAGCTCCAGGGATGCCCAGGGTGGGGTTGGTGGGGGTCTGGGCAGGGTTTGGGTTTGGGATCCAAATCCACCTCAGCCCATTCCATGATTCTGTGAGAGTGAGGGATGGGGGAGATGAAGGATGGGGGAGAAACTCGGACAGCACTGCAGGGATGGCCAGGGTGGGGTTGTTGGGGGGTCTGGGCAGGGCCTGGGGCTGGATGAACAAGAAAGCAATGCACACAATAACACCAAAAGATTCCTGCAACGTTTATATGAGACTTTATCACGAATTCATCATGTGATCTGAACAACAGCCTAAAAAAGGTTTCATTGCAAAAATGTAAGAGTTAGAACTTTTGCATTAAATTTGACAAAAAATATAATGGGTGGGAGACCATCAGAAAGATTCATTCAGCCTGAAAATACAGCCAAACACTTTAGGATGAGGATTTCATTGTTCCTACATGTCTTCAGAGCCCCTGGAAGCCATGGAAGCCCTGGAAGCCAAGGGCTCCTCCATGACCAGCCACAGACCAGGCTCTGCCTGGCAAGGTCTGCCCTGCAAACCCTGCCCTGCCAGCCCTCAGTGCCCCCAGCACTCCCAGAGCCTCCAGGGAAGGTGCTGGGGTGGGGACAGATGAGATGAGGCTTTTGGGCAGGGAGGAGCATCCCTGTCTGCTGGAACATCCCTGCCCCGCTGCCACGCTGTGCCCCTGCTCCCTGCTGCATCTCCCCCACATTCATCACCAACACTGATCTGCTTTTTCCAGACCTTGAGAAGTTTTGGAGGCCTTGGGCTAAGGGATAAGCCCTGCTGTGCTCAGCCCAGCTCTGAAGATCTCTCTGGGGGCACAGCTGGGTGCCAGGCGGGCAGGGACACGTGGCTGAGGCCGGTGGGGCCAGGGCCATGCCCGTGGAGCAGTGCCAGGCTGCAGCTGTGTGCCCTGCCCGGGGCACTGAGGCACTCACACTCTGAGCTGCCCTTTCTGCTCAGCAGAGCAGCTGTGACAGCCGAGCTGAGCTGCGGGCAGGGCTCCTGCTGCTGCCACTGCCCAGCTCCGAGAGGGACACAGGCACTTCCCTGGCACTGTCCCTGCCCTGCCTCCCTCCAGCCTGTCTGTTCTGGCTGGGGAGAGTGTCAAGGCCACTGCACAGAGCTGCCAATTTAATGAAAGAAAGAGCTCCTCTCAACTGGCTTTTTAAAAGAGGGAAGGGAAATTGCTGTCTGCAGAGCTCCCACAAAAACAGGAGCAGACCTCCCCACTCTCCTTTAATGGACAAAAACCCTGGGAAAACCTGCACTGCATCCCCAGTGCTGAGCAGACCCTCACACTGGGGCCCTGTGCCTTTGTGAGTGTGACCAAACCCCATTTCTAAAGACTTCTTCCCCCTGGGCATCCCTGTAGGGGCCGGATGTGTTCTGTGAGTGTGACCCACTTTCCTGGGCTGGAGCAGCCTGAGCCCCTGCAGCAGGGGACTGCAGCTCACATCCCCACAGAGCTCTGGGAGCCCTGGCCTTGCTGCCCTGCCCTGATTCCTGGAGGAGAAGCCCTCTGTGTTGCCAGAGAGCTGCAGCTGATGCCCACGCCTTGCCACTGCTGCCACAGCGCCCGGGGCAGCCTGGCTGGGGAGCAGCTGCCTGCTCCGTGTGTGCTGCCTCCTCCCGGCTCCCCACTCCTGCTCCACCTTCCCAGGCACTGGGAAATAAACCCAGAGCCCTGCCAAGGCAGCAGTGGGTGCCCCACTCCTCCTCACTCTCAATATCCCTACCCCAAACCAGCCTGGCAGCCCCACAGGTGGAAGCAAACTCACTGTGTCACTCCCTCCCTGTGACACATCAATGTCAAACATCCCTTTTCAGGGCTCAAAATGACTTTAAATGATAAAACTCCTGGTTCTGGGACTCCTCATCCCCTCCTGCAGGATGTCTGGGACTTCCCAGGGCTGGGAAGTTCTGCAGCCTGCCCTTCTGCAAGAGGCAGGGGAGCAAATCATCCTCTTGCCTTTTTGAGCTTTAAGCCTGCTGATCCTCCCTGTGGAGCTGGGCTTATTTCCATTCACCTGTAACTGCATTCTCTCCCAAATCTGGAGGGCCACCTCAGTCACTGCCCCAAAACCCTGCTTGGTGCCCCAAGGCCCATCCTGCTCTCCCATAACTCAACAGCCCTGATGTTGGCTCTGTGCAAATGCTGCTCAATTTCCCAGCCCCTGCCCTGCCCACTTGTCCTGCTCTGGGACAGATGCTCTGAGCTGATCCAGCACAGGAGAGCCCGAAAAAACCCAGCCCTGAGCCCCAACAAACAGCCCCGAGCCCCAGGTGAAGGGGCAGGAAGGTCCAGCTGCACAGCCAGGCTGAGTGTGCCATGGCACAGGGAAAAGCCACAGATGGGTTTTCTGCTCCCACACTGGGTTGAGTTGGGAGGGACCTTTAAATCCCATCCAGTGCCACCCCTGCCATGGCAGGGACACCTCCCACTGCCCCAGGTGCTCCCAGCCACAATGTCCAGCCTGGCCCTGGGCACTGCCAGGGATCCAGGGGCAGCCCCAGCTGCTCTGGCAATTCCAGCCCAGCCCCTGCCCACCCTGCCAGGGAACAATTCCCAATTCCCAAGATCCCATCCAGTCCTGCCCTTTGGCACTGGGAGCCATTCCCTGGCTCCTGTCCCTCCATCCTTGTCCCCAGTCCCTCTGCAGCTCTCCTGAAGCCCCTTCAGGCCCTTCAGGGGCTCTGAGCTCTCCCTGGAGCTTCTCCTCTCCAGGCTGAGCCACCCCACCTGTCCCAGCCTTTCCTCAGACCACAGAATCATCTTCCAGAGCCTTGCTCTCCTGCCCTTCTACATTTTCCATTTTTGTACTGAACAGAAGTGAACGGTAGAATTGGAAGCATTTGAAGTGCAGGTTGGAACTCCCAAACGATTCTCTGGGTGGGATCTGAGCCCCTCTGGTGCCCTGTGCCTCGTGGCTGGGTGACACCCTGGCATCTCCATGGTGACCTGGATGCAGCCACACAGACCAGAATTCTCATGAGCTGGGCAGGCAGGCTGAGATCCAACTTCTCCCCATGACAAAGAAAAATGAAACACATCAAAATCGACTTTCATTCCAGAATAAAGGGAAAAACTGGTTCATTTGGTTTGGGTGTTTTTTTTGCTATTGATCTGGGGCGATGAAAAGCAAAGGATATTGTGGGGGTTCATGTCACTGTGGTAATGACATCCACAGCCACTCAGAGATATCGATCCTTCCTGAAGGATTCCTGTGCTTCATCACAGAGCTCCCAGTGCCCAGGGCTCATCAGGGCCTCAGCAGCCTTTGAAAGGCAGATTATCTCCAGGACTGCAGCAAGCTGTGGAATTTAGGAGGCAATTATTTTGATATGTAAATAAGGAGGGAGAAAGGTATCAGTTTTAAAACTCTATCAAGGCCAAAGATAAAAGAGGTTTCTCATCTACTCTCTAATAATTGTTATTTAAACAGTGCCCTTGGCATGGGATCCCTGGCTGTTTCCTTAACTAAGTGCAGGAAAAGCCACTTGTGCCATTCCCCTGAAGCAGGGAAGAAGGTCATGTAATTCACTCTGCAATGGCAAAGAAATGCTGGTGAAATCTCTGTGGAGTGCCCTTAATGGCTTCACAGATTATTAATGAGCTACAGAGTTTCTCCAGCCCCATTCCTCAGGTTTAAATCCAGGCCCTGGCAGCAGCTGGAGAAAAACCCCAGGAAAAGGAGTTGATATTCTCAGCCCAGCTCCTGGAAGACAAAAAGCTGCACAGGAGTTGGCACTAATTAGGGCTGGGCTGAATTCTGAAATTCCAGAGCCAGAGGGGCCAGGGAATGAATTCCAGCTGTGCTGGGTGGGTCTGTCTGCACAGGGGTGGGGCCCCAGCTGTGCCCTCACCTGAGCACCATCCTGGTTCCACCCATGCCCTCAGCTGTGCCCTCACCTGTGCCTCACCCGGTGCTTAGCATCGCTCACTGTGTCCCCTCTGTCACCCCCTCTGTCACCCCCTCCTCAGAGCAGCGCTGCCCTGGTGCTGTCAGCGGGTTGGGAAAGGGTGGGAAAAGGAACCTGGGTACAGCAGGGAGGGAGCCAGAGCAGGATTCACCCCCTGAGCCTGTTCCCTCCTGTCCTACCTGTGCCTCAGCAGCTGCAGATCCACCTGGAAATCCCTGCAAGGGCCATTCCTGTGCTCGGGAATACTTGGGGGATCCCCTGGGGTGTCCTGGATCTGCTGCTCTGGGACATTTCCCAGCAGTGACTCCCTCCTGTGTGAAAAATAATTCAGCTGATTAATAAAGTCCAGTCTTGTACAGGGAGTTTCTTTTGCCAGTGGCCCTGAATCCCTGAATCCCCAAATCCCTGAATCCCTGAATCCCTGTGGCTGGGATCAGGCCAGGCTCCAGCTCCCCCCTGCAGAGCTGGAAGGATGCCAGGATGGATCTGCAGCACTGAGGTCCCTCAGGTGCTCCAGCCCCCACTCGGGGGTCCCTCTGTGTCCCCAGGGCTCTGTCACTCAGCTCTGCTAAACCAAGAGCAGACAGAGCCTGGGGCTCTGTAGGGATCCCATTTTTTAGTGCCCCCCTCCAATTTTGGGGTGGTTTTTGGGGTCCCCACTCACCTTTTGCAGCCCTGTTTTGGGATCCCTTTTTAGCCCCCCCCCCTCGCCCTTTTGGGGATCCCTTTTTGGGACCCCATTTTGGTGACCCAAGCCAGAGCTCCAAGCTCTCCAGAGTCCATTGGCATCAGGAGAGGTTTCCAAGGGATCCCAGTCATGTTGGGAGAGGCTGGAGTGTGGGAGCATCCTCTAATTGGCCACTTTGGCCCTGTGCTCATGCTGCCTTTCCTTGGAGCCTTTTATCTGTGAGCAGAGATCATTAGCTGTAAAATCCACCAATCCATCCATCCATCCATCCATCCATCCATCCATCCATCCATCCATCCATGCCTCCATCCATCCATCCATCCATCCATCCATCCATCATCCATCATCTATCCATCCATCCATCCATCCATCCAACCATGCATGCCTGCATCCATCCATCCATCCATCCATCCATCCATCCATCCATCCATCCATCCATCCATCCATCCATCTCTCCATCCATCCATCCATCCATCCATCCCTCCATCCATCCATCCATCCATCCATCCCTCCATCCCTCCATCCCTCCATCCCTGTCCTTCTGCTGAGGGAAGCTCACAGCTCCACGCTGGGACAAGCACAATTTTGGGGTGGTAGGAAGCTCCTGACAGCCCAGCCAGAGTGTTCTGGGTACAGAAAGAGGCCTTTGCAGTCAAGTTTCTCATTAAGGGCTGTCAAATCATGGATCTCATTCTTTAAGTGCTTTCTGGTCCCCACAAAACCCACAAAGGCTGCGATGATGGATCGGCAGCGCTGAGCTGGAGCTCCACAATTCCCCCACAATGTGCTGGCATGGCCAAGGGTTAGCTGGTACCTGGGGCTGTCACTCAGGAGAGCCCAAAAATGGCTTCAACCCCCCTTCCTGTGCCCAGCTCTCAGCTGGTGCTCTGCAGCTCCATTGTGCTGGATCCTTTTGTTGTGTCTTTGTTCCCAACGCTGCTGAGAGAGGAGAAAAGGAGCAGCAGCTTCCACTGCGAGTGAAGCAGAACAAAGAGAGGCCTTGGGCGTCCTGAAATCACCTCTTTCTTTATCAGAACCACATGGGCAGGAGGCAGGAAGCTGACATCTCCAGGTCCTTCTCCACTGTTTCAGCAGAGGGATGCAGGCCAGGCTGAGGCAGAGGGGTTTAATGGGAGCCAATTGCTTTTGTTGGCCCGAGGAGCAGAGAGATGGTCTGGATTAACACACAGCATGTTTCTGGAAGTTGTCTGAGGTTAGGAGAAATCAGTTTGGGATTACATGATGGAGCCCTGTTTATATGAGGAGAACTTCAAATGAAGAAATCTCAGCGATAGGGGTGATATAATGAACAGAAGGACCACGCCAGGAGGTTTGTGTGGGCTTGAACTTTGTGTGTGCAGGGACCACGTGTGCCTGGTGGGGATTTCCACTTTGCAGACACCTCGCACATTTTAGGGAATTTGACCTTTTCTTTGCCCAGTCACACATTTTTCAGCCTTTTCTTAGAATTGCTGAGTTTTTGTGACGCTGCAGAAGGAGCATCCTGCTCAGTTCTAGTTACAGCTGCTCACAGTCACTCTTAGGGCATCAGCTCACTGCTCCTGGTGGCAAATCTCTTGTCTCTGAGGGAAAGGTGAGAGAGAGGAAAGAGGAGAAGTGAGAACAGAGAGGAAAAGTCAGAAGGGCAGCTGGAGGGTGCAGAGATCAGGTATTAAATCAACTCCTGTGTTAGGCTGCTGCACAAATCCACCTCCCAGGTGTAATCAGCAGCAAAAATCTCCTTTGCATCCCTCTTTATCCATTTCCCAGGCCTGAGAGGGTCAGAATCTGGGAGCAGCATCTTCCAGCAGCACTGCACTCCCCCCAGACAGCGGGGCTGGAAGGAACCTCCCTCTCTCAGACACTGAAATATCATCTGTGGAAAATCTGTCTGCGCTGTAATTACAAAAATCTGTGTGATGTACAGGATGACACTGGGCTTGGCAGCCTTGTCACAGAAATGTTAAGCTCGGGCAGAGCATCTGGGAATGGAAATATTTTTAGAGTGGTTCTGTAAACAGAATAAAAACCCCAAGCAGTAATTAAAACAAGGCCAGCAGCGAGGTCTGCTGGCTGTGACTGTGAGGAGCCAGCTGAGGAGACCCAGCCTCACACGGGCTCTCTCTGCTGAAATCTTGTGTGGAAGAACTCAGACTTTCGATTTTTTTTCCTGTTGCCTTGTAGGAATTTGCAAGGAGGCCGTTATATTTCAAATTAATCTGAATAACTGCATCCTGGGAGGTTATTTTAGACACAAGATGCATTGGCTTGTTCCATGTTGGCCCAGTGCTTTTCCCAGATGAAGGAATGTTTTGGCAGGCATCAGCATTGTTTGATTTGTTTTCTTTTTTTTATTTAAAAAAAAGGCTCTCTCCAGCAAGCACATTATTTATGGCTATTTTTGAATATATGTTATTAAACATTTAAATATATTGGAATATTTTTAAATGACCACCCATCTCTGCTAGAGCTTGAGTAGTGTAACTCTGACCCAGAGCTTTTCAGGAACGTTAAGTATTTCTGTTGTTTCCCTCCAAATGCATTAAAGGAAACAATGCCAGCACAACTAACATAAACCCCGAGTTCATATGTTTTATAGGGCAAAATCTTGACCCTGTCAAGCTGCTTTTATTCCCCCAAATGTTATGTAGCTAATTAGAGGCATAAAATGAGAAGTTGAGTTATTTTAACATTTGGAATGAGAGTGATCCTCAGCTCTGAGTCAAAGCATATTTTATTTTTTTTTGCAGGGGAAGGGTGTGCAGAAAAAAAAAGCAAAAATATATATATTTGCCTTTGTTTTTGTCCTGAGCCAAATATTTGTTTTCACTCATGTACAAGAGCAAGAACCCAACTTGCCTTGGGATTCAGAGGTGTGTTACAAGCAGAGACTTCTGCTGGCAGCTGCTTTCCAGGCCTTCCTGCTTCCAAAGCTCTGGAGGTTGTGGAGGGCACTGTGATCACCTGAAGGATCAGTCTGGGGAGAGATGGTTTTCATTAGAGATATTTTTAGCTTTCCTGTAAGATTCCTCTGAGCCAGCACGTTAGTTTATTCTGGAGTTTGAAAAACAGGTCAGAAACGTGTGAGAGCAGAGCTGATTGTTCTGCTCAGCTCATGGGAGCCAGGGCTGGGTTTCCATCCTGGGCCAGGGCCAGCCTGAGCCATGTTCCACCAGCCCAGTGGGTTGTGACACTCTGCTGGCTCCTGAGAGACAGGACAGGGTTTAAAGGCTGATTTCCCAATCTTTGTAAGAGACAGCTCTCTTTGGAGGAGCTCAGTGCATAAGGAATTGGGTGGGTTAACTCAGGAGACATCCAGTGCTCCAAGAGGGGACTTGGATGGCTTTGGAGGCATGTCATCCTCCCACAATGACTTCTCCACCAGGGTCTATGAATCCAGCTCCAGAAAGTTTTGTTTCCCAGCTCAAATTCCTCCTGGATCTGATGTTGATGGTCCTGGAGAGCAGCAGTAAAAGCAAAGCTTGTGGCATGTTGCCCTGGCTGCTCACAAGGTGCTCCCATCCCAGTTAAACATCCCGCTCCTCTGCTGATCCTGCAGACACATCCCAGATTGCAGGAACAGGAGGAGGCTGTTCCCAGGCTGATTAATGAGAGCAGGCTTGTGAGGAGTCCACGTGTTGGGTCTCAGGGTCTGTTTTGTGCCTTAGCCCAGGCAAAACCTTCTTCAGTTTCCTGACTGCTTGGAATCCACTGGGCTCCTTGTGCAAGGCCACACAGAAAAGTTGTGGCACAGCCAGGAGCTCCAGTTTTTGTCCTGAGCCAAATATTTGTTTTCACTCATGTACAAGAGCAAGGACCCAACTTGCCTTGGGATTCAGAGGTGTGTTATTTCTGCTGGCAGCTGCTTTCCAGGCTCTCCTGCTTCCAAAGCTCTGAGGTTATGGAGGGCACTGTGATCACCTGAAGGATCAGTCTGGGGAGAGATGGTCACGAGATCTGTTTTGTGCTGTACTGAGGCAAAACCTTCTTCAGTTTCCTGGCTGCTTGGAATCTGCTGGGCTCCTTGTGCAAGGCCAGACAGAAAAGCATTGGCACGGCCAGGAAACTCCAGTTTGGGAGCTCAGTTCCCAGTCCTGCCTGCACTGAGGATGAAATCAGAGCTCCTGCTTCTGTACCTCTGTGTGCTCTGTCTGGGTGACACTGCTGCTCACAGTGCCCCACGTGCCCCAGGTTCTACACAAAAATCTCCTGGTCAGAGCCCTGAGCTGGGGGTTGTTACACCTGGCCCAGATCTGGATCTTAAAACGTTTTTCCCTGAGTGTTCCCACAACTGGCAGCACCTGCTGGGCCTCGGTGACTTTTGCACATCACAGAGCCAGAAACTCAGTTTTTTTTACAGGAAAACCTGCATGTGCCTGAGCACAACTCTCTGAGCAGTAATGGCTTGAACCAGCTGTGCCACTGCACCTGCAGGAACTGTCCTGGAACTAAAGGATGGGAATTTCAGCAGCAGCACAGGAGCCTGGCTGCTGACACGGCGCCCCTCGGAGAGGGCGGATGCCTGGCAGGAAACCTGCCTCCCTCCCATCCAGTGCTGGACAGGACCTGACCCAGCTCCCTCTGTCCTGGAATCACCTCCAGGGAGACTCCTGGGGCCTATTATGGTGGGAAAGAACCGTTTTAAAGGGAGATTTAGGCTGGGCATCAGGGAGAGGTTCCTCCCCAAAAGGGGGATCAGGCGTTGGAATGGGCTGTGCAAGGAGGCGCTGGGGTCACCACCTTTTATTCTACCCAACACTGATCTTGCCTTGAAAGAGCAGGGTGCCCACCTGGCACGCTGGTGGGTGGCCTCTCCTGCACTGCCCACAGGCTTTTGCAGCAGTGTCAGAGTTCAGGACATCCCTCTGGCTGTCCTGGATTGCCCAAACCCCTGCCAGGGGGCTCAGAGACCCTGGCACAGAGCCCAAGACACCTGTGACCTTGATTATGACCCATGGAAAAATTACCAACCTCATATGAGGATCTGCAAGCCATGAAAGTCTAAGTAGAATAATAATTCGTTTGTCACGGGGTGAAAAATAGATTTTTGGGGTTTTTAGAATGGGGGTTCAGGGGGCAAGATGGAGGGATCTGGGTGTGTCCAGCCTTTCTCCTTCTTCTTCTTGGCCTCCATCTTCTGGTCTGATGGTGGCACTTTTGGGTTGGTTTAGAGTAGAAGCTCACTGACACAGGTGATGGGTATTGGGAAGTTATGGTGAATATTGTACACGGAGTTTTTAGCATAAAAAGATAACAACACTGCCCCGGGGGCAGGCAGTGTCCCCACTTAGCACCCTCCTGCTCATCAAGCTGGCCATGAACTTCTCACTGAATGTGCTCCAGTCTTAAATTCACACCAGCTGTAAGGGTGGGCAGTCTGTCCTGGTGTCACTACAGGACATGAAATAAAATGATGTGGACACACAACTCTGCAAGGTAAAAAAGAGCTTTTAATTTCTGACTCCAGCATGTATAGATTTCCAAAAGTGACAGTGGATTGGAGGGTGACAGTGCCACCTCTCCAATAACACTGGGCAAACCACCAGCCCATCAAATTTCTTCTCCTCCATAAAAGAGTGCAAAACAGTAAGTTATTTACATAAAGTGCGTGAGAAAGTTCGTTACAAAAACATAAACATCAGAAGGCTCAGAAAAACTTGAAAAAACAGGGTGAGACCCTGGTCCCGTGTGAGAGGTGCCCTTCCCGCACGCAGGTGCCAAACCTGTGTGTCCCCAGGTGCCACCCAAGCTCCTTTTGTGCCAAACCTTGTGTCCCTGTGTCCCCAGGTGCCACCCAAGCTCCTTTTGTGCCAAACCTTTTGTCCCCAGGTGCCACCACAGGTGCCACCCAAGCTCCTTTTGTGCCAAACCTCGTGTCCCTGTGTCCCCGGGTGCCACCCAAGCTCCTTTTCTGCCAAACCTTGTGTCCCTGCAGCTCTGAACTCGTGTGCCATGAACAATGGAGGCTGTGAGCACGACTGTGTGCAGGTGACCCTGGCCCAGCACCGCTGCCAGTGCAGGCACCACCACCAGCTGCACGAGGATGGCAGACGCTGCATCCGTGAGTCCCGGCGGGCTGGGGAGCCCTGGATTCCAGCTGGGAGCTGTGGGATGGTGGGGTGGTGTTCACAGGGGTCCCAGGAGGAGGGAAGAGATGAGAATCTTGACTCCATGTTTCAGAAGGCTGATTTATTATTTTATTTTATATATATTATAATAAAAGAAAATGATATAATAAAACTATACTAAAAGAATGGAGAGAAAGGATTTCATCAGAAGGCCAGCAAGGAGTAGAAAGGAATGATAATAAAATCTTGTGACTGCTCACAGCCTCGACACACGTGGCTGTCATTGGTCATCAAGTAGAAACAACTCACATGGACCAGTCCAAGATGCACCTGTTGCATTCCACAGCAGCAGAGAATTATTGTTTTTCTTTTCCTCTGAGGCTTCTCAGGAGAAAAAATCTTGTCAAAAGGATTTTTCATGAAATATGTCTGTGACAGGATGGGGATGCTCAGATGTCCAGCAGATCAGACTGGGGGATTTCCAGTAAAAACTCTGTGTGTTTTGTTGTCATGGACATATCCTGCAGTTTATTCCAAGGGATGGGAAGAGCTGGAGGAGTTGTAGCCAACAAAAATGAAATTGTAGGAAGGCTCAGGCTGCTGTGTGAGTGGAGGGACAGCAGAGTGTGGCAGTGGGGTGGGATGTTCTCCCTCTCTGGCTGACCTGCTCCTGGCTCAGGAGGGAGAGAAGCTGAAGTGGACACAGAACACAAGGTTGTTCTCATTCATGGCAGTTTGCTTTCAAAAGGCAAACTGGAAGGAGGGAAGTCCTGAGCTGTGAAGTTGCTACAGCAAAAGGAACAACTGGGAGTTTCCAAACACAGCAGCCAGAGGGGTTTGGAACATCTGTCCTGGTCCTGGGGCAGGTCAGAGATTGGCAAACCTCTGGGTAGCAGCACTTGGAGCAAATTGCCAGCACTGGCTGTGTAATCTCTGCAGAGGGACGTGCCCATGCCAGGCTTCTGCTGGGAGGGTTTTGCCCAGCTTCGTGCCAGCCTTCTGCAGGATCTCACTGCGTGCACATCCCCCTGAACGGGTGGAGCAGGGATTTTCTGCCTGGGATTTTCAGACTGCAGGCTTTCCTGCTGCTGTGTGCAGGATCTGTGTGGGCTGACCCGGGCTCTGTGCTCTGCCTGCAGTGAGGAACCCGTGCTCTGACAGGAACGGGGGCTGCATGCAGCGCTGCCACAGCCACCGCGGCCGCGCGCGCTGCGAGTGCCACCCCGGCTACCTGCTGGCCCCTGATGGCAAGGCCTGTGAAGGTGAGTGCCCTGCAGAGCTGCCCTGCAGGAAAAACTCTGTGTCTGATGGCTGAGGGAGTGCTCAGTGGGAACAGAGTGGAGGGAAGGACATGCCTTCCCTCGGGTGGCTCAGGTGGTGTCTGTGCAAGAGCCCTGCTGGAGCTGTCTCCCCTGCTCCAGGGGAGATTTAGGCTGGGCATTAGGGGGAAGTTCTTCCCTGAAAGGGGGATCAGGCACTGGAATAGGCTGTCCAAGGAGGTGGTGGAGTCACCATCTGTTATTCTTTATTTAAGAATAAACTGGATGTGGTGCTGTGGTCTGGTGACGAGGGTTGTTTTAGGTCAGAGGTTGGACTCGATGATCTCAAAGGTCTTTTCCAGCCTAATCGAATTTGTGATTCTGTGTGTCCCTCTGTCATGTGATCCCATCTCCTGGTAAG
Organism: Euphonia xanthogaster; assembly: GCA_034509185.1. Taxonomy (NCBI): domain Eukaryota; kingdom Metazoa; phylum Chordata; class Aves; order Passeriformes; family Fringillidae; genus Euphonia; species Euphonia xanthogaster. Next base: position 1,537,948 of record JAYDZK010000086.1, read on the forward strand.
CTTTACAGCAATTCCAAACTCTTAACTCTGTGTCTCTTTTGGTCTGGACCCCAACGAAGACTTCAGGGTGCAAGAAACGAGTGCAGAACTCAAATACCATAACAACAGTCCTTTGGAAGGATGTTTAAAGTTCAGCCTACTTACCTTAGGTGTTCTCCCTCTCCCAGATGTGAATGAGTGCCTGACAGGGCTGGCCATGTGTGCACACCAGTGCCTCAACACCCGGGGCTCCTTCAAGTGCACCTGTAACCCGGGCTACGAGCTGGGGGCGGACGGCAAGCGCTGCTACCGTGAGTACTGCGGGCTCCAGTCAGCCTCCCTTCTGCCAAGGTCAGGATTAGATGTGTCAGAGGGTATTTCTTGTTGGGACTCAGATGTTTTTTAGTTCTTACCTCTGTTATAGTCTCACAAACCCTGAATTCTACAGCACTTCACTCCGACAAACTAAAAATGGGGCTGTATCACTCTCTCTCTACAAGGCCTTTTAAGGATAAACTG
>JAYDZK010000086.1:1666207-1682130 GCA_034509185.1 Euphonia xanthogaster
CAGGGTCCCAGTGCCTGTACCGGGCTCGGTACCGCGGTACCCAGAGCCGGCAGGGTCCCAGTGCCGGTACCGGGCTCGGTACCGCGGTACCGCCGGGCCGGGGCAGCGCTGCCGGGAGCCCCCCGCGCTGTCCCCGGGGTCAGCCCGAGCCAGCCGGTGCCTGCGCCAGCTTCCTCGGCTACAGAATGTCCCGAGCGCGGCGGCCGCGGCCAGGGACACGATGTGCTCCCCGCTTCAGGGCTGTTTTTCCTGGCCGGGCTCCTGCTCCGCTGGCGGCCGGGCTCTGTCACTCAATGCAGCTTTTGTTCGCTCCCCGCTCGCCTCCCTTCACACCTCCATCCCAGCCCTGCAGCCCTCCCGGAGCCCTCTGCACCCCGCCGTGACCGTCCCCAGCCCCGGCTGTCCCCGGCCGTGACCGTCCCCAGCCCCGGCTGTCCCCGGCCGTGACCGTCCCCTGGCCTCTCCTGCGGCTCCACCGGCGCCTCGATGGGATTTTCCCCTCCCACGAGCTCGGTCACGGCCGCTGGCAGCACCCCCCGAACTCCTCCTGAGCACAGATCCCAGTGCCAACCCCAGGAGGGAGGAGGTCACTGTCCCCCCATGCTGCCCCCAGGGTCACTGTCCCCCCCATGCTGCCCCCAGGGTCATTGTCCCCCTCATGCTGCCCCCAGTGTGACACTGTCCCCCCATGCTGCCCCCAGCCCCACCCTGCTGTGGGCACTGGGGAGGGTGGGAGATGGAGCTGCCCACATGGGAGAGCTGAGCACAACCTGCAACCCTGACACCCACTGGAAAATGGGAATTTCCCGCTAAACTGCCAGGAGGCAGGGATGGATGGGATATTGGGAAGAAATTCCTCCCTGTGAGGGAGGGCAGGCCCTGGCACAGGTGCCCAGAGCAGCTGGGGCTGCCCCTGGATCCCTGGCAGTGCCCAAGGCCAGGTTGGACAGGACTTGGAGCAGCCTGGCACAGTGGGAGGTGTCCCTGCCATGGAAAGGGGTGGGGCAGGATGAGCTTTAAGGTCCCTTCCAACCCAAACCAGTTTGTGATTCTGTGATTTGACGTCCAGTACAGAAGCTGATTTCAGCTTCCCGATCTTTAAACATTTCTTGTGGTAAAAGCAAAAGAGTCCCTATGATCCCAGACTGCCAGTATCCCATTTAACCCACTGGATTTGCCTCCTGCCTGCCCTTCTCCTGCTTCCCCTTTCAGCCACTTTACCCCCTGAGTCCCACAGCCCAGCAGGTCTGGCTGCTGAGTAGGATCTGCCCACTGAGCACTGGGGCAGGCAGCCCTGGGGCTGGAACCCCCCCAGATCAGCACTTCTGGGGAGACACCAACGATTCAAACCCTGCCCACCACACCACCACCATCCCCCCAAGCCCTGGCATCCTAGGAATCACCTGGCAATGCTCTGGCATCCCTGCCCACAGCCTGAGAACAGCCAAACCTCCTCCATCCCTGAATCCCTGAATCCCTTCACTCTCCAAGCCCCCATCCCTCCATCCCTCCCTACAGCCCAGGAACAGCCAAACCTCCTCCATCCCTCCATCCCTGAATCCCTTCACTCTCCAAGCCCCCATCCCTCCATCCCTCCCCGCAGCCCAGGAACAGCCAAACCCTCTCCCACTCCCTGCACCTCACAGATTAAGCCTGGTGGCATCACTCCTGTATCCCCAAACCCCTCTATTTTTGCCCCCCTCTCATTTTTTAGCGGCTGCTCTCTTCCCTGGCAGCGGGAGGGAGGGGGGTCTCCCCTGCATCCGTCTGGCAGCCCAGCCCCTGTCGCCACGGGGGCATTAGCACCAGAGCTGCAGGGAGCTCCCTGGGGAGAAGTAAGTGGATCAAAGGGTTTTAGCAGCAGACGGCTCCCAGACAAATCTGGATCGTCTTCAAGGCAGCCACTTGCGGCTACAAATGCACTTTCTGCCTGCAGCTCCCCAGCCAAAAGTTTCACACCGGCTTTAGTGCGTTTAACCCTCGCTGCTCCCCACCCCGCAGATCCCGGAGCAAATCCAGCCCTGCAGGAAGAGCTGCACTTGTGCAGAGACCCCCTAAAAAATGGGGTGTCCTGAGCCAGGCAGCAAAACCAGCTCAGTCCCCCATCCCTGGCACAGTGACAAGGGGGACACGGAGGCACAGGGTGGGGGTACCTGCCCGTGCCACCCCCACCCCTGGCAGCAGATTGCAGGTGACAAACCCCCCTCTGTCCCACCCACAGCACCCCCAAAGCCGTGCTGGGAGGAGCTGGGGGCAGCACGGCTGGGAGAGGCTCTGCTGGAGCCTGCTGCCATGAATTATTCAGGGCACCAGGAGAATTGCTGCAGCCCCCGGGTCACTCTCCCCAGGCAGGAGCAGGATTTGGGCTGTGGGGAGGGCTGGGGAGGTCCTGCCCCAGATCCCTGTATCTGGGGACCTTACTGGGACCTTATTGGTTAAACTGGGAGATTTGGGGAGCCAGACTGGGTCCCTGCAAGCAGCCCCTTCCCAGCCCTGCACCCCACACTGCACAGTCCTTACCCCAAATCTCTCAGCCCTACACCCCAGCCTTCCCACAGCCCTGCACCCCACATCTCCGCAGCTCACTGCCCAATCCCCAGCCCTGGGGTCGTCCCCTGGGTCCCACAGGGGCACAGAGAGGTGTCCCTGACCTCGGGGACGGGCACAGAGGCGCCTGCCCAGAGCCCATCCTGGTGGTAACTGCATGTCCCCCCACCCTGGGTCCCCAGCTCAAAGTCCCCCAGCCAGGGACAGTCTCAGCACTGGCAGCAGCCTCCTGTTCCTTGGCTGCTGCACTCCGGCTCCAGGATGGAGGGAAAACAGGAGAGGCTCAGCCAAAAAATCTGCGCGGGGGGTGAGCGGATCCTGCCGGGATCCCAGAACTGCCTGGCCTGGAATGGGCAGCGGGAAAGCTCAGCCAGGAAGTGCTGGCACGTGGGAGGACACCTGAGAACACCCTGCTGGGAATCTGGGAATGCGGGAATGCGGGAATCCTCACCCCGGGGCAGCAAGGAACAGCACTGCACCCCCAGAGCCGTCTGGGATCCATCCCAGCTACCTCCGCTGGGGTGCCACGGGGCCAGGGGGTCAGGGCTTCCCCCTGGGACACCCCCTAACCCAGAGAGCACGAGGAGCCAGGGGCAGCGCCAAGAACATCAGGACTTGTGGGCACAGAGTCCCAGCAAGAGCGTCCCAGTGCTCTGGGCTGACTGGGAAACCCCCCAGGGGCAGGTGGCAGTGACCCCAGGGGTGAGTGGCAGTGTCCCCAGGAGCAGGTGGCAGTGCCCCCAGGGACAGGTGGCAGTGCCCCCCCAGGGGCAGGTGGCAGTGCCCCCCCAGGAGCAGGTGGCAGTGCCCCTCAGGGGCAGGTGGCAGTGCCCCCAGGGACAGGTGGCAGTGCCCCCCAGGGGCAGGTGGCAGTGCCCCCAGGGGCAGGTGGCAGTGCCCCCCCAGGGGCAGGTGGCAGTGCCCCAGCCTCCACTCCAAGGTGTGGAGCTCTCCCAGGAGCAGATGTGTGGGTCAGAGGCAGCGGGTGAGGCTGTGGGGTTTGCAGCAAGCACAGGTTTCAGGGGATGGGTGCAGGATGACAGGAAGTGCACGAGGGAGGGAGTCCAGGCAGGTGGGGTGCAGGCTGCAGGGTTTGGGGGGCAGCAGGCAGGTTTTGGGGAGCAGAGAGCAGAGATTGGGGAGCACGATGCATGCTGAAGGGAGGACAGTGCAGTTCTGGGGTGCACAAGTGAAGGTTTGGGGAGCAGAGCGTGGGGTGCAGAGACTGGGGAGCAGGTGCACGACGGGGTGCAGGCTTTGGGGAGCACAAGGAGGGGTGCAGGATGCACGTTCTGGGGTGCAGAGTGAGGGGAGCAAGGCTTGGAGTGCAGGGTCTTGAATTAGGGCTGCAGGTTTGGAGTGCAGAGTGTGGGGAGCAAGGCTTGGCGTGCAGGGTGCAGGATGAGGGGCACAAATTTGGGGTTCAGAGTGTGCAGAGCAAGGCACAGAGTGCAGGGTGCAGGATTAGGGCTGCAGGTTTGGGGAGCACAAGGAGGGGTGCCGGATGCACGTTCTGGGGTGCAGAGGATAGGGAGCAAGGCACAGAGTGCAGGGTGTAGGATTGGGGGCACAAATTTGGGGAGCAGAGTGAGGGGAGCAAGGCACAGAGTGCAGGGTGCAGGATTAGGGCTGCAGGTTTGGGGAGCAGAGTGAGGGGTGCATGGCATGGGCAGCAGGTGCAGGATAGTGGGTGCAGATTTTGGGGAGCAGAGTAGGGGGTGCCATGTGCAGTTTTTGGGGTGCAGGGTGGTGGCCTGGCATGGCACAGCCCTGCAGGGAAGCTCATGCCAGCCACGCAGCCCCTGCATGCCTGGGGCAGGCATTCCTGCCGCTCCCAGCTATGCCCCCCACACCCCACACCCCACCCTCCTGCTCCCCCACTGCTGCAGGGCCAGGGGTGCCCGGGCCTGCCCTGCCATGCCCGGGCAGGCTGTGGTGCCCTGCCAGCCCTGCTGCTGCGTGCCAGGCCTGGCACAGCTCCCTGCTGCTGCACCCGCCCCAGGCACATCTCCAGCTGTGGTGCCCTGTCCCCAAACCCTGCCCCTGCCACCTGCCTGGCACCCTGTCCCCAGCCCCTGCCCCATCCCACCTGCCTGGCACCCTGTCCCCTGCCCCTGCCACCTGCCTGGCACAGTGTCCCCAGCCCCTGCCCCATGCCACCTGCCTGGCACCCTGTCCCCTGCCCCTGCCACCTGCCTGGTCCTGCTCCCCAGGGCTGCCCGTGGGGCTCTGCCCAGCGCTGCTGCAGGAACCTGAGGCACAACGGGCACAACCTCAAGGACACAGTGGGTCCCAGGGCTTGGGTGGGCACTGGGTGGTCCCCCCACAGGGGCAGAGGGGAAAGGGCAGCACAGGGAGGAGCTCAGCATCCTCTGCCTGGTGCCCGCAGTGCTGGGGACACGCTGCCACACATCAGCCGGGAGCTGCCGTCCTGCTTCTCCTATTTTCCTTAAAAACATGAAATCCAGAGAGAAGAGGAGCTACCCCCAGTCCCACAGTCAGCTCCTGCCCTTTACCTGTGAACTCCAGTGCCACACACACCTTCACCACCCAGCACCAGCCCAACAGGACCCGAAATTAATCCCTGAGACAGAAGAGAGCTGATTTAACAACCATCACTGCCATCACTGCCTTACACCTCAGCACGGGTGTGAGCAGAAACCCTGGAAAAGAGACTCCCTGTCTTGGCTTTTTTGTTTTCCCTCTAGCTCACAGGTAATAGCCAGAAATGGGCAAACCCTCTTTTAATGGACTCTTAATAATGCTGTAATTTCCCTTTGCACGGAAAGTTTTCCAAACAGTCAAAGATTCAAAACAAAGCAATGATTGTTCCTATTAGCATTAAATTCTACTCTGGGAGAGAGAATAAATCAAGCAAGGGGATTCAATTCAAAACAGAACTATAAAAAATCCAATAATGATTTTTTAATATTAATAAGAAAAATATATTGTTATGCACCCTTAGCATTTAAACTTCTAATCCAATCAGCGCAAAGTGCAGAGATAAATCACAGCCACGGAGGAGAAGGGAACAACCATCAAGCAGGCAGCAATAAAATGCTGTCTTACATCCCTGGGACAGGCATAGGTTTGACAGTCTGGAAAAAAAAGCCAAAATTTATAAGTCTGTCTCACCACGAGCTTGTGAATCCCTCCCCTGCATCCTGCACACACATTGCACCTGGGGCAGGGAGGCGTGCAGGATGCAGGGAGGAGATGATGGCTGCCCAAACCTGGTGGTGAGGCTGGGCACAGACGGGCATTGCCCATTTTCATCCTGCTGGCACCCACTCCCAGCAGCCAGCACAGCTCCAAGCGCCTGTGCCGTGGGATGGGAGGGCTCCAGGGCCCTGCAACCACCGCAGGAAGGAGCCCCTGCCAAAGGAGGGCACGGCAGGGTCCCAGGCAGGGTCCCAGGCAGGGTCCCAGGCAGGGTCCCAGGCAGGGTCCTAGGCAGGGTCCTAAGCAGGGTCCTAGGCAGGGTCCTAGGCAGGGTCCTAGGCAGGCTCACAGTCCCGGTGTTCCTGGCTCTCCCACCTCGCTGGATGTTTCCAGCCCTGCACTGTCAAACACATCCAGCAGGCCGGGCAGGCTCCGGGGATGCTCCAAACCTCACGGTGCCATGGAGTGGTGCCCACTCCCCCGGCATCCACAGGTGCCAGTCTGGAGCCAGGGCTGTCCCCACGCCCCCACTGCCCATCCCTGTGTGGGGCAGCCCTTCCCATCTGCTGGCACTGCCCAAAACCGCAGCCGTGTGCGCTCCCACATCCCCGCAGGGCCGGGAGATGCCCAGGGCTTTGCCAGGCTCACAGTCCGGGAATGCCCCGGCCAGGATCCCGCCGTGCCAGGCTGTGCCATTCCCACGCAGTCCATCAGGGATAATGGCAGCACCATCCACCCCGCACAGCCGGGCTCCGGCCCTGATTTATCGGCTCGGCGGGGCCAGCAGCGAGCGGGGGCGGGCGGCGAAATGCCACGGAGCATTGAGAGGCTCTGCTGCCGCTGGATTCCCAAAAGCTGCCCCTGAATTCCCCAGAGCTGCCCCTGGATTCCCCAGAGCTGCCCCTGGATCCCCCAAAGCTGCCCCTGGATCCCCAGAGCTGCCCCTGAATTCCCCAGAGCTGCCCCTGAATCCCCCAGAGCTGCCCCTGGATTCCCCCAAAGCTGCCCCTGGATCTCCCCAAAGCTGCCCCTGGATCCCCCAGAGCTGCCCCTGGATTCCCCAAAGCTGCCCCTGGATTCCCCAAACCCCAAATCGCGGTGCTCCTGTGCCGTGCGAGGGGAGGGCAGTGCCGAGCCGGCAGCACCTGCAGCTGGCGGCCCCAGCCATGCGACAGCCGAGGACAAAAGCCATCTCAGGCATGCAGGGAGCTCCCGGCCGCCTGGCAGAGCGCTGACGCCACCAGGCAGGGCGAGAGGGCGTTTGGGGACAGGGGCCGGACACGCCGGGAGCGCCCCGGAGCCGCATCCCCGCCGGCTGCTGAGCTGCTGGGAGAGGCCGGGCAGGGGGAAAGGATTAATCACAGCTAGAACAAGTCCAAACCTGACACATTTTGGGGCGTTTCTGCTCTGCTTTCCCTTCAGATGGCTTGGGCAGAGGGCTGGGGAGCAGGTGCCAGGCTCATCTTGCAGGCTGCCCAGCCTGGCACTGCATGGCACCCTGTCCTAGGGTGGGAAAGCTGCCCCAAATGCCCTCCTGGCACTGTGCAATGTGCTTTAAGGAAAAAACAGGGCTGAGGTGGCCACACCGATGAATGGCACTGAGAGCACCGGGCTCAGAGGGTGGCCTGCAGGCTCAGCCCTCCTGTGGGGCACCCAGCGAGGCTGAGGAGGGGGGAGCCCACGTCCTAGCACCCCCCACTGCCCTGTCACTCCTGTGAGTCTGGCTGCTGGAGGAGATGCCAGCTATGCCTGGGGCAGCACAGTCACCGGTGCTTGTGGCCAGGACTGGAAAGTGCTTGGGGACCTGGAACGTGGGCAGTGCCACCACTGAGAGCAGTGCAAGGCTTTCCCTTCGGGCCCCCAGCAGGACCTGGCACCCTGGCACACAGCACTCATCCCCTGCACATTGCCTGGGGGGCCCCAGCAGCGCCAGGGCAGGGCACGGAGCTGGCACAGCCCCAGGAGTGCCCGTCTCCTCCACAGCCCAGGGCCGGCCTGGCTGCAGCCTCCTCCCAGTCCCACAGGAGATGAGCCAGACTCCCTGGGAGACACCGAGGAGGGCGAGGCTGTGGGCAGTGCCAGCTGCCCGGGTGAGGGGCTGTGGGTGCCAGGATGTGCTACCCAGGGGTCACTCACAGCCTGACCAGAGCTTCCCCCACGGGGCAGGCGAGCAAAGGGGGTTTTGGGGAGGGGGGGGGTGAACTTTTGAACCCACAGGCAGGAGATCAGTGCATTACCTTAACGCGAGTTAAAAATAACCGTCTCGTCTCTCGAAATGAGCCTGTCTGCAATTACAGCTTGGCATGTCTGCTCCGGAGCGTCCCCGCGCTGGCACCGCGCCAGGCGCCTGCCAGCAACCCCTGCCTTTCTCCTCCTCCGTGCCACTGCCTCTTTTATTTTTGGGGGGGTGTTTGGTGTGGTTTTGAATCGGTGGGGCTTTCTTTCCCCCCTCTGTCCCAAGTAAATCAAAGGTGGCTGCTCAGTGCCCCAGCCTGGGCTACCCCCACCCACCCACACACAGCCTTCCAAGCCCGCAGGGCCTGCGCCCCAGAGACACCCTGGGTCCCCAAGACACGCTGTCCCCAAGGTCCCGGGGACAGGGGCACTGCCACCAGCCCACGCTGCCAGGGGGAGGCACAGCGGTCACCAGGTGTTTGAGGGTCCCTGGCACACCTGACACATCCTGCTGCAGGGCATGGGCTGAGCACGTGGGGGGAGCCTGGCACAGCCCGGGCACGGGGACACGCGAGGGAACGCGTGAGGGAACACACGAGGGAACGCAGGGAACACACATGGGAACACGGGAGGGAACACACGAGGGAACACACATGGGAACACAGGAGGGAACACACAGGGAACACACATGGGAACACAGGAGGGAATACACAGGGAACACACATGGGAACATGTGAGGAACACGTGAGGGGACACAGGAACACATGAGGGAACACACGAGGGGACACACGAGGGGACACGCAAGGGAACACGCGAGGGATCACGCATGGGAAGGCAGGGAACACACATGGGAACACACGAGGGAACAAACGAGGAACACACGAGGGAACACACGAGGGGACACATGAGGGGACACACGAGGGAACACACGAGGGGAAATGCGAGGGAAGACAGGGAACACACATAAGAACACATGAGGGAACACACGAGGAACACACAAGGGGACACACGAGGGATCACGCAAGGGAAGGCAGGGAACACACGAGGGAACACACGAGGGAACACACGAGGGGACACACGAGGGGACACGTGCCCAGGGAGGCTGCAGGTGCCCGGCAGCATCGCTGCCTGCAGCCCTGGGATCTGCCCAGCCCCACAGGAGGTGTCTGGCAGCACCAGGGGATCCGGGTGGAGCCATCCCAGTGCCAGCATCCTGGGAAACCTCCTCAGTCCTACAGGCCCCAGGGAGCAGGGGCTGGGCTGCATCACTGCTGCATCACTGGCTCAGTGTGTACAAAGTGCCACCAACCCCCGTGGAAAAGCCCAAGGGCCACCACACTCCAGCCCTCCAAGCTGGGCATGGAGGGATGCACAGAGTGGCACGGGGGTCCTGGGGAGGGGAGGAATGAGTCCCTTGCTGACAAAGTGGACACCAGCCACACAGACCCCAGTACCAGCCCCATTCTGCTGCTGACACCCACCCCAGAGGAGAGCAGCAGTCCCAGGGGTGGCCATCTCCCAGTGGAAGTTGTCCCTGCTCATGGTAAAGGGTTGGAACAAGATGATCTTCAAGCCCAAACCAGTCTGATGATGACTCTATGACACCTCCCAGCAGGCAGCAGCCTGGGATGCCCCGGGATGCTGGAGCATCCCTGCTGGGAGGGAAGGAACCAGCCTGCCTTGGGGGTCCCCGGGCTCCCCGCCCAGCGCCGGGTGCCTCCTCCTCCTCCTCCTCCTCCTCCTCCTCCTCCTCCCCCCCGCAGCGGGTGAAAGCGAGCTTTGTGCCGGGGCTTTCAGTTCCCCTGGCTGGCACCCGGCCAAGGCACCACATAATAATGAACAGATGCTGTCCAAAATGAGCCTCAGCGGCAGACAGGCGAGCCTCCGCGTGTCCTTCCGTAACCCAAAGTGCCTTTCACCTCGGCACTAACCCGGCACCTTCCCCGGGAGCCGGCAAGTGTCGGGATAATTAAAAGTAACCTGAGCTGGGAGCAGGGAGCCCACCGTGGTGGGTGCAGGGATAAGGGGCAGCTGCCTCCCCACAGGGAGGTGACACAGTGGGGTGTCAGGGTGAGGGGAGACCCCGACCCAGCTCCAGAGCATCCCCATGGGCAAGGACACAGCGGCTGTGAGGCCTGGGATGAACCCCAGGGATGGAGGGGGCAGCCTGGGGACGGGGGTCCAGCCGTGCCCAGACCCTGTTGATGCACGGGGAGGGGACATTCATCCCCTTCCTGTCAATTCCCTGCAAGGACCCAGAGGTGACAGGTATCCAACCCCACTCCTTAAGGGCCTCCCACTGCCAGCAGCATTCCAGTGAGAGTCCCACTGGGATGGGAAGCCTGGCCAAGGAGCCCCAGCTCACCCCCAAAACACACCTGGCCCGACCCACAGCCTCCCTGAAAAATATTTGCAAAGCTTTTTAATTAGAAAATCCATTTTCTAGCCCAGGCTGCTGGTCCTCCTCCCACCCCAGCAGCAGGAAGCAGAGGGAGGGATGCACACAGGGATCCAGGGGGAAGGATGGTGAGAATGCCAGGCTGCAAGCACTCTTCTAGTCCACAGGATCTTAACTGTAGTTTATATTCCAGTGGTTATTAAAAATAAAGGGGGAAGTGAGGGGGGGAAGCTAAGAGCAGAGCAAGCTGTTCATTTGGAGCCTTTCCCTGGGGTTTAATAAAGCCCCACTCGCTTCTGTAGTATCATTTTTATGCCATCATAAAGCCGGACCATTTAGCAGGTTTGTGTTACTTCAGCAGTTAGCGCTGCATGAGGAGCGATTCCAGAAGAAGGGAGAGAGGGAAAGGAAAAAAAAAAAAAATAGAAGATGAAAACCTCCAAAAGGAGAAAGCAAAATGAGGTGGGAAGGAGGAAAGGGGATTCCTCACAGCCACACCAGCAGCAGCACTGCAGCACATCAGGGGGATGTGAGTGGGCTCCACCATCCCTGGGCAAAGCTGGGGACAGGTGAGGAGACCCCAGCCCAGCATCCAGAGGGACCCTGCCTGTGATGGGAAAGGGTGGGGGGATCCCTTCACACCAGGGGATGCTGGGGGTGTTGCACCTGTGAGGACAAGAGAGCCAGGGTGGCTTATCCAGGAGCGCTGTGGAGCTGGAGCAGAGGGGCTCCCGAGGCGAAGGAGCCGGCAGCTCCTGGGGCTGACCGGGCTCTCCAGCCCAGGGCAGCCCATCGGGGAGCATCGGGCTCTCCGTGCTGCTGGAAAAATCTCCTTATATGGCGAGGATGGGATCCATGACCGAGCTGAGCCCAGCCAGAGTGCCCAAGGGGAGCCCTGAGCTGCCAGCCCGCACTCAGCCCCGGGCTGTGCCCACCCCAAGCTGGGAACTACCCACACTGCTAGCCCAGCACAAACGGGAGCCAGCCTGGGTGCACCCCCAGAGCCAGGTCACCCCACCCTCCCTGTGCCTGCCCCTTCACTGCTGTGCCACCCCCCAGGGGCAGCACCCACGCCCTCGTGGCTCTCGGGCTGCCCTCCTGAGGGCAGAGCCATCCCCATCGCTCCCAGGCGCTGGGCTGGAGCCTCTCCAGCCACACTGGGCAAGGCTCCAGAGGCACTGTCCCCATCCAAGAGGGGAAGGGCAGGGGGTGGCACCAGTGAGAGAGCCACAGCGCCAGGAGCTGCTCCCTGGAAGGATCCTCGGGGTGCCCAGCAGGACTTTCCCCCTCGCCCATAGCTCAGGGGTTCACAGAGCAGCAGGGAGGGGACACAGCCTGGCACCCCAAACCCTCGAGCAGCAATGAGAACTCTGACCACACTAGCGCTCACACACCATTCCCACACCTTTTTCTGCCTAATTAATTCCTGCCCTGCAGGAGGACAGTGGCACTTGGCAGGGGGGTGTCTCTGCATGGCAGCCCCGGCCCCCATGCCAGGCACGGCCGCCACGCCACTGACCCGGCAATATAAACGAGGAGGAGGAGGAGGAGGAGGAGGAGGAGGAGGGAAGGCTGGGAAATTAAGGTTTTCAGCACTGTCAGAGCCGCATCAAACAGGCATCCACCAGCTGATGGCTTGATTGTTATATTTTGGATGTCAAACCGGAGCAAGCAGAACCCTTTAAAATGCATCAGCGCCGCTGCCTTTCTGACGGAGGGTGTTGGTTTCCCATTAACAAGAGGAAAGCGTGAGCTGGAGCAGAAAACTTCAAGCGCTTTGGAATTGATAAAATAACAACTCCCTAATTAAGCAGAACTGTCAGTCAGCGGGCGCCCGCTGCCCTGCATCGGGAAACAGCAGCAGCAGCAGCAGCAGCTCCTGGTGCACAAGCCCAACAAGCCAGCTCAGCCCTGGGGGATGCACTTCCCGAGGATCAGCAGCCAGAGCATCCCCGCTGTGCTCTCTAGCAGACCCAGACAGGTCCTGGTGCTGGTGCTGGTCCCGAGGCTGGGCATGGCTGAGGTGTTTGGGTTCTGTCCCTCAGTTTGCCTCAACATGAGTGATGTGGCTGCCCCTAGATCCCTGGAAGGGACCAAGGCCAGGTGGAACAGGGCTTGGAGCACCCTGGGATAGTGGAAGGTGTCCCTGGCCTTGGCAGGGGGTGGAAGGAGATGAGCTTTGGGGTCCCTTCCAACCCAAACCATTCCAAGATTCCATGATTTTATGAAACCATGCAATGCAATGCGCAGCCTGGTGGAGAAGGAGAGGCCTGACCCCAAAATGCAACTCCTGCCAACAGCCTTCCCTTTCTAGAGACGGCCACCAGCCTGGGGCACACGTTCCTGATGGACACATCAGATGCCACAGCCAGCTGCACCTTCAGCACCCCCACTGCTGGCTGCATGCAGGGAGGGGTCTCCCTGTGAAGGTCTCCCCAGTGCTGGCACAAGGCAGAGAGGGTTTGGAGAAGTCAAGAGTGGGATTTGAAGTGTTCAAGGCCAGGTTGAACACAGCTCTGGGCAACCTGGTCTAGTGGAAGGTGTCCCTGCCCATGGCAGGGGGCAGGGGATGGTCTTTAAGGTCCCTTCTGACCCAAAGCATTCCATGATCCTACAGAGTCCAGCCAGAGCAGCAGCACAGCCCATGCCCGTGGGCACACTGGGCTCCCAGACCCCACCATCCTGCTCTGTCCAGCACCAAGAGGCTGTGAAGGAACCAACCAAAGAAGGAGTGAGACCTCCCTCCAACTCTGGCAACGAAAAGCTGAAGCCCTGCCATGCTTCTCCCAGGCTTGGGGCCACAGGGAAAACTGCCCAGCACCCAGGGGAGGGGACACGAGGGGGACAGGGCAGGGTACAGCCAGGAGGGACCACGGGCTGTGGGGAAGGTGTTTAACCCCTGACATGCTGGTGTCTGACCAAACCACCACGCAAAGGGGGTCTCTGGTTCTCACTCTGGCTGTTGCCAGCCCTCGCAGCGCCAGCCCCAGCTGGGCACTGGGCACTTGCAGCACCAGGAGAGGCTCCAGGGCAGCCCTGGGTGGGCAGGGCACTTCAGGGGACACTCCTCAGCCCAGCTGGGGCGTTCAAATCGCAGTGCAAACCAGGGAGCAAGGGAGGCTGCCAGGAGGGAAGCAGCCAGGCAGCAGAGGCACCTGCCCAGCGCCCAGGCAGAGCCACGGCAGAGGAGCTCCAAGCCCGAGATGGGCCAGGACAGGGGAGAGCACCCCACGATGGGGGGCACACAGGGGAGCCCAGCTGAGCAAGCAGCCCCTGAAAATGCCCGTGGTGCCCAACAGCAGCTGGACTCTGAGCCTGTCCTCCCCCCTCGCACTCCACACAACGGGAAGCCCCCAGTGACACGTGTGATAGCCTGGGAATCCCTTCACTCCTCATCCCAGCCCTCCCAGCCCCCTGACACATCTCCAGACCCCACCAGTGCATGTCCCCTGCTGTCCCCATGGTGTGCAAGCATTGGCAGACCCTTTTCCCCCAGGGCTGAGCAGGTCTCACCCCAGGTGGAGGTTGGAGAGGCCCCACACAGGCACCACCTCCTGCCACCTCCACAGCCGTGATGCCCCTCCCGCACCGGGGGGACACCAGCTGCCCCCAGCCCACCATCAGGAGTGGGTGCCAGCCTCCACACAACAGCAGCTCCTGCATACAGGTGCCACATAGTCCAGCCTTCCTGCCCCAAAAGAGCCCAGTCTGCACCCAAGAACGACTCCCCGAGGTGGGCTGGATCTGGTTGCCCGCAGCAGAGCCAGGACACGCGTGCCAGGGCTGCAGGCTGGTGTGGGAGCCCCCGGAGCCTGGTAGCACACTAATCACCCTGGAGGTGACAGGGCTTAAGGGAGGACTTAAGAGGAACTGGCTCCTTTTTACTGACACCATCTGGACACAGCCGATCTCTTCCCCCTTTCAGTGCAGAGCCCAGCAGAGGGGCAGGGGCCGGGGTGACCCCAGACCCAGCACCCTCTGTGCCCTCACCGGTGCCACGGATCCCCAGCTCGCAGCGACAGAGCGGGGAATGCTGCCTGCGCCAGGGAATCCTAACGAGCCCACAGTGCCAGGCGAGCACAGAGCCGGGGAATGCCAGCTCGGAATGCCGCGGGGACCGTGTGCTGCCTGCCCGGCCCCTCGGGAGGGGGACGCGGCCGCGAGAAGGCGGGGGCTGAGCCGGCGGGGACGCCCTGGGTGAAAGCCAGGCTGGGGACAGCTGTTCGGGGACAGCCCGCCCTCCGGCTGCCCTGCCGGCCACGCCACCGCCACGCGGGGACCCGGCAGCGCCAGGAGAGCTGCGCCCGTGGGGTGATCACCCGCTGTACCCCCGTACTTGGGGTTGGCACCCTGCACCCCAGGGCTGGCTCAGCCGGGAGAGCCGCCCGCGACCCCGCTGCCTTCGCCCTGACCTGCCGGGGGGACGGCGGCACCGCTCCGACCCTCAGCCCGGGGGAGGCCGGCGGGTGACACAGGGACAAGCTCACTCCGGCTCCAAAACACGACACCACGAAGCGCCAGCTCTCCCCAAAACTTGACCGAGCCCTTATCTCCCCAACTGCGAGGATCCCCCCAACCTCCCCGCCAGGACCAAGCTCCGGCTGCCCCGGGAGAAGCCTCCAAGCTCCGGCACACCTTCGCGAGAGAGGGCAAAGTTGCGCTGGGGTTGGGGTCAGGGGGTCAGGTACCTTCCAGCCGGCGGAGCTGTTGCTGTCTCCTTTATCCTTAAAGTAGGGGACGTATCGCACCATCCAGTCGTAGATCTGGGAGAGGGTGAGGCGCTTCTCCGGCGAGCTCTCGATTGCTTTGGTGATGAGGTCGGCGTAGGAGAGGTTGCCCCAGGCATTGCGCCGGGAGGTCTTGGCCTTGCGGAGCTGCCCCACATCCGCGCCGGGAGGCG
This sequence comes from Euphonia xanthogaster, assembly GCA_034509185.1. Lineage (NCBI taxonomy): Eukaryota > Metazoa > Chordata > Aves > Passeriformes > Fringillidae > Euphonia > Euphonia xanthogaster. The sequence goes on from JAYDZK010000086.1 coordinate 1,681,390, forward strand.
GAGGGGGAGCGGCGGCGACTCTGCGCTCCACCGGGGCCGCCGCGTTCTCGGCTCCGTCCCCGCCGGCCGCCAGCGCCGGGGTTCCCCCCGCGCCCCCATCTTCCTCCTCCGCCGCCAAGTCGGGGTGGGGGAGAGGCCAAGTGCAGGAGCGGGGACGGCTCTGCGGCTCGAAATCCGGGTCGATCTCCACCTGATGCGCCTGGAGCTTTTCTTCCATGGTCGCCTCCCCGCTGCCACCCACCAGCTCCCCCCGGAGTTACGGGCGGTTTCCACCCAAAAAAAACCCCAAACACACAACAAAAAACCCAAAATCTCGAGAGGGAGAGGAGTGCGAAGGCGGGCTCCCTGCCCGGCTGGAGGGGAGAAGGGAAGGAGGAGCCGCTCGGTGCGCGGGTCCTGGAGGGGGGAGCCCCGAGTCCGGGGGAGCCCCGGCTCCGGCGGCTCTAGGAGGCGGCTGTGCCCGGCGCCGCGCCGGGAGCGCCGAGCCGGGGGACACGCTGCATGGTCCTCGGCCGCCTCTCCAGTCCGGGCCGAAGCGGGGGGGTGTTTTTTGGTTCGGATTTGGTTTTGGTTTGGTTTTTACCAGCCGCGGAGCTCCGGAGCGGTTCCCGGCTCAGTAGCCGGCGGGGCGGCTGCGGGCGGGCAGGGCGCGGGGGCGGCCGCATCCATCGGGCTGGCGGCGCGGTCAGGCAGCAACAGATGAACCGGAGCGAGCGGCGGCGGGCGGCATCCTCGGCCGGG
>JAYDZK010000086.1:1682230-1694712 GCA_034509185.1 Euphonia xanthogaster
ACAATCACCTGTGGGTAAACAATCTCCAAACACATTCCAAAGGAGCAAAACACAGGAGAAGCAAATCAGATAATTATTGTTTTCCTTTTCTCTGAGGCTTCTTAGCTTCCCAGGGGAAAAATCCCGGGTAAAGGGATTTTTCATAAAATAGGAATGCCACAGGCTGGGGCTCCCCATGGTGGGAACCTTCACCAGAGCCCCCTGGGCACTTCCTCCCTGGCAGAGCAGCCCAGTGCTGTGAGCCTGGCTACTTCCAGGCCTGCCAATCCAAGGTACTCACAGCTGTCACTGCTCCTAAGCCTCTGTGGCTGGACCAGTGATGGGACCATGCAGAAGATCTCAGCACTCAGTGTTGGAAACAAAGCCAGCACAATGCAAGGAAGAGCAGCACCAATGTAAACATCAAAAGCTGCTTTTCAACTCCTGCCAGAAATTCCATAGCACTCTCAGAGGTCTCCCCTCCGTAGCTCCCTGACCTCCTGCACAAGGCTACCTCCATAAGCTCCTTTCATTTGGTCTAATAAACTTAACTGGTTCTCCAGCTCTTCCAAGGAGAATAGGCATAAAAATGTACATTGAGATGAATGCTTACAACCCTTGAAAATACCTCTTGCTTGTGAAAAGGCTTCTGAGGAATGAATAGAAGGGACAATGATTACCAAAAAAGCAGGAAATATTGTTCATGCTGCCTGGGAAGCATTTGACCATTGCAAAGGCTGAGGAGAAAAGGAGGAAGAAGGCAGGGAGCTGAGGCACTAATGGCAGTCATTGCTCTGTTGGGAGCAATATCTCACAATGTCCATGGAGATCAATCCCAAATTATTCAGCCTAACAGTTCTCAAAACAAACCCTAATTCTGCTCCTTTGTGGCAGGCATGAAGCTTTCTCTGCAAGGCCCATTTCACATCTTAGGTAACTCAGTGCTGGATGGTGTAACACTCCATTGTGAAATCCCTGCAGGAGCCTTTGATGCCAGCATCTTCCAGAGGAGATGCAGAGCTTATCAGCTCAAATAACACAACTGTCTTTTATCCTTTGTGTCCCAAGCCTGCTGTTTTGGCACTTATATTTGTAATTCATTGTCTGGCTCTGGGTCTGGATCCATCTGGACAGGCAAACTGTCTATCTGTCTGCATTGCTGAGATATTTGTGTCTGCCCCAAGGGACCTGAGCACCTAAGCTCTGCTTATCTTCATTGATGCTTAGGTTCCTAATTGGTTAAAAGTCATTTTGGAAAGGTGGTCTTAAGGGCTGTAGGCTTGTAGATGCTTTCAAAATTACTTCCCCCAGGCCAGGCTGTCCATCTTTCCCTGGGACTGCATCCCTGGTCTGGTCTGGCTTCCAGACATGCCTGTGTGCCTCCAGCTCTGCTGTCCCTCCCTTCCAGATCAGTGCCAGCCCACAGACCTGCCTGCCTTTCACCAGCACTACATTTTCTTCAAAAAAGGACAAATGAGGTGGAAGAAGAAAAGGTGAAAACATGATAATAGCTGTGGGAAAAGGCCGCCGCTAAAGATTTGACAATGCTGGAAATAGAGGCTCAGAGAAAAGTTTTTCTCCAAAAATTATTCTTTTCAATCTCAACAGCACACTGAAGAGAAGTTAAGGCACACTTTTTAGCACCTTTTGTACTCAAATTCGAAATTCACCTGTCTAACCAAGCAATAACAGAAATAATCTTTTTTTATCCAGCTGCACATTTTGCTACAGAAATTTATTTCCATTAAGCTATTCCCTTTTGTCCTCTTAGAAAGCATCTTTTAAATAATAACAGTGTAAAAAAAAAATTACACACTACCCAAAAAACTCAACCCTGTCAACCGTGCACTTTTATACAAAAGTTATCTCCTTCTTTCAATGGTTTGATGAAAACTCTTTTCATAATGTCAAGGTGGAGATGAGGAAGAGAGAGAAAATTTCAAAGTGCCCAGCACAGCTAGTCATTTGAACAGGGAACATGGGGCAAAATCTGGTCATAGAAAACTGAGCTACAGCTCCAACATGAACCTGATATTCTTTTTCTGCTTTGTAAAACACAATTTTGTGGAAGCTGGGATGGAGGCATGCACTGCACTTCTCATCTGCAGGGGAGAAATAAAGTGCTTTTTCTTTATTCCCTAAATCTCAAAAGAAGAATGTGAATTCAATCTTTAAAAAAAATAAGAATTAAAATGCAACCACGATAAGTCACTTCTGCCACGCTTTCAGGAGTGTGGCAGCTGCAGCTCAGGGATTCCCCAGGAAGGTCAGACTGGGAGAAGATCCCACCAGGAACCACCCCAAGATCAGCAGTGTGAGAAACACACCCCTGGCTCGCTGTCCTGTCTGCATCACACTCTTTCCTGCTGGGAATGAGTGCCACGAGGCTCCCCTTCACCATCCACTCCTGGGAGGATTTCCCAGCACTCAGCCCTCTCCAGAAGGACCTGCTCCACCCCTGCTGGCTCTCTCCCACAGGCAGCTGCCTCACACCAGCTCCTCCTCTCACTCCAGAGATGCCACCCCTCACCTCTGAGCCTGTGTGTCACTGCTGGTCCCAGCCACAGTCCTGAGTGTGTCCTAGTTGCTGTCCTCAGGGGCTGGGAGGCACACTGGACACGGCATTCGGGATCCCACGAGGTGGTCACCAAGCCCAGTATCTAAACTGCAAGGATAAAAGAGAAAGCATAAGAGGGAGTTTCAACAAAGGGGATAAAAGATTGATTGATGGATTGATTAATACCAAGCCATCCCAGGGACAGAACAGCTGCTTGAGCCATGGATCAAGCACAGACACACAGGGACCAGAGGTGAAGGGGAAGAAGACCACAGGGAGGTCCAAATGAGAGCAGCTGCTCAACAGAGTAACTAAAAGGGAAAAGAAATCCACTTGCCAGTGGATTTGGGACTCTGAGGAATGCTGGAAGGGAACCTGGGACTGAAGTAAAAAGAATGGGACAAATGCCAGACAAGGATGGAAAAAGATGTAGGGAAGAAGGATAGCTCTGGGCATGCCCAGGGCAGATGGTACAAAACATCAATGCAGAGCTCCTGGAGGAGTGAGAAGCCACTGCCACCACCTGCACCAGCCACCCAGCATGTGCAGGCTTTAAAAAGTTTAATAATCCTTGTTACACCTGAAGATAGGTCTCATAAATGTACTTTGAAATCTTAAGTGTGATTTTATTGCTCTCTGTGGTCAGTTCCCCCACCTTCACTGTTTTTCTATTACTTTTGGATGCCTGGCTGGCCAGGGCTCTCTCTGCTTCCCACTGCTGTCAGCTCCTGCTCACCTGTGATGCCAAACAACCAGAACAGCAAGAAGAAGTGACACTGAGTACTCATCTTTGTGATATCCAGTGTCTTGTTTTATTATCATCTACACAGTAACAATAATAGCAATATTGGTGACAACCATTTTGTTACTCCTGGTAGTAATATTCAGACATGACCTAAGTGGTATTTCAGAAAGACAACACAAATCCAGTGCAAGATCCAGGAGAATGGGGCAGTTAATTAAATGTCAGAGTGATGGACAGAGCTGGGACAAGCCTGGAACAATATCAGAGAGCTGGACAACCTCTGGCAGGCACAGGGAGATGGATGGATCTGGGACACGTCCCAGACCTCTCCCCCAGCAGACACAGAACCCTCCTACCCCCCACATCTTTAAACACAACATTGCTCCCTCTCTGTCACTGCTTCATTGACTTATGCAGGTGAGGAAATTTCCTGGGGAAAGCTGCCTTCCAAGCCATGTCACTGATCACAGCCTGATCCAGTGGCATTTTTATACCTTCAAATTGTGCAAAGAAAATAAAGAGCCCCATTGGAAATGACAGTGTCTTAGAAGTGTGTTTTACCAGGTATGTGTGAACTCACAGCAGGTAGGGGTTTATTTTGCAAAATATTTCTTGTCATTTTCCCAAACTAGACATTCATAAGAGAGGCAGGTGGTGATCAGGGACTATGGAGAGAGAATGGCAGCCGGAGGGTGTTCCAAAACTCCAAGAATATTAGAGAACAAAAGGAAGCCTGTGACAGATACTGGGCAATCTGTAAGTCATCAGAAGAGTGCAGAGCATAATAGACTAATCAATCAGGCAGACAAGGGTGAGGTGTCACAGGGAGGCAATAGGTAGTTGGAGGTCAGTTATGAAATATAATCTCTAAATTGGAAGGAGAAGAGCAGTAGCACAGGAACAATGACAGGTGTTTGAATGCAGGTAAGTGAACATTGGATTGGTGATTTCCAGGAGAGTGAATGTTGGATGGGAATATTATGGGGGTAAGGGAAAATAAGCTGGTATTTTAGAGACAGGCACATATTCTGTGAAGGGAAAGGCTGAGCTGGCGAGACTTTAAAGTTCTGTTCCATTTCAGAAAATGCTGTTCCATTTCAGAAGACAGACAGTGGGGCTCCCTGGTGCTTGCTCCTCTGGGTTTCCAGACAAACTTTGTCAGGTTAGAAGCAAAACAAAAGAAAGTGATGCTTTTCCTAAGCATAAGTCCTGCAAATAACAGCTGGGATCTGAAAGCCAGGCCAGGCCCTTTCTAGCTGGTGCTTTCTCATCAGCATGAGTAATCTCTAATCTAGTTAGCTGAGATGCAGGGAAGTTGCACACTGCCATGCATGAGGAGATGGGGATTCTGCAGGTGAATTTAATTACTCCTTCCACAGAGAAAGTGGGAGTCAATAAGGCACCACTCACCCTCCATTAGCTAACTGGGCTGGCATCATTTACTAACAGGCAGCATCATTTACTGCTCTTTCTAAGCTAAGGGGGAACAGCCCTGTTACACCCAAAGAAAAGCTTGACTTAATGTGAATTAATTTCTACCAACACTTTTCTGACCTTAACTGCATATTCCAAAGATCACACAGTAAGGTGACCTTCTGTTCTTAGAAGGTCACACAGTCCTTCTAAGAACAGTTAGACTGAAGGAATTAGAGCTGAATGAACAATTTCTAATGAATAATCATTTGGCAAACTTCACCTCATTTTGTGCTCAGGAAACATTCACACACAGATTGCAAAGTCCTCACATTCCTTTCTCAATGGATATAACTTGCTGGTTTTTTCCACTGAGCAAACAGCAACGTAACAGTTCATTGAAAAATCTGCAATCAAGCACAGGGGGTGGATGGGTTATGCCAGACACGTGGTGCTGTTCCTCCATTCTTCCATTGGGTAAGGGATCAGAGGAGCTCCAAGAAATGTGAATCAGGACTGTTACCTCTCTTGTTTGAAATTCCCTATTGCCAAATCTGTCAGTGCTGGAGCACATTTACTGGGCTTAGCCATGGATATGGGCAATGTGGGAAGGGAGGCAGCTGTGGTCCCTCTGTAACTGATCGGGAGAGCCAGGTATTGCCAAAGCCACTGGAGAGGTATTCACCAAGGACACACTGGAAAACCTGGAGACCTTAAGATAATTACCCTGACTCCCTTAAACCCTTAAAACCACCTGCTTAACTCTCCATATCACAGAATCACAGAATAATGAGGTTGGAAGAGACCTCTAAGATCATCGAGTCCAACCCATGCCCTAACACCTCAGCCAGACTCTAGCACCCAGTGCCATGTCCGGTCTTTTTTAAACACATCCAGGGATGGTGATTCCACCACCTCCCTGGGAAGAGCATTCCAGTACTTTATTATTCTCTCAGTGAAAAATTTTTTCCTAATATCCAACCTATCCCTTCCCTGACGTAACTTGAGACTGTGTCCTCTGGTTCTGTCAGAGACCGACCCCAGCTGCCTGCAGCCACCTTCAGGAAGGTGTGGAGAGCAACAAGGGCACCTCTGAGCCTCCTCTTCTCCAGGCTGAACAGCCCCAGCTCCTTCAAACCTTCCTCACAGGGTTTGTGCTCCCAGCCCCTCTCCAGCCTTGTTGCCCTCCTCTGGATGTGCCCAAGCATCTCAACATCTTCCCAAACTGAGGGGCCAGAGCTGGACACACACTCCAGGTGTGCCCTCACCAGTGCCAGGTACAGGGGAAGATAAATAATGGCATTTCCAAGGGAGGGAGCAGGAGCACATGCTGGGAGGAAGGATCTGGAGGTTAATCTCACCCTCCCTTCCCAAAACAGAGGAGAGCAGGACCCAGGAGCACAGGCAGAGGCACAGACACAAGTGTAACACACCTGGACACTCGTGACATCCATGGGTTCATGTGTGCCCACACTCCTGGACCTGTCTGTGCACACACACACACTCAGGATGCTCCATGAAGCATTCACACACACCTGCCCTGAGGACAGAGCTCTCCCAGCTCCCTGGGACAGGCTCCATCCCCCAGCCAGGATGCCCTGCTTGTCACCCCCAGGCACCCCAGCTCTGACAAGAGCTGGATTCCTTCTGGAAGCAGAATCAGGCCCCTCTGGAAGCAGAGCCCTCCTGTCCCTGGGCTCCAAGAGAGCACTTTGTGTCCCACAGCAGCCAGGAGCAGGACAGGAACATCCCAAATCCTGCAAGACCCCCAAAAACCCCTCATTCCAAACCTTGCCATGCCTTTCCATGGCCATCCAACCTTGTCCCCCTCTGCACAAGCTGAGATCCAGCACCCAGCACCCAGGTGCAGTGCTCAGGACCTTTTCCCAGCCACGCTGACCACTGCATGGGGACAGCCAGCCCTGTGGCCACTCAGACAGGACCAAGGCTCCCTGTTGCTTCCCTGGAGAGCCCTGGAGGAGAGCTCTGCTCCTCAGAGCTAGCCAGGTGCCACATTGTGCCAGCCACAGCCCGGCCATCACCCTGTGCCCCTTGGGGAGAAAGGCTCCAGGCAGGGATGGAGCATCTGCAGAAGGCAGCACTGCCACGTTCCGTGCTGGGGGAACGTGGTGACCCTCAGTGTGGGGGGTGAGGGCTGGGGGAAGACGTGGGGACAACGGGAGCACCGTCAGTGTCCGGCCACTTTCAGGCATTTCCCGGTGACACGGTGCTGCAAGGGGCAGGTCACTGCCACCAGAGGCTCAAACCTGGCTCCTGCAGTGACCCAGGCAGTCTCACCCAACCACAGCACCAGAGCCAGGTGGGTCTGGCACTCCTGAGGTGGCAGAGAGCTGACAGCATCCCTGCACCAGCACGGCACAGGACCCAGGAAAGCAGAGGGGAGGTTGGCCAGGGCCCTGCAGCCCTGGCATCCTGCAGGGGGTTCATGCCCCATCCCCTGGGCAGCCCTGCTGGGAGGGCAGGAGCTCCTGGCAGGACAGGGTGTGGATGGGGGAGTCCTTCCAGGGGCAAGGATGCAGCCAGCAAGGCCATGGCCCCAGGAAAGCCCACGGAGGGGACAGGCCTGAGCTGGGGGCACAGAGGGCTGGGGACACAGAGGGCTGGGGGTCTCCCAGGGCCTCAGGACCCCTCTGTGAAGGGAAGGGCTGAGTTCCATGGCAGGGACACCATGGCAGGGACACCATGGCAGGGACACCATGGTAGGGACACACTCCATGGCAGGGACAGCATGGCAGGGTCACACTCCATGGCAGGGACAGGTTCCATGGCAGGGTCACACTCCATGGCAGGGACAGGTTCCATGGCAGGGACAGCATGGCAGGGTCACTCTCCATGGCAGGGTCACACTCCATGGCAGGGTCACACTCCATGGCAGGGACAGCCCTGTGGCCCTTCCCCTCCCCTGGTGTGTGTAGCCCAGGCCTGCCTGCCATTCAGAGAGGGGATTCTCCCCACTGGGGCTGCCTCCAGCTCAGAGAACAGAGCTGAGTGAGCCCCGTGCCCAGCCTGGTGCCAGCCCCGTGCCCAGCCTGGTGCCAGCCCTGTGCCCCGTGCCCAGCCTGGTGCCAGCCCCGTGCCCCATGCCCAGTCCCCACCTGGGCTGCTCTCTGCCCCCGTGCTGAGCCACTCCTTCCCCTCCTTTTCCCCGTTGCATGGGCAGCCCGTGGGTGCTTTGGGAGCTTCTCCTCCACATCTGCCAGTGCTGTGGAACCCCCTCAGAGCTTCAGCAGCAGCAGCAGTGCTGCTGGGGGGGTTGGTTGCTTCCACACCGCACACCTGGGCTTGAGGCTCAGCGAGGGAGCATCCCTCACCTGCCAAAGCCCCAGCCTGGGGTCAGGGACACCCCTCCAGGGGAGCCCACCTTTCCCAGGGTGCTCCCTGCAGGGGTGGGAGGGAGGTGAGGTGCCCAGGGAGGGAGGGCAGGTGCCCAAGGAGGGAGGTGAGATGCCGAGGGAGGGGGGGCAGGTGGCCAGGGAGGGAGGGGGATGCCCAGGGAGGGAGGGGGATGCCCAGGGAGGATGATGAGGTGCCCAGAGCTGGCACTGCCGGCCCGCCCGGAGCACGGGGAGCCGCAGCGAGCAGCGGGGCGAGGCTGAGCTCAGCGCAGCCGGGTGCCAGAGCCTGCCGGGAAGCCTTGGGCGGCTGCTCCCACCTCCGGAGCCTCGCCCCGCTGGGCAGGACACGCTCCCGCTCCATCCCCCAGCAAAGGCACCGGCACAGCGGCTGCGACCCCCGCGGGGCTGGGCAAGGGACGGGGAGCCAAAAACTGTGGCTCAGCGCTGTGGAAAATTACAAATCCTTTTTTTTTCCTTTTTTTTTTTTTTTAATAAGGGTGAGGTGGGTTTGTTTTTTTCCCTTGTTTGTGCAGGTATTTGTCAGAGGATATTTTTAAATGAGCTGAAGTGGAGCAGCGCGGGATGCGGACGGCCTGTGCTCCAGCATTCCTGCGGCTCCCTGCGGCCAGCCGGGACCTGCTGACCCGGCCGGGGAGGGCGGCCAGCCAGGACGTGCCGTTCCCGGCCCGGGCCCGCGGGGAGCAGGAAGCTCGGCGCTGTCCAAGAGTGTCGGAGGAGAGCTGCGCTCCCCGGAGCATTCTCCCCGGGACATCCCCAGGGCCAGGCGGCCCCCGCCCCGGCTCGCAGCCGGAGCCCTGCTCAGCATCAGCTCCTCTGCTCTCACAGCTTTGCAAACAGCCCGGCCCCGGCCCTGTTAAAAATAGGTTAGAAGCTCTTGTGAAATAGTTGATAGATCGTTAAGCATGTACTGTTAGTTTGGTTGTTAGATTGTAAAAGGGGTTAAAAGGGGAGTTAGAAGAAATAAGGCACTCAAGGTACCCTGACACCTCAGTAAGTGCACCACGAGCCAGCCCGGACAGAGCCCTGATGGGCCAGTCAAGGCCTAAAACCTTCATGCCAATGGAGGATCCAAACAGAAACCAACCCAAAGGGACAAAAACCAGGATGAAAAGGGGCATCTGAGCCAGGGAAGCTGTGCTGCTCCCCCGGGCCATGGGGCCATGGCTGCTGAGCAGCCCCAGCGCCGGCGCTGCTCCATCCTCGAGGGAATGCTCCTGCCCGGCCCGGCCCTGCCCTGGGCCTTGCTTTTATTGTAATAAATGCTGAAATCACTTCAGCACCGGGAGCTGATCCCGTTTATAACAGCTCCCACTCTGCCCAGAAGGACACGGTGGATTTGGTCACCTGCTCCTGGACAGCCTTGTGGGGAGGGGACAGCCGGATCACTTCCTGCTCCTTGCTTTTTGCTTCCAGCTATCTGGAAGTTTCTGCCATGCCCAGCCCTCGTGCCTGCCTCAGTTTCCCCTAAGCTTACAAGAGAGTGCAGGGGGCCATGGTAAGGTGGGCTCTGCCCCTGTGCAGGACCCTGGAGCTCCTCCTCACCCCACCCTGCAGCAGCCCATGCACCAGCCCCGTGCAACCCTCTGCTGGGTCCCCAGCCTATGGAGATGTACCCTGAGCATCTCACAGCCCAGGGAAAGGTCAACAGGATCCAGGATTCCTGCCCCAACCTCTGCGAAGTGCTGCCTCCAGCCAGACTGGGATGGAATCCTCCTTGTTGGATTGGAGCCCGTGCTCCTCTCTGCACCCGCCCTTCTCCCACGCACGGGGCTGGTGGCCAGCCCTTCCTGGGCTTATGGGCTCCAGCCAAGGGCCAGGAAATGTGGGTGCCATGGCCAGCACCTCCTGCCCTGCCTGGGGCTCTTTCCAGGGGTGTAACCCTGGGGAAACCCTTCCTGGAGTGGGAGGGTGATGGAGTCACTGCCCTGCTGAGGTGGTCAGGATCATCCTGGAGTGACAGCACACAGGGGAGTGGCTTCCAGCTGGCAGAGTAGGCTTAGATGGGATATTGGGAGGAAGTTCTTTATTGTGAGGGTGGGGAGGCCCTGGCCCAGGCTGCCCGGAGAAGCTGTGGCTGTCCCGTCCCTGGAAGTGTTCAAGGCCAGGTTGGACAGGGCTTGGAACAACCTGATTTATTGGAAGGTGTCCCTGCCATGGCAGGGGTCTGGAGATCCCTTTCAACCCAAGCCAGTCTGAGATGCTGTGATTCCATGAACTCTTTAAGCACCAGCGAGTGTGGGATGAGCTGTTTCTGTGCAGGGAAAATCCGGATTTAAACACTGCAGCACCACTGCCCCAGGATAAAGAGGGAGGAACTGGGCTGCTGTGGACAAACTGGCTCAGCAGTTGGGATGGGAAGCTGGCAGGGAAGCACATGCCAGAACTCCTGCCCCAGCATCCCCCTCAGCCTTTCCTGCCCTCTCCAGCACCTGGGCCAGCAGTGCTGAGCCCCTGCTGGGCAGGTGATCTTGAGCTGGATTCCCTCTGGAAGCAGAACCCTCCTGTCCCTGGGCTCCAGGAGAGCACTTTGTGCCCCACAGCAGCCAGGAGCAGGACAGGAACAAATCCTGCCAGATCCCTCATTCCCAACCTTGCCATGCCTTTCCACAGCAGGGCAACATCCCCACTCCCACTCTGGAGAGCAAACGGGCTGAACCACTCCTGCATGTCCTGTGCCTCCACCCCAACACCCACATGCTCCCTCATCTGTGTCAGAGACTTCAGGATGGGAATCCACAGGAAAATCCCTGTCTGTGAACAGGGAGCTGGGAGCTGTGTCCTCACTCAGGGGAAGCAGCCAGGGCTCAGGCATGGGCAGCTCCCAGCTGCTGGCACGTGCCAAGAGGTCACTCATCCTGTCAGGGAGCAGCCACAGAATCATTAAGGCTGGCAAAGACCTCCAAGCCCATCAAGTCCCACCGTGCCCACTGAACCATGTAACAAAGTGCCACGTCTGCTGGGCTTTTGAGCTCTTCCAGGGATGGTGACTCCACTCTGGTCATGCTGTGCTAGTTCCTGACCACTCTTTCAGTGGAGAAACTTCTCCTGATATCCAACAGGTCTGTCCTCTGGCATAACCTGAGAACTGCCACGTTTCTCTCACAAAAGGCAAAGCAAAAGCCCATTAATTCCCTGTTTCTCACAACAGGATGGCTGTGACAGAACCAGTGCAGCCTTTTTTGGGGTTACTGTCCCGGCCAAGGAGGCACCCCACACCACAGGCACTGTCCTCTTCCCTTGCACTGCATTTCACACCTCTGTGTTGTCCCTAAGCAGGACCTGCCCCACTCCCAGGGGATCCCAGGGAACCAAATGGATCCAAATGGTGAACACTGGGAGCAAGATGTCCCGCAGGTCTGAGGGTTCCAGGGAGCACAGAGACTCTGAGGGCTCTGAAGGAGAGCAGTGGGAATCTCCACAGGTATCCACAGGCCTTTGGCAGGTGTAGAGCACCAGAGGAAGCACCAAGGGGTTGTACCTGCTGCAGGTGGCATCCAAACCCCCAGCCAGGGACAGTGACAGCCCTGCCCTGTGCTCCACCCTGCAGAGCTCTGCACAGACCCCCGGGCCCCCTGTCTGCAGCACAGGTGCCATCAGACTGCCAGGGGTTTGCTGCCAGGCTCAGCAGATTACAGGAGCCCAGTTTGTGCTGCTTCAGGGGGACACTGGCACTGGGGCTCCTGTAGCAGCCGTGGCACAGCGAGGAGGGGGCAAGGGGGCACCCCCTACAGCTGCTGCTGAAATCTCAGCGTTACATTAGCTCTAAATCAGCCCTAAATTGATGAGAAAGGCTGTTCAGTGACCCCCTGGCCCATCCCTTTCAGCTGCTCCTGGCAGTACCTGCGGGACCAGGGAGCAAACTCTGCCCAAAGCTCTTCCAGTGCCCTCTGAGTCCCTGGCCACCACTGTGGGCACGGCCCCTCGAGTGCAATGTCAGTGGTGCCAGACGCCTCCGAGGAGGCACAGAAGGCTTGGGAAGCCCTCCAAGTAGCCCTTTCAGCAGTGTCCCCCATAAACACCCCCAGCCTGGGCTGGGAGCTGCCTGTTCCTGCCGGGACGCGCTGGCCCCGTGCCCGGGGATGGGAGGGTGGTGCTGCACTTTCCCTGCCGCAGAGCAGCTGCAGCCGAGCTGATTTCCCCACACTGACATCTCCACCCTGCATGGAGCTGCCTCCTCACACTTCCCCAGGGTGTTTTTTCGGGGGGGTGGCAGGTGCTGTGGTTTTGGTGCTGTCCCAGAGAGGACAAATGGGCTGTCAGAGAACACCCTGAGCTGAAGGGACCCACAGAGATCATGGATTGCAACCCCTGGCCGTGCCCAGACCCCCCAACAACCCCACCCTGGCCATCCCTGCAGCGCTGCCCAAATTTCTCCCCCATCCTTCATCTCCCCCATCCCTCACTCTCACAG